>JAOTRR010000013.1:4415906-4439830 GCA_028570945.1 Gogo arcuatus | reverse complement strand
AAGTGAGCAGTGAGCGCACACACACACACACCCAGAGCAGTGGGCAGCTATACTGTTTAGCTAAAACTATTGGTGCGGACTTAATTTCTGATGATATCAGCTAGTATTATTGGTTGTCAGAGCCACCTGAAAACTATACTTTTCTGTTTTCTCGGCTAAATCGGCCAAATGTGAAGAAAGTCCAGTTCACAGAAGTGGTAGGTATTTGCTTCTGGTAGTGGTTACTTTCACTTCATGTCGATTTTATCTGGGTGAACACTGACTGGTGAATTCGTAAAACGTCAGTCTTGTGAGTCAGCAAAAACCAAAAAATAGGCACAACGCTGGTCTTTTATCAGTAAAAACAAATGGAGAAGCTGATTATCATAGTCTTGCTATTTAGTTACTGTTGCTTGGCACACATCTGGGGGGGGTGGGGGTGCTATCTCATCCACATTATGCTGTATTATTGGACCACATTCCCTGCTTTTAGCTGTGGGATTCTGTCTGATGACCTTCCAACAATAGGGCTATACTTTAGACAACTGCACCCACCAGGAGCCCTTGTCTGGTATTTTAAGTCGGTTAAGTCATATCAGCTGATATCAGAATTTGTTTGATAATATAATCATAAGGAGCTTTAATTGAATTTAAAAGGTTGTAAAATCCTGCTGCGGTGGGGTGTGTATGTTCAAAGGTACATCCTTTGTACCTTGAGTACATGTGCCTCCATGCTGTGTGCCATTAATTAGCTTTGAGAGTAAAGCTTTAAAGGTCCATCTGTGGTTTAAGGTACAATTGTGTACCTTAAATTATTTTTAAAGGTGAAAGATGTACCCTTGATGGTACCACCCCAACAAGGAATGATGCAGTATGGTACCTTTATTTCTGAGAGTATGGCTCTTTGCTGCTGCAAAGAATTAGAAATACAAGTACATGAATGTAAGTCATAATTACAAATGGGATCTTCAGAAGCAATTTTGATAAGTTTCTGATTTGGGTATGACTTTTTTTTTTTTTTTTTTTTTTTAGTGGTCAATGGAAAGTAACTATTTATTTTTCCAAATATGACTCACTCAGTGGTCACCAATCAAGCCATAGACATGTACAACTGAGGGAAATGGATACCAAAATAGATTAAGGTTAGCAGTACACTTCCTAATTCAACAGCCAGGGAGCATGTAAAAGCAGCAAAGCACATTTTGATCCTGCTAAAAGTCTCCAAGCAGACATGAATATTAAACACCAGAGGTAGACATGTCACCCAGCAGGAGGTTATTATTAGGAAAGTGATATGCCTTTGCTGAAAAGCCTGTCAACGTGGTCCAAGTCACAGCACATCTGCCGTACTTTAATTGCGCACAAGACGACAGATGGCCTTCAACGTGGAGAGTCTTAACGAAGCTTGTCACTAAATCCGATAGTTACACATGATCATTAGTAGCTTCGATTGAGATGCTTACTGAGAAATCAATGAGCGTGTTCGTCTTGAGTCGGAATCCAGCTGAACATAGCCAGTTCATGATTAAGGAGGTTAACAGCACTGGGATCATCGTGGCCAGATGTTACCCAGAGAAAGTATGGCATGAGTCCAAGACCAGGACGCTGCAAGGACACAATATTTACTTGTCTGCAAAGTCAGCATAAAATAACCCAGATTGTGCTGGGGAACATCATCTGAGCTGTTGTCTAAATGCTATGTAACAGATATCAACAGAGGTCAGGGTGGCCATGATCTACAAAGAGCACGTCCACATCTATCCATAAATAAATTTCATCTATTTCTGGAACTTTCCACCATCCACCAGGAAACATTGTCTAAGGGCGAGGTCCATGACCTAGTTTTCCACAGAAAGCTTTCCCTTTTGTCACACACAATAGGTTTGTGCCACTTGGGGCACTTTCTATGAAAAAGGCATTGCAGATTGATTTGAAGATCCATGTTTTGGCCTTTTAAATTAGAATTTTTTCACAGACTCGGTGTCCTTTTATGGTTTTCCAGTCTCAGGTCAGTTCTGTCTTGAACGGCCAGCATTCTTGTATGTGTGTGTATCTAGGGCTCATAGTGGGCCAACTGTGTTTTTTAGATTTTGTTTGTGTTTGAAGTTTGTGTTAAACCTAGTTTTGGCTCCCAGTTGCACTATTTTAAAAACCTCAATGGTGAAGTAGCTGCCCATTGTAATTGCCCTGTTACCCACAAAGCCATTCATGATTATTTCTGCCTCTCCCACTCATGCAGCAGCAGCTGCTGGTACAACTGACATTAGGAAGAGGTTTGTTAGCATCAGATTATCACACATTTCACTCCTGGATACACCACGTTCCAGTTATGTTTTTCACTGTTAAGCTATTTCACCCTCTTTATTATCTGCAAATCTGCCAAAGCATAAGGTCCAAATATTTGGTTTGTTAATTCGACTGGCTCCCTGTCCAGCCTGTCTGTAGTCTCCTTGCCAATCCTGAGATTTGTGTTCCCTTAGATTAACAGGTGGCTATAACACCAAACAAACCATGAGGGAGAGATGCAGATGCTCGACTGATGTGTGTTACAGCAGAGGCAATGGAACTCTTTGGGCTCTTGGCAGTGTTGAGAGTCCTGGGGTTTTGAACCAGTCTTCATGGGGAGTGTTTGAGGAAACAAAATCAGCGCCTGAATAAACACAGTATAGTGTTAGCAGTGTAAGTGTATGTCTACGCCCATGATCTATTGCTTTTTGTATCCAAAAGAATATGATTAAACTGAATATGATTGTAAATTCCCTCTTAACATGACAGCTACAAATCTGACAGGGTCAAACCAATCAACAGGCATGACCTAACAGATGGCCATGATCAGCTAGCATTTATCTGACAGGGCGAGTGAGTAAACATTTAGCTGTAGCGTTTATGATTTTTGACCCTGAGACCTGAAAACTGTGTTTTCCTTCTTTTTCAGATAAAGCAGCAGTCAGTCTAAATACAACTAAATTTCATCTACCAGAAAAGCTAATTCGCCAAAGGGGAAAGGACACGGGATGTCAAAGCCACCACATTTGAGTGGTTATTTTCACTTCCCACCAGCTACTAGGTGAACTTTGGCTTGTGAATTGACAAACCTCAGCCTTGTGAGCCAATAGAATCCAAGAAGGTGAGATGGTCATCTCTTCCTGCTAGAACTTTCCTGTTAGCAATGTTGGCATTGTCAGGATTCAGACTTGTGATCTCCCATTGACAGGATGATATAGATTTCTCCATATTCAAAATATTTTCACTTGCTAAGATGTTTTTGGCAGTGAATGTGTTGCTATCTTCCATAGCACTCTTGCCTTGTCTGAATTACTACCACAGCTGCCACCTCATCTAGCAACAGATCTTAATTATTAAGAAAGAACACAGAATGAAGGACAGATCCCAGATTAGTATGTTTAAGGAGTGGACAGTCTGAAGATAAATCAAAGTTGTTGGGTGGGGGGAGGGGGAACCATTCAGTCGAATGGGAAAGGAGCCAAGAGGTATTGAGTTCGTCGAGGTGAACTTGCAATTTTCCAAACTTGCAAACTTTGGAAAGATGAGCCACTTTAAGACTGCAGCATGTACTACGGTCTCTGGTTTCTACAAGATAAAATGAAAAAGCTAATTTCACTGAGGGGAAAGGATGTGCTTTTGCTTCTGGTAGTGTTTATTTCTGCTTTGGGCAGACTTTTTCTAGGTGAACTTTGATGGGCAATAGAAACCAGTGAGACCGTAATCACGTTGGCCAATTTCAAAAATGGATGAGCTGCTGTTGACCCTGAAAATCTGCAAACGTTGGAATATGAGCCGGTATAAGAGTACAGGTGCTTCCGTTTTTGGACTTTGGGCATTGCTTTGCTATATTTTAATGTCACCTAGAGATACCTAGCTAACTATGTAGGTAGCTCACTGAACAGATTTATTCCATTTGAAATGGGATCACACCTCCACACCAAAGAAGAAAATAGCAAAGCAGGAGTAATGTAGTAATGTACTTTAACGTACAGTGCTTATCCAAATAACTTGTGCCAGGCATCATGATCTTGCATGCACCCAACTGCCTTTTCTGTGCTAGGCTGTGCCTTGTGACCACATACATACTGAAACTGATAAATCAGAGTAAGGATCATGCCAAATTCTTTGCACAGCTCAGAATACCTCAGAAAGAGTGGAGTAGAGCATGAACCATTTTAAGTCTTTCAAAACTGTTTCCAAAAAGGCCATTTCTCTGGAAATGACCATCATTGCAACACTTGTGTCCATTATCATGAGTTTTATAATAATTAATCTACCAATGACTTAAACCCTATTGCTTTGTCCTTGCTTTTTGCAGCTGTTAAAAAGATGCTAACAGCTTTTCTTTGAGTGCCCAGGAACCATAATGTTTAGAGGCAGAAGAAGCCTTTTTATTTATACGGTTGCACTTGTTCATTCTTTCCTGTCACACTCTCTCCAAGCACTTAACCGCCTTCCCTGCTGTTCCTCTGTATGAGGAGAGAAGCGGAAGGAAAGCAGAAAAAGGAGAGGGCATGCAGGCCTGGAAAAGAATAGGCAAGTGGGAATAGAAAAGGAATAAATACAGAGAAACAGGAAATCACGGCTGCAGAAAAAAGTGGAGAATAAAGCCAAATACACCCTTGCTTTCACTTTTTGTCCTCTCACTCTTTCCCTATTTATGCACACAGCTTGTACAGTTGACGATGAGCCAGAAGTCTCTTTTTGACGAAGGTCACATCAGAGCCACAATAGCTTCATTCTCATCAGATTTTGTGAAGGGTTTTTTTTTTCCCTAGAGAATGTCTCTTGCTCGCTTCATAACTCTCTTATTCTCCAGCAGCAGACCCAGCTCTGAAAAATATGACCTCTCTAGATTTAGCTGCAAAATGGAGGGCCATGGGCTCTAGGCCAGAGCAGTTTGTCATTCAGCCTGTGTATCAGATGCTATTTCAGCTAGATTGGGTGTCTCTGCTTCTGTCTGGATTTCCTGCTTAAGGTGGACTGCAATCAGTACAGAACATAAAGATGAATGAGAGGCTCAGAGCAAGTGAGAACCTTAAATGATGGGAGGGGGTCCTGCATTAAACTAACCTGCCCTTCACTACATGACCGATACTGTGTGGTCTATTTTTGCTTAGTTTCATTTGCATAGCCGAATCTGAATTAAATACATGAACTTGATTAGTGTGTGAGGAAGGCTTGTTTTGGAGCCTCAAAAAAAGGAATGACTTTTTAAAATCCTAATATTTCTGATGACGTTTTTCTTTTTCTCAACCCCACCCTCCCTTCCTGTTCCTATATTTATAGGATGAAAATGCGACGTCACAGAGTGTTTTTGCTTTGCACCGTGGGGCTGTGTGTCATTTCTTTCCTGCACTATTACAAGGCCCTGCACTACGTGTCTCTGCTACGGGAACTTGCAGCACCCTACCCAAACATCAAGTCTTTTATAATGGTGACTGGATTCTTCTGGAAAGAAAAGGCCACCCCACTGTCCAGTGCCTCTCCAGAACAGCGACCCCTGCCAGTCCTTAGAACCTCAGAGACCAGGCACCAGGTTCATGAAGGAACTGGGGGCATGGGTGTAGGAGTGTTGAACATGGCTGAAGAACCCAGAGCACCACAGCCTTGGGTGAGACCAGAGGAACCGCAACACAAGGATCCAGACCCTGAGGTAAAGAAAATTTGTTGCTTTTGTATTTTACTGTAATGTCCTAAAAGACTTTATAAATGTGAAACACATATGTATATACACCTATGGCTAAAAGTATATGGACACCTGACCATCACACCCATATGTGCTTCTTGAACATTCCATTCCAAACCATGGGCATTAATATGGAATTGGTCCTCCTTTTGCAGCCTCCAATCTCCTGGCAAAGCCTTCCAGTAGACTTTGAAATATAGCTATAGGGTTTTGCCCACTCAGCCACAAAAGCATTAGCGAGTGATGATGGGATGAGAAGGCCTGGAGCACAGTCTTGTTTCACTTTATCCCAAAGATGTTCAGTAGAGTTGAGGTCAGGGCTCTGTGCAGGCCAATCAAGTTAAACTACACCAATCTCAGTATCCCATGTCTTTATGGACCTTGCTTTGTGCACAGGTGCATTGTTGTGCTGGATTGAGCTAGTCCCCTTAGTTCCAGTGAAGGGAAATCATAATTCTACAGCATACAAAGACATTCTAGACAATTGTGGCAAGAGTTTGGGGAATCCCCAAATATGGGTAAGATGATCAGGTGTCCACATAGTTTTGGCCATATAGTGTAATTTATAGCCAAGTTTTGAACTTTGACCACATCTTTACTCTTTTTTTTATTGTCTTTGTTGAACAAGAGCAGAAGGAAGACATGAAGTTGATCATGCGGCAACCCAGTAATGTAGTGCGCCAGCGAATGGATGTTGTGAGATCAAATGCTCCTAGTGTGGTAATGAAGAAGCAGGAACCCCAGCATGCATCCACTCCAGACCCCATCATGTTTCTGGGTGACTTACACAAGCGCCACTTTACCTTACAAGAGGACAGCACACCCTACTTTGTCCGCACCAAAGCTGGCGCTCTGTGTTTCCGGCAGGGGACAGAGATAGTGCCTGCAAGAGATGATTCTGGGACAGGCAAAGGTAAGCCTACAGTGGCTGGGGTCCTTCACAGGAACATTTTACAAATTGCAGAGGACTCCAATGCTCGATCAAAATTGGCGGAAGACTCTAGTCCCACCCGAGTGAAGCCAAAACGTGGCAAGCGTCTTGTAAAGTGTGTATGCCGTTCTGGTTGGCATGGTCCATACTGTGGAGTGCCTACAATGGTGTACCACTCAAACCTGCCAACCAAAGAGAGGCTGACCCCTCGTGAGAAGCCACGACGCGTCATTAATGCTATTAACATTAACCATGAGTTTGACCTGCTCCATGCCCGCTTCCATGAGCTGGTTGATGCTGTTGACCTCTTCCTAGTATGCGAGTCCAACTTCACAGCGTATGGAGAGAGGCGTCCACTGAACTTCCTGCATCTGCTGCTCAATGGCACTTATGACTACATGCGTCATAAGATCCTTTATGTATTTCTGGACCACTTTCCTGAAGGTGGTCGACAGGATGGCTGGATTGCCGATGACTATCTACGCACTTTCCTTACACGGAACGGCATGGGTCGAGTGCGGGGTGCACGGCCTGACGATGTTTTCCTCATCAATGACGCTGATGAGATCCCGGCCCGTGAGGGCATTCTTTTCCTCAAGCTGTTTGACGGCTGGACTGAGCCATTTGCCATCCACATGCGCAAATCACTCTATGGCTTTTTCTGGAAGCAGCTTGGCTCTCTTGAAGTGGTTTCAGGATGCACAGTGGGGATGCTGAAGGAGGTCTACGAAAATGACGGCATCCGCTTGCGCCGGCGTGAGTACTATACCATGCCTAATTTCCGCAAATATGAGAATGACACAGGACACATCCTGGTGCAGTGGTCAGTTGGAAGTCCATTCCACTTTGCCGGATGGCACTGCTCCTGGTGCTTCACGCCTGAGGGCATCCACTTCAAACTCATATCTGCCCAGAATGGCGACTTCCCCCGTTGGGGAGACTATGAGGATAAGCGGGACCTTAACTACATTCGTGAGCTGATCCGGACTGGGGGTTGGTTTGATGGCTCTGTGCAGGAATACCCTCCCACGGACCCTAAAGAGCACATGTATGCCCCCAAATACATGTTGGACAATTATGAGAACTATCGCTACCTTCTGGAGAACACTTATGTCAAGCATCCCACTATGAGTGCGGGGTAAAGGGGAGACAGGTGGGGTTTAGATGTAGTTCATCTGGATAATAAAGGAAAATAGGGTCCATTTGGAAGTTTTCAGGGGAGGAAGGGAATCAAACTCTGCCTACATCCTTTTTCCCCCTTTCTTACTCATTGGATCAAACCCCAAAGGTTAATTACCATCATCCAGTCCCTGGCAGAGAAGGGTGGGACCAGCCATGGCAATGGATGAACATAAGTGATTTTTGTTTTGTTTTGTTTCTATTGTTTGCTCAGTGGATATGCAGAGTCCATCAAGAGATTGTATCAGATCACTCCATTTGTGATGAGTTTATTACACTCTGACCCTTTTGTGTGAGAGATAAAAAAGAATGTGTACGTTTGTGATTGGCCTTCATGGTTCTTGGTGCACTCATCATTTTTGCTTTCAGTTTTGAAAAATGAAAACCATACAGATTTATATTGACTTTTTAAAAAAAAAAAAAATCTGCCCTTAGCCAAGTGTGGCAGTCAATAGAGCATTTTCTGTATGAAAGAGAAAGAGGAACAGTTCTAAATTTGGCCTGAATCACTTTCTGAATGTGTGAAACATGGGGTTTAGTTCATGCAGCACTTTCGGTCCAGACTCAGCTCTGATCGCTGAAGCCAGTGTGGTGATATACTTTTGCACTCTTGACCAATGGCATGAAGTGCATTCAGAGTTCAGTATGGAGAAAGAAAAGTGGCTCAGATATTGGTGACAGTGTTGGTCCTGCATGCAAAATAGAAGCGAAAAGGAGAAAAAGGAATGGAATAAAGGGTTGGTAGAAGTCGAGAAGAGGGCAAGAGTAGGTCTCTGTTCCCCTGCCTGAGTAGAACCAAATACATTATGGATGCTTCAGCACAGCAAGAGACAATTTCAGTTGAAGAGCAGGCCACAGAGGAGAAAAGAATAGTCTGTCCTCCCTTTCTATCCTTCTCTCCCAGCTTGTCTTTCTGTCATAAGGCAGATTTAGCATGAAATGTTTGGCCATGTAGACAACGGAAACCGAAGTTGTTGGTTATATTGACAAACACCTACCGTTGAGTTTGTCAGGTTATGCAAAACTAATGGGAACTTTTTTGTAAAAGTATTGCAATTACACATAATCCGTATTTTCATGTCGCTTCTTTACAAAAGGCGCAAAAAGCAGGACAGCCTGGAATGGGAATGAGGTCAGAATCTTTAGAAGCTCCACTCCAAATTAGCATGATGTTTAAATTTGATGGGAAATGGACACATTTAAAAGGCCAGTGATAAATTCCTCAGGTGCCATAGGTGATAAAAGTTGAGAGCCAAATTAAAGAAAATATGCACATTTATTTGCAATATAGAAGAAATTCTTAATGGAAACATGTTCAACAGAACCTTTTTTTTCACTAAAAACAAAACTTATGGGACAGCAGTTTTCATATGAAATAACTTTTATGTAAGGTAAAAGTCACTTTTGATGGAACCGAGCTGCTGGCAGCAAAATTCACAAGTTGTTGGTGGAAACGTAGCTATGTAGACATGCCCAAATAATTTCTCATATCTTATCTCAAGCTTCAGTGTGTGTTGTCATTGTGGGAGTGTGAAAAGCAGGGAAGTAAACCAGCAGGGATAGGAAGGGGGGAGAGGGAGGGAGATCAGCAAAATCCCAGCATTCAAATGAGGTCACAAAGTCCTCAACATGGGGCGTCCACATCCTGTGTGTATGAGAGAGAGAGAAAGAGGGAGCGAGGTCGAGCTCCACGCTGCAGCAAAAGCACTCGAGTGCCAAATGAGGGGAGGAAGAGAAGCAAAGAAAAGAACACATTTTTCTGTGCATTTTTGTTTGCTTTTAACTAAATAACCATGGTTCCGGCTATGTTTCCTGTTCTACAATGCATCCTTTCCATCAAACGTTCTTGCTGCATCCTACACACACACATATATATATTCCCCTCCTGCATTCCTCTTCCTTGCTGGCTTTTGAGCTCTCCCTGACTACCAAAAATAACCTTGGCTTTATGACCATGGGATTTTTCTTTTCCCACACAAGTTGCTTATGTGTAGTGTTTGTGCCCTCCTCTGTCTTCACACCAGAGGATGATGGTTTGATGGGCATCCCGCTCAACCGGGCATGCCAAGCTCTGCCCTGCTGCATCAGGCTGGGCTGTTTCCATGGTGACATGCCATCCTGCCTGCAATGTAAACACCATTCAAAACAATGTGGCTACATTTGCATACCTGAAGGAAACTTCGATTTAATGAAAGGGCTGGATCATTTGTTTAATAACCTTCTTAAACAGATGAATAAATTGCCATGTAAACTTTGAAATCCAAATGTTTTTCAAATTGGCATGTAATCCTGTGCAGGTGCATTTTATTGATTAAATATGGCAGTTACCCAAAATGGGTCCTGTAAAAGTTCATGTTACACATTTAAGAATGATTATGGTAACATTTGACACTAAATGCCATGCCTTGCATACATGTACATTTTGTCTGGGTTATATAATGTACATATAAAGAGCGACTAGGGTTTATTAAAATTAGTGTCGTTGGTTAAAATATACAGCATTTTTGGCTATTGATTGGTGTCAACCCCCCCCCCCCCCCTGAACTTTTCACTCATAGAACAATAAGAATTTTTCTTAATGACTGTATTAAATCCATTCAGCTCTGACTCAAATCAAAATGTATTTGAGTAGTTTTTACTTAAAATGTAAGCTGTGTACCCTGAAACCCTACACATGGGACATTTGTCTGAAATCTGCAGTCAGATCAAGTTCATTCCAGTTGCCTTAAATCTGTTGTGAAGCAGAGATCGAGTGACTCATAAATGAGGAGAGATTAGGGTGTGTTTACAAACCTGTTCTCTCCATAACTGATCGAAATCTGGAGGAGGATGTTCTAGATGCTAGTGTTCCGCTGTCATCTTTGCTCTGCGTTGCTGACGCAGTTTCTCATTCCCCCAAGTGTGCACTTGCTCCGAGCGTTGAGCCAGAACAGAATGAGGATTAAGAGGAAGCACTTTAATAGCGTCGCCCTCTAAGCTGCTGCGTTCGGGACAAAGCTCCGCTGTGCCCTGTCACATCTGCAATGCAGCAGTGCTGTGTTTACAACCAGGATCCTGGATCCTAACACGCGTTACAGATGCATACGCACAGCTGGAAGTGCGCTCGCTTGGTGACATGTCAGCCAAGTGAGTCACTGGTGAACAATAAAGTGCAAAGTTCTTTTATGCTTCTGGGCTGTGATTCATTCAGAAAGAACGAAGCCCCTGTGGACTTCTCTCACTTGATTCCTCATAAGCATATCCTAATTTTTGCCACCTTCCCGGGTTAAAACGGGCCAAAACCTATCGCAAAATTGATCAAATTACATTGTCATAGCTCACTTAATGTTAGCTAGCTTGCTAGTGAATGTGGTTATTAGTTTTTACTTCATAGCTAGCTTGCTAGTGGGTACTAATACACTTTAATAGTTCTACCATTTTGTATAATAGATAATAATAACTAGCTTGGTAGCAAAATTGGCTGTTGAGTTTTATTATACAATAGTTAGCATAAAATTAGCTAGTTTGCCTGGAACATTAAAAAAAAAAATTGCTTTTCATTACACAATGTAATAGTTAGCCAGAGGCAAAATTAGCTATTGGTTTAAATTAGGCTAACAATTATATTGTGTAGTGTTTGCTAGCTTGCCAGCAAAATTAATTATGCAGTGAAATAGTTAGCATAACATTAGCTAGCTTTCTAGCAAACCTGGATCCTGGTCTTGCATCAATAACACAATATTCTAATAATAATACTCCAGTTATCCTAATATTATCAAGCTTGTTGCCTGATTCCCAGGTTTCACTAGACAATAAAATGGTTTGCGTCCTTGTTCATTGTTTTGTTTTTTTTTGGCTGCTTCTTGACCATGACTGTGTGTAAGTTGAGAACATGCTAATAAGATGAAGCCTATTTAGGGGCTTTCTTTTAACCCTAAGATGTTGGAACTTTTACACGGCCTCCAGCATTTTGACATTCAACATTTTCCATGGAAGTAACTGATCAGCTTTCAAGGAGCCCCACAGTACTTGGGGGGGCCACAGCAATTTCCTGTCCTATAGATATGTTAGAATTTAAGATCCACTCTTGCTGACACAGGGACGCCTGTCACTCGGCAAAATCAGGACTTGATCTGGCTATATGATACGCTGAGAGAGCAGATAAGTGTGAGAACTGTGCTGCAGGAAGTCTTGGCCAGTGTAACATAAACTTCCACTCATCAGTGGTTAAATCAGAAATACGAATCTCAGTTCAGGAGTAAGGGGATTAGAGGAAAGCCTTGTTGTTTTCAGTTTGGAATGTAGTGTTAGAGGAAACTGCAAATTTAGCTTCTCACAAAAAAAAAAAGAAAATACAGCAACACACGGAATGTAAAAGATGTTGCGACTGAAGTTGTGGTGTTCTGTATTGTACCCAGAAGTCTGTCCAACCCCAGTTTTATACTTTGCATGTCGTAACCACACCACCTTTCCACTGATTGGTCAGAATTTGTTTAAAGAAGGTTTTAACATGTTTCTTTTGTAACAGCTTACCAGCAGACTTGCTCCACATAAGCGCACATGTAAACATATCATTTAAGTTTTCTGACACAAGACTGGCTTTACTTTGGAGGGCTTTGAATTCCTTGGTAGCTTAAGTTGCATTTTATTGTCTTAACTTCAAAAAACAGAAGAAAAGACAGACCATTTATAGCTGTTGTAAGTGATAACAGGAGCTAACCTATTTTACGAACATTCCACTATATCAAATTTCTCTATAAATGGATAAAAAGCATGTTGTGACATTCTGTAATAAATACAAAATTGTTAGCGTTGGGAAATTGCTGTGATACGAGGGGAATAAAACGCTTCGGGATATGCTGTTATCAGAAATCAACTCTAGAGTGGTAACAGTGGCACTTTTGTGTCAAGCCTTACTTGGCTAAAGCCTGTTAAAAGGCTTGGTCATTTTGACCAGCTATTGCTCTAGAGGAGGAACTAAGAAGGTTCCTGGAACTATGCCCCCATACTAAAATTTGTGGGGTGGGAGCCCAAAGTTCCTGTATCTGCGAAAGGATTCCTGTGGTGAAAATGTACCCAAAATTTCTGAATTCCGGTAAATATATTCCTATGGTGAAAATGTGGCCAAAGTTTCTGAAATTCCCATAAACATTCCTGTGGTGAAAATCTTCCCAAAGTGCTGATAAACGGAAAGGTTCCTGGGATAGAAATGTTTCTAAGTTCTTTAATTCCTGTGAATGTTCCTGTAGTGAAAATGTTCCCAAAGTGATGGTATAGTTGAAAAGGTTCCTGGGCTAGAATCAGAAATACTTGAATAATCCTGAGGGGAAAATGAAAAGCTTCCCAAGTTCCTGTAAAGGTTCCTGTGTTAAACATGGCCAAAGTTTCTCACAATCTGTAAAAGTTCCTGCAGTGAAAATGTTCCCAAAGTGCTTGTATCCATGAAAAGGTTCCTGGGATAGAAATGTTTCCCAAGTTCCTGGGTTCCTGAAAAGGTTCCTGTAGTGAAAACATGACTGAGACTAGACTGAGAAAGAGAAAAACAAAAGGGGGGGGGAGAAGGAATGCAAGCCTGTCTAATGAAAAGTGCTCCACAAAGGCTACGAATCAAAACCTTGTATCCATTTTAATGGCTTTATAAACGATCCAATTATCTGAGATCTTATAATAGGTGAGAGCAAATGAGCTCAAATTGCTTCCCACCCTAAGATGGGGGTAAAAGTTTTCAGTGGAAAACAAAAAGCCTGAAAAGCCAGTGGCGTTAGAAATCAATTTGGGCCACTAGAGTGCATGGTTCCTGAGAGGCGCAGATTATTTCTCTTTACATCATTAAAGTGCCATATTTTATTCAGCTTTACATCATCTATGGGCTTGTGAGTTAAGACAGAGTCCCAGAAGGCTTTCGTTTGTTTGTTGAATGTGATATGAACAAGGGATAGCCCGCTGATATTGGCTGCTGCCCAAACCTGTGTTTGTTCTTCCTAATCATTCTAGAAATTCACTTTTGTGAGTTGCACTAGGGATCTCTCTCTCTCGCGCATATATATATCTTTCTGTCTCAGCTACGGAACGTCCTTGCCTTGTTGGGTTTCGTTTGCTATTCGTTGTCTGTTAGAATGATTTATGAGCTGGTTGTTGTACGTGTCCTCGTTGCTGTTTACATTAATTGTTCTGTTTTTGTTTATCGAAATTAAAAGGGAAAATAATTATGGAGGAGAGAGAGAGTTTTGAAGCACTGTCTATCCATCTGACTTGTTCCTGTCTGTTCTTCCTGTTGATGTCAAATCGACATTTTGAACTGATTACTGAAACACATCTGATATGCACTTGTCTTTTTTTTTTTTTTTTAATATGTATTTTATTTCATTTTTTTTATTTACCTGTGAATTTTAACCCATCTATCAGGGATTTCTGCCTGTCCATATGTTTGCTGCTTTTTTTTTTTTTTCCCTCCTCTTTCTGT
Source organism: Gogo arcuatus (assembly GCA_028570945.1). Lineage (NCBI taxonomy): Eukaryota > Metazoa > Chordata > Actinopteri > Siluriformes > Anchariidae > Gogo > Gogo arcuatus. The sequence continues at coordinate 4,425,604 of JAOTRR010000013.1, read as the reverse complement.
TTTAGGATCTGAAAGCATGCCATAGTTGGATCCTGTGTAAAAATAGCAGCCAGTCAAATCATTTTATAACCCAGCAGTGGTGAAGATGCAACAAAAGTGTGTCCCATATGTTGTTGTAGATCAAAAGCCGTGTTGATTTTGAACCCAGTGACAGATGGGCACGCGCATACACGTACACACAATGCAGAGCTCGTTCTCATCTCAAACCATTACTTGATCCACAATGTGGAGTGTGTGCGCACGTGTGTTTTTGGTTAACCTGTCTGACTCGCCACACACTCTTTCACGCTTGACCTGTCTCCACTGAACTGCCATTAGTCAGGTCCTTAATCGAGGATGCAGGTCTAATCATATACTGTGTATGTGTATAATGTATATTATCAAGCCATTTACTATGAAAGTCCAAAGAGGCCATCTGTTTTGTTTTTTTCTGTCCCTTTATCTCGATCAAATCATTCTCTAGATGATAATTTATGAGAACATAATTTGATTGGACTTTTTCTGGATAATTGACAGAAAAATGGTCCGGTGAAAGATAAAGGTTTGTAAATCCTTGGCATTGGTTTAGTCGTGGAATTAAGAACATGTTTTCTGGCAATTTATGATTATTTTTCTTGGAGCGGGACAGAAGAAATTATAATGATGGATGGCCTCTGTGGATTTCCGTAACTCACATCTGTTTTTAATTTATTTACACTTTTTTTTGCAGTAAATCAGGTTTAAATGTGAATCTGATATCAGTGGAAATGCAAATTTATTTTTTTTAATTCAATACATATCTGTGATGCATATATTCAGTGATTTACACTTGCGGCAGCTTGTCTTTTGGGTTTTATTTCTCTGAAAATGAACTTCTGTTTTGCTTTGGCAAACCAATGTCCTTTTCCTGTACTTCTTATCAAACTGGAGCACTGGGAGACCCTTCTGTCGTTAATGCTTGTTTTGTTGTGTGCTGTTAAGCCTCAAAACATGTCCATGTCCTCAAGAGTGGATCTTAATTCTGTCACGTGATGCCAGGTTGTAGCCACTAGAGGGCACGAGACGTCTCAGCGGAGTATGTTCAGCCATCGGTCCCAGCGTCTCTCACTGCATCATCCCAAAGTGACTCCTACTGACCCTTGGAGGATAATACAAACCCTCAATGTCTATAAAAATCTTTATGTAGGCTACAGACCTGGGTTGCCAGACAAAAATCTCCCTGTGAGGGTTTTTTTTTTTTTTTTCTTTTCTTTTCTGCAAGTTTCTGGATGTATCTTAGGACTGCTACAGAGCTGACAGAAGGTTAAGCACTGAGCAGTCTTGTCATGTTTTTGCCTCATTTATTTATTTATTTTTTTTTTTACTTGAGAGGATGTGGTTATGGGGAAAAAAAAACTGTGTAATTGTGTTTTTCAGTGGCTTGGCATCTCCTTTCTTCTCCTTTCATGCTCAATTATGCCTTTCTTTCTGCATTTGTGTCCCATTCAGGGTTCAAACCACTTCACCAATATATCTTTCCCAGCAGAGCGAGAGAATAAACAAAAAACAAACCAAAAAATGCTGATGTATTTACACGAGCGCAGACATTTATGAAATGACCGACTTTCCTCCTCTGTGGGTAAAGATGAGTGTACATTTATGAATTAATAAAGACTTTTTTTGTTCTGTATATGAATGGCTCTGTTAACCTGAACAGAAAAATAATGAATTCTATGACAAACTATAATAAATTAATTTTAAAATTGTCATTGTTGTGACTTGGGTATTCTTTCTGAAGCTGGTTTTACGCTGTGATCCCAATAAAATCTTCCCTGAATTCTGACACTGTCCTGTAAAATGCCGCAATCCATGCCAGATTACATAATGAAGATACTTGTGTTTAAATAAAATCCCTACATTATACTTGCGACATCAGTGTCGTCTGTACTTGTGCGTTAACACGTTCTCCAAAGTGAGCTTGAGTTCATGTTAATAAGGATATTTCTGTCCATTAGCATGTTTTGTTTACGTTTGCCATTGCTACTATTAGGCATGTTGTAATGCATCATGTGGTGATAAATCGCGATACAAATTTGGCTATTCGAATTGATGAAATAAAAAATGAATCGTGATTATTAGGCTGTTAGTTTTCCTAGCTTTAATTGGACTTTTAGACAGCAGAGGGCACACAATATCACACAATAGTGGGAATGCACATGACTTCACCCTAGGTGGAAGTAACACAGCTCTAATGCCGCAAAAACACCCAAAAATGGATCATAAATGGGGAAGAACTGGTGTGTGATTTGTACAAGTAGATTTAACAAGAAATCAGAGCTCTTTTTACAGACTGCTGAAAGCTAAAGACAAGAGAAGAAAATGCAGGTAGTACAAATGTTCATAAGTTTATCAAGAAAAGGCCTGTGTGTTAACTTTCATTTTTTAATAAAAGGAATATTTTAGTTAATTGGCTATTATATTTTACTCCAGCCTTTTCAAATGTGGGTAAATTATTGGTGGTTATTAAGAAAAAGTTTTCTTTTTTCTTTTTTTTTTTTTTAAAGTTTAACAAAAGGATTATTTAAGTTGATAAAGAATAGGAAAATAAATGTTGATTTTTTGGTAATAAAATTTTGTTCATTTAATTTTTTTTTTCAAAAATATTGAATTGTGAATTGGGTGAATTGTTAAATGCCTAGCCACTATCGTACTTGCAGCTGTCTTGAGTTTTTGTGTAAGCTGTTCTCCTATTGGTACTGAGATTTTAATCAAATATTTCAGGCACTGCAAGAACTTGCATCATACGATCAAAGATCACCAATAGCAAAACTGTGAACCCGGATTAGCACCATCCAAACGCGAACATTTATGACCAGTTTAGCAAAATGTTAACGTTTTTGATGCTTATAAATTGAGTTCTCTTGTTTGTGTATCCACAAATGTAATAATGCTTAATGTGGAAAAGGCTAGAGTGTGACTGAAGACATTTTTCTGGCTCACAACTGTAGGCTTGCCTAAACAGGTATGTCTTTTGATTTAGGCTTAACCTGAGCGATGTTGTGGTGTGAGACCTGCATTTAGGAACTGTAGCATTTAGAAACAATGTAGATTAAGATGTTATGAAATTACTTGGAAACTGGGAAGTACTGGTAATATTTACAAGTTTCAGTACCAACATTGCACGCATTGTGAGTGTCAGTTCGCAGTTAACTGCTGATTTACTGTTAACTGTTAGCTTGTTATAACAAATGCTTTCCACGACGCAAGTATCCTGTATCTTGAATTCTCAAAATCCAAGTTCTTCCCATTCTCTCAACCATTCTTACTTTTTTAGAAATCTGTCCAGTAATACTTCAGTTTGGATAGAATTTAGGTAAAATATGAGCTTTTCTGCACTAGAGGTGTGAGTGATTTATGTCCTCTCCAATGTTAAATCCCTGTACAGACACCAAAGATGTTAAATTGTAGTGACTGAGAAATAAAGGAGCCACGGCTCTGTCTTCTGGGCTAATTTGTGCTCGATCTTTTGCAAGGGAATAAATCAGGGGATAAATCCAGTCTCTTTCTAGCCGACTTTGTAGTAAATAGGTAGGGAAATTCTCTAGAGGGCACGGCTTGGCTTTCTCTGCACCAAGAGTGGATTGTTCTTGTTTGTGTAGCAAATCTTTTGGTTCTGGTAAGGTCAGCTACGGGTGGAGCTCCGCCGCAGCGTATTGACCACAAAGCCTCTGCTATGCAGTTTGAAAATAATGTCCATTTCTTTTAGAAATAAAAACAGCTTCAGATCATATACCGGTACACCAAGAGCATCTGGTTTGTGTATCAGAAAATATCCATCCCTTTCCTCTCTTTGTTTTGCGTTCTTTGTTTTTACAACTTCTTTTAAGTAACATTTGTACTTGTGAAGTTTGCTCTGGCCTTTGTCCATGTTGAAACTTTCCCTTCTCAAGTATCGAGTCACTATGGATTGCCCAGGGCATGCAGGGACATTGAGGCCCTTTTCCTGATGTTAATTACCCCAAAGCTAGATAGTTTCTTACTCTGTCTCTCTCCACATGTCCACATCTCTTTCTATTATTTGTCTCAGGACTTTTCTCCATCCATTCTTTATCCAGATTTCTTCAGTGTTTCCACATTAGCTTAATGAGTATTGAGCGTTGAAAAGAGAGGATATATTAGGACAAGGCATCTTTCTCAGACTTCCTCGTGCTCCTTTGATCATTTGAACACTGCGTCCCAAAACCAAGCATATTGATGATCCTACTAATGAGAGAGAACATTCTGCACTGCATGTGTATCAAATTATTTCTGTAAATTCAACACATTTGTCATCAATTTTGTGAGGAAAACAAGCATGTTTCACTCAATTTACAATAGCATTCTCTATAGCACTGTAGAGTTATTTCTTAAAGATGCAATATGTAATGTTTGAAAGTGTTTTTTGGACATGTAATAATTAAATTAAATATTTCCAAATATACATATGTGAATTGCAATCTCATCATGTTATAAATAAATCTGGATCATTTCTTCATTTCAGGTTTCCGGTTACAGTTTTCTGGCCCAGAAATAAGCCCCGGCCCCTGCTGAAAAAGAACTGCTCAGCCATGCTACTTTTTCAGAAAATTGAAATCTTGCCAATATTTTTGCATTTTACCTCAAAGCAGAGGGACCTAAAAATCACAAACAGCTCCTTTAAAGTCACCTCAGACTTTATAAAACGTGCTTTTATGAAAGATTTCTTTCAGAGATATTACTTAGAGTGCACAGACACAAAAAAACAAACATTGCTGCATTTTTTTAAGAAACAAAGATTGAGAAGAAATGAAAAGCCTATTGGAAAATATTCGTATTGAACGTGTGCTCGGAATGTATTCTGGCATCATAGAATATAAGAGCCAATCGTCTTTCATTATGCAAATGCAAGCCATTCCAAACAATCATGTCTACTGAGGTTATGGATGGGCGTTTGGTTTCGGGATTTTTTTTTTTTTTTTTTTTTTTTCAATTAGCCTGTTCATAGATTCTGGATTTCTTGATGAGAGTTAAATATTTGGATGTCAAGTCAATTTATTTGTATAGCGCTTTTAAGAATAGGCGTTGTCGCAAAGCAGCTTTACAAAAAAATATAAACATATGAATTTATGCCAAATGAGCAAGCCTGAGGTGACGGTTGCAAGGAAAAACTCCCTGAGAAGACATGAGGAAGAAACCTTGAAAGGAACCAGACTCAAAAGGGAATTTCGGTGATAACATAGCGTGATTTATAAATAACTTGTTTCTATAACTGCAAAATATTTAGTGGATTCTAGTACTTTCTTCTGATGTTTCATGAGATTTTTAGGGAACATTGAGGAATTATTATTCAATATATGAGGAAAAAACAAAAATCTTTCTCAGGCTGCTCCTTGAGAGCAGGTTATTTCCAACCATAACACATCTGATTCAGTCCGAGGATCTCGGTATTAAAGGCAGAGATATGTTAAATTAGGCTGGGAAATAGAATTTCGCTGGAAGTTAGATTGAGAGAAGATTTAGGCATCCTCGCTTTAGTGCTGCAACCGAATCTGGTCCGATCAGATAACTGCAGCATATTTTCTGCTCGTCTGTGTATGTGTCCTGATAGACTATCTCTGCTAAGATGGGAGTAGACAATGATATTACACTCTCCCAGCCCTATCTGATGGTGTAACAGCAGTTCATAAAAAGGCTAAAACAAAGCCAAGACTCTGCTGGCAGTTGGCTAGAAACAGTATTGCCAAAAAAAAAAGAAGAAGAAGAAGAAGAGAGAGAGAGTGCTCCAGTGAATCCTTTAGTGCAATGAATAAAGGCTGGAATAGGATAAGGATGAACAATGAAGATGGGAAGAGAAGAGGTGGGGAAGGGAGGAAAGGAGAGGATGTGCAGATTAATTACATGGGGACGGATGAGAGCAGAGGAGAGTGTGCAGAATAAATACAGATGAGAGGAAGACGGGAGAAGATCTGCAGATTAGTTACAGAGGAGGGGAAGGGGAGAAGAGAAAAGAGGAGACGAGGTGTAGGTTAATTACAGGGGATGGTAGAAGAAAGGAGAGGAGATGAGGTACAGATTCATTCCATAGGAGAGGACAGGAGATTAATTACAGATGGGGGGGGGGGAATGATTGTGGAAAATATTTTAAATTTACACAAAAGTACATGCCTGTTAAACACATGTTTTGTTTGGAATGTTCCACACTCCCTTAACTACATGGTTTCCATATTGATTTCACTGAAGAATTTACAGTAGTTATGTATGAAATATAAAACACTTTAGGGGTGTGCCATTATAGAAAAATCAACCTGAGGTACTGCTTCCACTCAAAAGGTTTTAATCCTCTTACACCACAACAACTGGGCAATGATTACAATTATTCCTGATTAAACAATTACATCATTCTTTTCTTTTATCCACTTATAGTTACATTCAATGTTTTGTTGAAAGACCACGAAACAAGTTAGTTCCTGTTATAACTCATGTTATAGCAGCTATAAACGTCCAGTCCCTCACCAGCCTAACTTTTTTTCTCACACTCTTTAACAAGGAAAAAAATGCATCTTGTCATGTTCCAGAGAAACTAGGAAGTACAAAGTCCTGAAGAATCGCCCATGGTAGAAAAGCTACTGACACTGGAGACTCCATCTATAATTGTTAAATAAATGTCTCCTTACAGAAAGCTTCATAATATGGGGCATCACCAAAAAATGAGTGCAGTGTAGCAAAAGACCATTCTGAGATATAGCGATTTGAAACGAGAGCGCGTCAAAAATGACCCACGTATCGTTCCTCTAATTTTGCTGTACGTTCCTGAATCTATAATGTATCTGTAAACAAAATATTATACTGTAAAACAATCTATGAATATGACTTAGTAGGCCAAGTTAACAGCTGATTTTCTCCAAACTTGATTTTCTGTTAAGATGATGATAGCTTAAACATTTTCACTAATTTCTCTGGATTGGCTGCACCAAATTTAACAAGTCACCCTTTATTTTAAAGATAATTAACTGTAGATTTAGAATATCCAATAAAGCTTTTTTTTTTTTTTAATCTGTTTATTATTCTCCTTAGATTATGGGGAACATCCTCCAAACAATCCATGTGAATTGGCTGTTACTATAGAAACAGCAAGCGCATTAATATGTGTTATAAAAAAAATCAATCAACAGCCTTTGACCAATCAGATTACAGAATATTCAATGGATGTAAATAGCCCATGAATCAAGTTATTAGTCATTAAACCAGATAAAGTACTGATTTTTTTTGTACTTAGAAACCATTAATAACTCTTTAAGGATTTTCTTGATGTTGTACATTGCAATCTACAAATGAAATTACTACATAAATAACTATATATATATATATATATACATACATATAGTGCAGATTAATTACAGAGCAGAGCACCATTATTACAGATGAGGGAAGGTCGAAGGAGTCCAGAATAATAACAGAAGAGTGGTAGAGGTGAGAAGATGAGAAACTCTGCAGATTAATTAGAGGAGACGAAAGATAAGGTGAGGAATTTGGAGAGAAGAGATGAGAGAGGAAAGAAGAAGGAGTGGAAGAAACAGGATAGGCACAGGAGGTTGATTACAGAGGAACAGAAGAGACGTCAGTAATGTGCACTCTCTAGCCTGGGTTTATTCTTTCCTGTGCCTCCATTAGTGGGTAGGGTGGAGCCCCCCCCCTCTCTCCTGTAATCACAGCCCAGGCTGCACACACTCATGGAGGATCAAGTGAAGCCTGAGCAATGTTTGGAGGACACTGAGGGTACACAGATTGCCAAAGTATTTTTATAGCAAGACACAACACACAGGCACAGATTAGATGTGCTAACAAGCACGAGCCTACAGGATGTTAGCAGAGCTAGAACATGCTATTTTATACTATCCTATCCTAGTAAAAACCACAGAAGCTGACCAAGAGTCACTTTGCTGAAGAATTTAATGGTAATATTTGGTACATAAAAATGTATTTACATAATACAAGCAATATTTATATTCACGAATACAAAAAGTGCACTTTTGCCAGTAAACCTACAATTTAGCACCTTTATAATACAGCACCAATTTTAAGCCCAGCATCAGAGACAAGTGTTTAAGTCCCAGCTTGAACAATTTTTTTTGTAATTGCAAACATTATGTAATTTCAACGGCTGACGTGTAATTTGCAGGTAAGTGTGAAAAGCAGTATGGAAAGGCTCAGTGTGATAGGCAAGCTGTTACGACTCTCTCAATTCCTGTTAGAAGGTCGTAACAAAATGTTACCTCAATTTAAAAGAAAGACCTTTAAAGAGATCAAATCATTCATTCAGAAATATGAACTACTTCATATTTGTTTGACCTTGTCTTTGTTTAATTCCAGTCATCCAAAAGTCCACAGTGGAGTTAACATCTGGATTAGATGTAGAATGGAGCAGATTTTGGTTGAACAATAAACTCTACTGGCAAGATTAAAGTATATGAACCATGTTTGCTAAGCTCCATTTGGAAGTGACAGCTTACTTTAATGTTAGCATGTTAATGTGCGATTAACCATATCATGTTTTTGATAGCATGTTCACCTGAAAAAAAGGATTTTCTTGTAATATACCAACTCCAGACAATACTAGCCTTAATCTGAGTAGGTTTTTTTAATGGAAAAAAAAAAACACCTGAAAATTTCATAAGTAAACTTTCTTCTAATATGCTAACTGAAGCTAAGGCATATTTTTGGTAGTACTGTAACCTGAAAATGGATTTTTTGGTAATATGCTAACTCAAGAAAATACTGGCCTCACTTTCTTGTAACGTGCTAGCTCTAGCTGAAACAAACTTCACTCTGAGACATGTTTTAATAGTATTATCACTTGAAATGGATCTTCTTGTAACATACAACCTGCAGAGGATACTAGCCTTACTCTGAGTCAGTGTTTTATTGTAGGATCAGCTGAAAATCTCAGAAATGGACTTTCTTGTGAAACGCTAACTCCAGACAGTGTTAGTCTTACTTGAGGTCAGTTTTTGGATAGTAGGATCACCTGAAAATATCATAAAATGGATTTTCTTGCCATATACTAACTCCAGCTGATACTAGCAATTATTCTGAATCAAATGGCAAAATCACCTGAAAATCTTATCGTGACTTTCTTGCGATGTGCTAAGTGCAGCCAAAAGTAGCCATGTTCTGGGTCAGTTATGATAACAAAATCACCTGGAAATCTCATAAATGTACTTTCATTTGATATGCTAACTCCAGCTAATACTAGCCTCACTCTGAGACATGTTTTGATAACAAAATCACCTGAAAATTTGTTGCAATATGCTAACTACAAAAAATGTTAGCCTCGCTTTGAGGCATGCTCTTGACTGTATTATCACCTGAAAAAGGATTTTCTTGGAATATACAAATTCCAGACAATGCTTGCCTTGCTCAGAGTGAGGTTTTTGATTGTAGGATCACCTAAAATGATGTCGTTTGAATTTTCTTGTGATGGACTAACTCTAGCCAATACTAGCCTCACTCTGAGGCCTTGCTGTGGTTCAGGTTTTTGATGGTAGGATCAACTGAAAATTGCTTAGATGTATTTTCTAGTAGCACAGTAAAGCGAGTATAACTACAGTACCAGTCAAAAGTTTGGACACGCCTTCTAATTCAGTAGTTTTTATGAATTAAAAGACATTTCATGTCTTAAAGTAATGATGGATGTCGTTTCTCTTTACTTAGTTGAGCGGTTC
>JAOTRR010000013.1:4309540-4321729 GCA_028570945.1 Gogo arcuatus | reverse complement strand
TATTATTATTATTATTATTATTATTATTATTATTATTATTATTATTATTATCTAGGGCATGGTCATAGTGCTAATTCATTGTACCACTAGGTGGTGCTGTAATTAAACTAAAATGAAATATCAACAAAAAGGGTCAAGTCATACATTCCTCATCCACTGCATAGTGTTTGGACCCTTTAATGGTTTCTTGACTTTGACTTTGTAAAGAGCAGGTGTAAATGGAGTAAAAGTCAGACCAGTTTGTTTTCCTTTAGGGTTGAAGAATCTATCAATGGACTATAAAGAGGAAAAAAAGTATGTATGATTATTTAATTTTTAAAAAACGTGCATTATAGCAGAGTATAGAATAGTGACCTGATGCTGTTCATCTTCTCTCCCCTGCAGACCACTGATCTCAGTGGCACAAAGGGTAAAAACAGCGATGCGTCTGTATGAGCTACTTTTAGTTCAACGTTGCACAGACCTGCTGAACCATATCACGGAGCTCCACTGCACTGCGGACAGTATTGTCAAGTCGAGTAAGAAGGCTCGGGTTGCCAAGCTCACAGGAGGCACCACGGGTGCGGTTGGTGGTGTTGCTATTGCAGCAGGACTTGCTCTTGCCCCACTGACCTTTGGAGCCTCATTGGTGGCAACTGGTGTCGGTATTGGAATTGTTGCTGCCGGAGGGGTCACAGGGGCATCAGCGTCCTTCACCAAAAAAATGAAAGGGACTCAATACAAGGGCAAGGTGGAGAAAATCATAAACAACTATAACGCACAGATAGAAGATATTCTAGCATGCCTGAGGTTTATTGATATTGGAATGGAGCACCTCAGAAAGCAGGATGACTCAAAGCTGAAGGAAATGGGTATTCGTTTGGAGAAAATAGCCAGAGTTGCTCAAGAAATGGGAAACATAAACTCCATAGATGCTATTAATGAATGTTTTGGCATTCTGCAGGGTTTGGATATCTATTTCAGTGAGGAAGACCATCCAGTTAAGAAGAACTCTAAAAACCAGCTTGCACAGAAAATCCATGAGGTGGCTGACAAACTCAAAGAATGTGTTGATCAGCTGATACGGATTAAAAACCTGTTTCACTCAGTAAATGATAATGTTTGATTAAAATCATCGGTTTTGTATATTGGATTTTTTAATATAAATGTATATAATATGAAATAATAGACCCTTTCACTTAAACTTTCTTCACCTATCTAGAATAATGACACTGAAGTTAAGTGATGCCCATCTAGTGATGATACATCACATTTTATACTAAAGATCTGTTGAATGGCTGATTCTGATTGGTTAGAAGATGTTAAACAGGGGTGTATGTTATGTTATGTTATATGTTATGTTATATGTTATGTTATATGTTATGTTATGTTATGTTATGTTATGTTATGTTATATTATGTGTGGCAGACCTGCCACATAAATGGATTAAAAAGTGTGCAATTGTTGATATGGTTGTTTTCTCTCAGATTGCATTTGTTTACTATTTTTGGAAGAAGTCCTCCATGTCAGTACTTTGTAACAACCAAGCCTATAAAGCTATATTATTATCTATAATAATAAACTTTATTTATAAAGCACCTTCCTTACATTTAAAATGCAGCTCAAAATGCTTTACATCATGAAATTAAAAAAAAAACATAAATGAAATGAAAACAATGAAAATGAAAATAGTTGATATAATGTAAGCGATAACAGGGCTTGTTTTATGGACAATCCACAGCATTGTGTAATGCAAAAATGGAGGCTCAGAGGCAGAGTAAGGATCCACATGCAGAAGTTTTAAAAACAGATCAGCACACAGTTGAAAACACAGTCCAAAAATCAAGGTCAATATAATCGTAAATATTGAACATCACCCAGGCTTTGCAATTAGAGGTCTGTACCCCCATCACTGGGGTCTGCTCATCGGTCTGGGAGCAGATGAGTCCAGATTTTCTCAGTAAAAGTTCATGATTAGGGATGGTTCTAGGATGTCCTCAGCAGGGACTCAAGAGCATTCCTTGGGTCTGTACCCCTCCAGTCTACCAGATTGGGCATCTGAGGACCTTCAAGATTTTAGACTGTTTGTAATAGAGTATGATCTGGGAAGCGTTCGTCTTTAAGGTACAGGAATATTTTGTCATTACTTTATAAGAACTGGTTAATCCTGGGCTTTGAGGTCATGGGTGGACAGTCAGATCATTTGTCCCCATTGGAGTTGTGGATTGGGTCTACACTACTGATCTATGTGAAACGTATATCTGTGAATGGCTCGTTGCGGATATGTGACACTTCCCAGGTTTGTTCACTTTTCCTAATCCATTCATCTACTTCAAGCACATCCAGAGGGTTCTCCAAACAATCAAAATAGGAGAGGGTGGTAACCTAATACACACTGGGAGGGGGTGAGTCTGGTTGATGAGTGTGTTACTGAATTTTGTGCATAGTCAGCCCAGGGGAAGTATTAGCTCCAGTCATGATGATTTCTTGAACAATAGTATCTGAGGAATATTTTAATCTCTACTAGTAGTAGCCTCTCTACTACCTTGCAATGGGGCACTTCACTAGGGGTACAAGACCTGTCAATGATCATTATAACTGTGGTATACCCTTTTGAAGCAGGCAGACTAGTAATGAAGTTGAGGGTGATTTAAGACTAAGGACAGTGTGGCAGGGGTTCCAGGAGACCACTAAGTGGTTAATCTGGGGTTATAACAGGACACAGACTTGACAAGCTTGAACAAAGTACAGTATGTACCATCATTATTAAGTGAAGGTCATGTTAATCAGTTCTTGACAAGATTAATGGTTCTCTGGATTCCAGGATGACCAGAACTGAGGGAAATGTGTACCCACTCATTACATAATATGGTCTCTCATAATTTGTGGAAAAAATATACACTGTCTGCTGGGCACTCTGGTGCTGAAAGCTCTTTTTCTTGGGCCCTTAAGAGCTCCTCCATTATTTACCATCGAATAGGGGCCACAGTGCAACTGGAAGGCAGAATGGGTTGATTGAAAGTGGGTTGCACTTCACTCTAATAGAGTCTAGAGACTGCATTGGCTTTGACATTCTTGGTTCCTGGTCTATAGGTGAGAGTAAACATGAAACAGCTGAAGAATAAGACCATCTGTCTCTGCAAGAGTTAAATCTCTTGGCTGAATTGACATATTTCAAATTTCAATGATCTGTGAGGACTAGAAAAGGGTGTTCTCTACCCTCCAACCAACATCTCCCATAGGAAATGCACAATTCATGTACATCAATGTCACTGTAACACATCTACAGTGCTTACGAATTGTTGTTCCTTTTTCTATTAGGTCAAGGTAGACTTCATGGAATGGTGGATCTCAGAGGAACGTAAATTTAAATATATTATAATAATACATCGTATATAATATATATTACATGCTTACTTATTTACAAGTTTTATTTATTTAAAGCTTCTTAAAACTGAAGCAGTATTTAGTACTATGTAAGCTGCATGTAATAATTGAATACAGTATCAGCAGTTGAGGCCTTACTCAAAGGCACAACAATAGCTCCTGATAGTCCTAAAATTTACATAAACAAGCACAGAATCTTCACCACTGGGCAACCTTTCCATGATGTTAAATCAGGTATGGTGAAACATGTTATTCCCAGATTTCCCACATCTACATAAAATATTCAGAAGCTGCTGTTATGTATTTGTAACAATATATTATGTCACTGAAACATCTGTTTGACACTGGATATGAACCCTCTTCATTTTCAGCCTGGAAGGAACTTGAACATCCTAATGCAGAGAAAGATGATGCAAAGTAAGTGTTAAAAAGTGAATTCTGTGGCACTTGGGACTCTATTTTCATGCAAGATCAACCTGGGTTTATCTTTCTAATCTAATCTTTCTAATGCTATAGGAAATTTGCATTTAGGTTGAATGCTATTAACCACTCTTGAGTAGCTAGAGAGCAAGCTGGCTACCAAATAAATAAATAAAAACATTCTCCATTTCTCCATATTCCGAATGGCCAAATAATTCCATTTGTGGAACGAAGAAACAAAAACATTTTCAAGAGCAGTTTACCATCAAATGTTCTCCGAAGACAAATTTCAGATGAATAACTTAGTTAACAGTTCCAGTTGACTGCACAGCTATCTCGCTAACATTGCTAATGTTGTCTGCTTAGTACTTTGACTTGTCTTTTCATCCTTCTTAGAAAGCGCTCACACCAGTGACATAAGAGTAATAACTTCAACTTTTCCATGTTCTTTCATCTGAAACCTCCAGTGATCATGCAGCAGAGACTGGAACAGGGCATTTTTCTTGTTTTTCTTAGTGTTTGCATAGTAGACAAGGTCACTATGATGTGTGTGTGTGTGTGTGTGTGTGTGTGTGCGTGCATTTCTGATCTGCTCCATAATTCCATTTTCCCATCTCCCAATATATCTTAAAACATATAGTTGCATATATTATAGCCACACTGTCTGAACTTACACTTTCCCTTCATTTGTCATAGCTTACTATATGTTTGAGGGAATTACTAGATTTAATTCTGATTATTTGCTTTACTTGCTTTTATCCAAAACGAGCTGAATTTTCATAAAAACGCAACCCTGAATACAGAACCAAATCATTTTTTGGAGGGGAGAAGGGGTCATTGAAATATTTTCTTTCATGAATATTGTATAATTTGTGGTTTTGTTGTTTTATTTCTTATCTAGAGTCAGAAAGGCTGGTCACTATATTGAATGGGAGGACTACATTTTTTTGCTACCCATCAGAAACTCCAACGAGTACCACATAGCTGCTATTCTGTGTATTTTAACTTACAACCATTTGTGCTGTTGTTCTTGTCCTGTAATTGGGCTGTAGACGGATGTAAGTGCAGGAAGAGTTTATTAAGAAAGCAAGCAAGCAAGCAAGCAAGCAAGGCTCGGTATGATCAGGGAACTGCACGCAATACTTCGCACCAGTCTAGTGTTGTCAGCGTCCTTATAAAGGCGTGCTGATTGCACTTTAACCAGCAGCAGGTGTACACAATCCCAATTAGTCCCAGAGGTGCGCGTGGACGCGCACGAGCGCTCGAGCTGCTTCTCGCGCACATAGGCGTGACAGTTCTTAGTTCCACAAAAGTAAAATTATCCACTTTAAGCCATTTGTTAGAAGCAAATAAGGCAGTGTGGACGCCAGAAATTGAGCAACATTTTTAATGTGTGAAGTTTATAGGCAGTACTGTGGAGTGCCTGAAGAAATATGAACCTTCCATATTAAAGTGGACGAAGGTGACTAGAGTGATACAGGTGGCTGAAGACAGTGTAGGGGCAATCGAGCCACTCAGGAAATCATCAGGTCTGATCCAAGGCTTCGTGCTGGGTATGGACATCTACTTCAGCGATGATGACTCTGAGCAGCTGAAGAAGCGTTCAGAAACCAAATTTGCCAAGCAACTCCACATGCTGGCAAAGCAGATGCAGGCCAGCCTTGATGAGCTAATGAGCTAATGAAGTTCAAAGACGTGGTTAAATCTGCAGACACGTAGAACATCATATGTTCATTATTTGTTCATCAACATCATTATTGGAGATTTTGGTATTATATAGTGTATATTTTAATATTGAAATTTGGAGAGCATTTTAATACATTAATGCTATATACCCTATAATAAACATGATGTGTTATTCAAGGATATATTCTTTACAGAAGCATATACTGGCACATGGTCACACAAAACCTGTTTCGAATGAATGAGTAAGTGTGTCCAAACTTTTGACTGGTACTGTATATTTTCAATGCTTTCAAGTGTGATGTGTTTCTTTATGACACGATAGAGCACGGATACTAAAAGAGCAACCAGTCAAATTGGAAAATGCCACTTCAAGTTTTCGATGTCGATGTGGTGGAGTCTTAGTAAGTTTTAGTAAGTTTCCAAGGAGAACAGTAATTTGTCTTTTTATTTATCATTTATTATTATCAAGATGAGCCACTTCACTATAAATTAAAGTGGCAGAAGTGGGTGGAGGGTTCACGCTGTATATTTGTAGAGGGATAATACTATTTATTTCACTCCTGTAAAAGTTAAGTTAATGTTCCTGGGATGCTCTTTCTCTTTCCCATGTCAATCACAATGACACTAGCCAATTGTGGGCATCTGTGAGCTCATTAATGCAAAAGAGGGCAGATAGCACTTTCCTGCAAGTAGTGTTATGCTGCCCTGTGATGCAGCAGTTTGAAAAGTTGTTATTGGCAGGCTTCTTGTGCCTACCTCGTCTAATTTTACTTTAACAAAATGGAAGGGGCAAGGGGGTTGTAGTAAGTGTATTGGGGGGACAGGTGAACTGGAGAACGAAGCTACCATTAGTGGTAGAATGAATACATCTCCAACTAATATTCTCCAACTAAATGTGATGTTGCCTTTTAGCCACCTGTGAAAAGTAGTTTTGCTGGACAATACTTGGATGAGAAGTAGTGTTACCATGGCAAAACTGGAAATACTGAAGGTGGAGGCCATGCTATGTACTGTTGTACTGACTGAGGTGATTCATGTATTCCAAAATAAACATAGCTTTTTAAAGGTGTGACTGATTTCTGACAGGCCTGAGCTACAGGGGTGGAAAGTAACAAACTATATTTACGCTCATTACAAGTTTACTGTAACTCTACTTTTTTTACAAAGTATAATTAAATTATATACTCAACTATTCATATATTCAACTAATACATTTATTATACTGTTAGAGTTTTTAAAAAATGCATTTAATGCCAGAAGACAGTAACTCAATTACATCGTAGAATGTGCAAATTTCAAATAATTTAATTTCAGCTCTACCACCAAAATCTTCATGAGCATTACAGCTGCAGCAACATTTGGTTGCAGGATCATGTGGAGTAACCACTGGTCCTCTGTCTCCTCCTTAGTGATGGTTTCATAGTGCTGTTTTTGTTCCTGGTGCAGGCAGGTAGGGCCTGATGTGGCATCTGGTGGAGGCTGGCAAGGGACTTAATTATCTTGCTGAGTGGGAAGGTTTCCATGGAGGCTCTTGGTACCTGGTGTGTGTGTGAGAGAGAGAGAAAGAGAGAAAGAGAGAGAAGGAGGACTAGGAGACATTTTATGCAACATTTTATGGAGGTTTGTCTGTTTGTTTAAATGGAATGAGAGAAGCTGATTTGATTAGAAATCACAGCTGCACATTTGATCACACATCTTGATAACGTTTTCACTGTAACCTTTTACATTTCATCTGGTTCACTCTTCATCTGGTTACAATCTGCACTATGATGAGATTGCGAAGAATATACAGTATCTGTCAGCATGATCCTGTGTCTTTATTGTTTTATGATTACAAAAACAGGGCCCTTGAATTCTGTGGAAGTCTTTTGAATTCTCTGGACATTCCACTCGTTTATCTAGATCACTATTTCACCATTATGCCTGTTTTCCTCTATTTCTCCCTCCAGTCCGGAGCATTCACACAAAAAGCTGAAAATCTAAAAAGATCTTTATGTGTATGATCATCTGTTATCTGAGTGAGAAGTGAATCTGCAGAGTTACATTATAGAACTACAGGAAGTGGCCAATGGCATTGACAAGTTCCATAAGGGGGGTGAAGATAGCAGGTATTACTGGGGGGGCTGCAGGGGCAGTTGGAGTTGGAGTGCAGAAGGGCTCTGAAACCAAATTTGCCGAGTAAATCCACAAGGTGGCAAAGCAGATGCAGGCCAGCCTTGATGAGCTGATGAAGTTCAAAACCGTGGTGCGAACTGCTATACAGGTATATAGTGGAGATTTGGGTTATTTGTGGATTTATTATTCTTAAAGTGTATATTCTTCTGGTGAAAGTTGGAAAGCAATGGAACTTTGATCTGAATTGCATTTCTGTTTCATTGTGAAACTATCTAGAGCCAGGGTTATCTGGGGTCAGCGAGTTATTTTTGTTATGGTGGTGGAAATATGGTGGCACCATGATCAAAGCTTTTATGCCTATAAATCTGGTCAACTGGAATCTAATGAAATTTTAATAACAATTGATTCTGTGGGTTGAGAAATTAAAATAAAAACTCTCTGGGACAATTAAAGGGGTCCCTGACTGTCAAAGGTTTGAGAACGCCTGGTCTAGAGAACACTTTCAGAAGCCATATTTGCCAAGTAAATCTGCCAGCTGGCAAAGCAAATGCTGGCCAGCAGTACTGCAATCTGCAGACATGTAGAATATAATTTGTTTATACAGCATTTTGTAGATTTAGGCATTCTTCTTATCATTCTTAAAGTATATTTTACTATTGAATGTTAGCGAGTGGTGTAAGTCCAGTCTGAATTGCATTGCTGTTATGTTACTTAAAGTCTCTAGAGAACAGGATTGTAGTTGTACTAGTTCCTAGAAATGACTGAGGAGATTAGTAAACATAGCTCTTTAAAGGTGTGTATGAAGCAATTTAAATTGTACATTGAATATTGCAAAAAATGTTTGCAATGCGTGAGTCAGAGGGGTGGAAAATCATGACCTCCTATGTACTTTCGTTATAGTACTTGAGTGCATGGTTTATTGTAACTAAAACTTTTTGTGTATAATTAAATCATAGTACTTTTACTTTTTAAAAAATAAAATATTTCATTTTGATATATTTATTTTTGATCATGGTTACAGAGTAAAATACAATTACACCTTTAACCCCAAGAGACTGTAAGTCATTTAAAAGACTAAACCAGTTTTCTATCAAAACAATACGCTTCAGGTAGCAAACATTTAATCAGCAGCATAAGTGTCTGAGACAGACGAGCCACGTGAGCATCCTTGCTCCAATTTATCAGATCAGATTTAAATGGCACAAAGTAAACAGCGTGATGATGATTAGCAACTTATGTGAGCTACACCCTGTGAAAACACGGACGTTTCACATTTCAACGTCAACCCTGCAGAAACATGTACTGGTGAGCCATTAGATAGCTGAGTGAGCTAGACTAGCTAGCCAGATCTTTTCATGTTTTATAATATGAAATCTTTGTATTAAACTTAAGATGTCACTTTGATGTTTGGTAGTGATTGCCTTTTGTGTTAAATATAGCTATATATAAGTACCGCTCAGAATAAAGTTTAAGGAACGTATTTGCTAGATGGCTAAATATGCAGCTAGAAGCATGTACGAATTAACATGACCTAGCTAGCTAATGAACCTAGTAAGCTACTGAAACAGTATTTGGTTGTTAACTTGCCAGCTAATGTTACCTTTCTTTATATTATTGTTGATAACTGAAGTTGTGTCCACTTCAGCATAGCTCACTTGGTTAGTTAACCCTTTCACCACTGCGTAACTTCATATACAGACCGCTGTATACACTATATAACTTTATATAAGAAATACCATTAACAGGAAGTAACTTTTTGATAAATTCAATATAAACCAGTGTACAATTTTAAAAGAAAATATAGTGAACTAGAGTGTGTGTGCCATAGTGACATATTTGGTACTGTTGGAAACGAGAGGAATTCTGCTTCAAGAATATTTAACACTTATGACAATAAACTGAACACAGGTATGCAAAGGTAAATTACAGTTAAATTTCTTATTGATTATCTTTAAAATAACATAATCTGGCCGAAACATTGCTAAAAAACCAACCATAATAACAATTTGTGTACATTAGAAATCATTTCATCAATTTCTTCTCATTTGCGACATACAGGTGTATGCACTAATGAGCTTTTACACAGGTGTGTATTCAATTAAATAAAACTATGTGAATAAAACAAATTTTACTCTAGTTTGAAATTTTAGCAATTTCTATTATAAAATATAATATTATAATATAATATATAACTGCAATTAATACTCATAAGGAAATTCGCGTTTTATCCACTAATATTTACCGAAAAAAAGCTCCGTAACCCTAATTAACATAAAATAACATTGTGCTTATCTTAATTACGTCGTAGGAAATCACGGGGAATCCGACTTCTCAACCAATCAGCATATACAATACACAGGAGTTTCCTTACTACAGTGAGAGCGGAATAGCGGTCTGCCATGATAATGGCAACCAATACACTGTCTTGTTGAAAGATTCCATATTTTCCGAATTGATATAGCGGTTTGCAGTGGTGAAAGGGTTAATATAATTGTTCAAAAATGCATTCCTCAGATATAGAACATTTCCAGACTAGTTGTAGGCATGAAAAAGTAATTGCTCAAGTAATTATTTTTTCACCAGATGACTCGTTTACTCTTATTGGATTAAATTTTTTCATAACTACTTTTACTTTTAGTGAATTATTACTGCAGTAGCAGTACTTTTACTTAAGTCAGTATGTTTTCTACTCTTTCCACCAATGATAAGTCACATGAAAGACCTGCTCTTGTGTTCATCTTTAAATTGAGAACTCATTTTCATCAGATCTTGTGTGAATGATCTTACTGGCTCAGTTCGACACATTATTTGAAATCTATTTCATCCTAAATAACAGAGGTTTCTCATTTCTGATGAGACAAATAGTTTATGTGATATGTAAAATTAGCTTTATTTTAATACTGGGTTAGTATTAGGTCTTTGTTTTCTCTTCCAAAAAAAAAAGAGCACATTTTTTAAGTTGTAACTGAAATCCAAGCACCTGCTTAGACAGAGCCTTATAAAACCCTCATACTATACATTGATGTCTTGTGCTTTGCATGATTGTTGTTCATTCAGAATGTTATGCAGTTCCTGACAGAAAGTGAAAGGAGAATTGTAATTACAACGATTAAAGTCCCCACCTTTTTTGGATTTGATATGTAGGGTGGGGTGCATTCTGCAAATAGCGTATGCGCAACATGAACGACGACACAATAGTCACTGTTCCAATACCTGACAATATTTTTTCCAAACGAGAGAAGGCTTAGAGCAAGCTGCAGATATGGTGAAGCTAGTTGTTCTGTGTAATCGTGTAAAGTTCGAGTCACTGACCAAGGAATTGAAGAACCCCAGGGTCGCACAGCGAGTAGCTAAATGCTACACTGTTATAAATACGTTGTGTCTAATGTAACACCTTGCACAGCAACTTGCATGGCGGATGTTCCACATAAACAGATTGTGCAAAAGTATAATCGTTAAGATGGTGATATTTTTGGAAGGAGTCTCCAGGGTCAGCACTTCAAGTTTTCCGACACAGGAAAGTGTTCAGGATGGAGAGCTTTGAGGTTTCTCAGTAACATAACAAGCTGTGCTGTTTCTTTTTTGTTAATTTTTTTTTTGTCTTATTAACTTCACAAGAGAGAAAATGCGAGGCTGAGGCTGGTGAGGGAAGGGATGTTTGTAGCTGCTATAATGTAAGTGTGTCAGGTAATGGGTTTTCCCAATACAAATTAGTTACTGAGGCGCGCACAAAGTGCTCGAGCTGCTTCATGCTCGAGCGCACATAGGTGTGACAAAGTGATAACAGGAACAAACATGTTTCATTGATCTTCTACAACTGTAATATACCTATCAACAGATACAATGTAATTCTTAAATTCTTTAATAAATAATAATTGTTAGCATTGGGAAATTGTTGTGGGACTATTTTTCTATCATAGCACACCCCATTGTGTTTTTCCTCTTACTTATCCAATCATACTAGTGGTATTGTTATGTACAAATATTTCTGTTACTGAAAACAGTGAGGTTTTTAGTGCCTAATTCAGTGCGGTGTCATGTTTTTTTTTTTACAAAAGAGATGTCAAATGAGCGTCAAATGGTACGAGAGCTAACAAGATATTTCACATTCCATCACGTCCAATTTTTGTAGCAGTACACGTCATTCCCGTACACTATATAATAAGAACCCCAGTTCATATCTGGCATTCACTCTAGATAGTACCTAGTGTAGTAGGTCTTTGGATCCAGCAACAACATTATTGAAAATGCCAAAGGTAAGAATGAAATTAAAATTTATAAATTTAACTTTAAAATTGAAAATGTAATTTTATTTCTAAAAAAATCTAATTTAAATTAAAATTCAAACTTTCCTTTTAATTACCAATGGCTTATTACTCAACTGTCTTGTAATCAAACAAAGTTAATAGTAAATTAACTTCTGTTCTTGTTTTCATTTGTCATGTCTAGTTTCATTTTTGCAAAAGACATAAAACACAGACAGTACTGATTCTGGAAGAACTGCAGTGTCCTGTACTTTTTCCTTCTGTATCATTTATATTTTACTGTCACGAACGCAGGCGAGAGTAGGATGATATGCAGAAAAGGAGTTTATTGAAGCAA
>JAOTRR010000013.1:4232569-4243575 GCA_028570945.1 Gogo arcuatus | reverse complement strand
CAGAAAAACCTATGAATGAGTAGGGGTGTACAAACTTTTGACTGGTACTGTATAACTAACACGTAAACACTTTTGAATACTTGTTTCTGATTGGTCAGAAGGTGACGATTAATTTTCTATAACAGTACAGCTCGACCAGTAGTGCAGCTATAAGGTGAACCACAACGTTATATTAATGCACTTGGTCTAATACATTGTCATTTTTATATAAAGAGA
Source organism: Gogo arcuatus (assembly GCA_028570945.1). Lineage (NCBI taxonomy): Eukaryota > Metazoa > Chordata > Actinopteri > Siluriformes > Anchariidae > Gogo > Gogo arcuatus. The sequence goes on along the minus strand of JAOTRR010000013.1, from coordinate 4,243,359 downwards.
GAAAAAAATATAAAGAGATATTTCAAAAAGTATGTAGTTGTTGATATGCTGACGTCTGTGAGGAGATGCTTAACATTTTAGAGAAGGAGTCTCAAGTGTTGGAGATTTGTAACAGTCAAAGGTAAAGCTATAATGTTACGTTTTCTGGCGTAGTGTTTTGCAGTTTCTCGCTAACATGACAAGCTGCGTTGTTGTTGTTGTTGCACTAGCTTCAAGACAACGTGACGGAGCGAATGTTTACAGCTACTATAACGTAAGTGATGACAGGAACTTGTTTTGCGGATGTTCCACAACTATAAATGAAACAAAACAATGGTATGTTGTTCTTTACTAAATGAAGATGTTTAGTTAACAAATTGCTTAACTTTGCTTCTTCTTCCTGTTTTATCCCTGACGAAACGTTTTTGTGAATAAATGGATCAAAACAATTCTGAAACATTAGCTGATGAGAAATGGGATTTTCTTCGGCTGGTTTATTTGCTAATGGTAGCAGTGTCTAGCTATGCAAAATTATAAGCTAATTAAAATGAAAAATGCTAATTCTTTCAAATGGTTTTATTAAAGTTTACAGGGAGACTTGACATAGGTTTGCTATGTCAAGCCTCTGCATTTGTGATATTATTCGCTCCAGATTGGCCTTAGTGTGTTTTGTGTTTATGGGTGAGGAAGGCAGTCAGCGCAGCCATCACGTTCGCAGAGAGCGACATCACTCACAGGGCGTCCCACAATGCCGTGCAATTTTATGATGGCGCTATGACAGTGACTCGCTAACTGACCTGTAAATAACCAGCGCTTTCTCGCTTCTCTCGCTCCACCGCACATGTGCACTTACACAGCCAGAGAGCACGGTATGATCACGCCACACACACAGACATGTTAACTGCGTTAAGTGGCTGCTTTCTCACTGCACCCTCCCCAAGCATCTCGCAATAAACACAATTGAGTTTCCTGCACAAATCGCATTTTCCCGTCTGCTGTCGTCGCTTTCCATCTTTATTGCAGCGTCTGACTGAGCTCTGCTCTCCCCAACGCTCTCCGACACCATGCCGGCCATTAATACCATCACACCTGACCCCGAGATCAGACAACTTCCTGTAATAGAGGAAATGAAAGCTGGAATTAGACGCCAGCACCGTAAAAGTGAGTGAGTCACTGTCCAGGTGTGTACACGCACAGGCATGTACCCATGATTGATGTATGCAATATATCACACACACACACACACACACACACACACACACTATCAGACAGTAACATCATTATCTTGGACACGATAAATCAAAAATATGATCAGTCGAGGCAACGTGGAGATGGATGTTTATATTGATTTGCATCTGATTTGCAGGTTTTGCACCACTGTCATGACTGACTAGCACAGGAAACACAGCTGGGGAAACTCATTTATTTGTTAAAATAGTAATTATTAAAGGGTTTTTTTTTTTAAAGGATAATTTAAAATGTTAATAATATAAAAATTTTATCATGTAATTTTATTGATTAGTATTTTTATATTTTATTTGTTCCTTTTTTACGGTTATTTAGAAAAACAAAATCTAATGTTTATCCAGGACAGAAAATGTTTGTTCTTTTTTAAAAAAAATCTAATTAATATTTTTAAAGCGACATGCCCAGAGTTTTAAAAAGATTTTTAAAAATCCAGCATGCATCCATATTTTCTTTTTTTTCCCCTCTCTTTTCTTCATTCTTAGTTGTTGTTGTTGTTTTTGTTAGCAGTGGCTACTACTATTATTATTATTATTATTATTATTATTATTATTATTATTATTATTATTATTAAAATGGCTATTATCAAGAACAGAATAATAATAATAATAATAACAATAGTATCCATTGTTGATTATAATAGCCATTTTATTAATTATAATAATAATAATATTATTGTTATTATTACTGCAACAGCTATTTTTATTTTGTGATTGGATGAAAAATAAAATTTTATTTTACTCGTTTTTTAAAAATTACTTTTAGAATATTGTGATGTCATAAACCGTGTGTGTTTGAGAGAGTGTACAGAGCTGAGCACGCGCACACACAGTGGCGAGTTGTGTGTTTGCTGCAGTGTGACAGCAGGTGATAAATCACCCGTTCATACCAGCGCAGGCAGAGCAGATAGCAGTGCTATTATTACCAGGCTCTGTCTTTTCTCTGCTCTCTCACTCTTTTGCTTCTCCAGACCTCCCTCCTTCTCTCTCTCTCTCTCTCTCTCTCTCTCCCCTTTCTCTCTTTCTTTTTCTCCGTCCACACAGCACTGCCATGTAGGGAAGCGATGCCTGTTTCACCATCCAGAAAGAATGTGCACTTGACAGCACAGATTTTCCATTCCTCCCTCTCTCTTTCCCTCTTCTTCCTCTCATCTTTTCTTCATCTTTTCTCTGCATCCTCTCTTCCTTTTCCTCCTTAAATGTCTCCTTTTGCTTTTGATTTTCATTGTGCAATCGCAAATCCTGTCTTATACATTTTTCTATATTCTCTGTCCATGTCCTCTTTCTCTACTTTCTCTTTTGTCATCTCACTTCATTTTCTCTTGTTCTCTCTCTCTCTCTTTCTCTCTCGCGCACGCGCGCGCTTGCTTTTCACTTACAATCTGGATCTAACTCTTCTAGCCCTCCCATCAGTTTTTCTTCTCCTTCTCTCTGTTCGTTATTCATTTCTCCTGTTTTATTTTCTGTACTTTGAGTCTCTGTTTGTCTTCAAGTCTTTCCTTTCTTCGATTTTTCTTCTCTTGAACGTTTCTCTCGTCTTCTCTCTTAAGTGTCTTTGTGTCAGCAGGGTTTTATTGGCCTAAAGGTTACAAATCATATTATTCCCCATCTCTCTCTCTCTCTCTCTCTCTCTCTGTGTCTGTCATACACTTGGATAGGGTGTGTGAGTATGTACAGCTGTTGCAAGCCCCTTTTTATTGTAGATGTTTATTCAGACACAGATCACCAAACATCATATGTAAAATCAGTTAAAAATGTGTTTTGATGTTCAGCACAGTATCTGGAGTACGTGCAGCATTCCAGGTTTCCTTCTCACATGATACACTCAGAGATTTTGGAAAAATGGCACTTATGATGCAACAGTAGTTTCTTTTTAGTTGATTATAGTAAATATAATGTTTATTACATGCAGTTTGTGACAGTACTGTGAATTATCAGAATGGAAATTTAACAACAAACACAAGCCTCGTAGGCCTAGTAGACGATTCTCGGTTCTGATTGGTCAGAAAATGTTGATTAACTTTCTATAAGAACAGCTCTGACAGCTGTTCCTGGCTGCAAGGTTTATATTAATGTGTTACCGTTTTTCTAGTAACATACTTTTTGTGGACACATGTTTGGAATGAGTCTTCAGTGCAAGCACAGTGCAAAACCGTACGTTTTCCGCAACATGACAGTAAGGCTGATTTTGACTTGCCTCGGAAGTGGAAAGGCGGAGCTCAGAATTATGTGAATTTCGACCTCTATGCGTTCATGCTACAAAGTGGAGGGAAAAAACCATGCGTACATCGACGGTCGTTATTTGGTACAATTTGGCTAGCTAACTGTGATGAGTGATGTACATTTTCCTCTTCAAAACAGCAAACTGTGGAGTCCGTGTTATAGATTTCGCAAGCGAATATCAGTATTTGTTGATTGATCTAAAGCAAATAGTCGAACTCGATTAAAAGGTAAGAAGTGCTGCGTTGTTTATTGTTGATGCTGTGAGCGGCCATGTTGATTTCATAGCACTTGCTGAACTCAGAGTTGAAGTGTTTTCATTGTTTTGTTTTGTTTTCTAGTCAAAGGACAAATTACAACTCGCAACCTTTTTAATTGAATGCGAGATAAGAAAAAAATGCACCTTAACTCCGAGAGAGAGAGAGAGAGAGAGAGAGAGAGAGAAAAAGAGAGAGGCTGGTGAGGGAACAGCGTTTGTTTCTAGCTTTTTATAGCTGCTATAAGGTAAGCATCTTGTTTCACGGACATTCCACTACATTAAATGTAACTATAAACGGATAAAAAGTATAACATGATGATCTTTAATTAATTATAATTGTTGGCAACATGCTGTTGTATCCTCGAAGATGAGTAAAACATTTTGACTCATGCTATTATTGGGAAAAGAAACAACACTGTGTGATGCTATATTATATCATCAGTTGTTGATTCATTTCCTGTAACAGCACGTCCCATTGTGTTTATGGCTTGTATGTCAGACTTAAAATACTGTATCCTGTTGAAAAATTGAGCTGTGGTAAATAAACCTGTTGGAAAATGTTCTGTGTAATTTTGGTGCAAATTGTTTTACAAGCTGTTGTATTATCGTTAATGTTTGAGAAATGATCTAATGATCAGGAGTGTTTTTCCTGTGCTGCGTTCCACCTGAAGTCGGCGCGTTCATTACGAGAAAAGTCGCTCTGTGTTCAGTGGCACGCTTGACAAGCTGCAGGTGTTGTATGTCAGGGTGTGTGTGTGCGTGTGTGTGTGTGTGTGGATAGGGCCAGGTGTTGTATGTTTGTCCCGTGGCATATATTGCATTGCTGGCTTTTCCTTCTCGGCGTCATGTGGAAGAGTATGTGTTGAGGCCATTTTCTTTTAATTATGCATGAGCTCCTCATGAATATTTAAAAGCTGCCTGAAAATCCTCTTGTCACTACAGAGGGCTGGGGCGAGATGGAGAGATGATGATGGAGTGAAAGGACAGGGAGGGAGGTAGAGAGAGGCCACGTATTTAGCAAAGGGGAAAATTTTGATGCATCGAGTTCCCATTAAACATATTTGAACAACATGTTTAGTGCATCAGCTGCTTCAAGTGGCCATTACAAAGAATTCTGTTTATCTGATGATAAATTATATTGATAGAAACACATTCAGTAGCTCAATGGTTAAGGTTCTGTTCTAGCAATCACAAGGTTGAGTTTAAATCCCACCACTGGTGCTCATTCTGCACTCCATGTGTGAAAGCAGCCCCAATCCTTTCTTCTATTGAGTACATTTGAGCTCGATCACCTTTGGTTTATGAGAATGTCAAGCAGAACTGAGCTCACTGCTCTAATTTGAGGAAAATAACTTCTAGCATGGTTTCGTGGATGTGATCTAATGCAGTTTGACACTTATTTATAGGGAAAAGCTTTCATTTCAAATTTGTAAAGTATATTCCTTTAGGCGAGACAGCTGTGCTCATTAAAGCATGTTCATTTTGCTAGTTTAAAGGCTTAACTGTGTTTTATATCTTGGACAGCAAAGTCCTGTCTTAGGCACTATTGGCATTGGTCTGATAGCATGCTCGTTTATTTGTACTTGTACTCATAATAAATGCCCAGATACGAAATCTAATACAAGGTGATACTACATGTCGTAAGCCTAGTGTATGTTGGAACGCGAACAAACAACCGACACGTAATGACTGCAATCTGGACTAATGACTATAGTGTCTTTGTACAATACGTGTAACCTGATAAAACAACGTAAACATAAAACTAAGCACAAGGAGTTCTTAGCTAGTATCAGTAAACAATAATGCCCAAATGCGGTCTAGACAAGGGAAAAAAGTCTATATACAACACAACATGGGATTTAAGCACAATGAAAACAACTGCAGTTATGCTCGATCCAAGCTAGCTAATGTAGCTAGAGAATGCATTTCATTTAAAATCAGCTAACTAACATTATAAAAAATGGGGCTTTGCACATGAACACGTGTGCTTTTCATGACCACAGATACAATTAGGCTTGTGCGATATAACAGTATTAGCATCCCTACATGATTTTACATTGCCTGCAAACCTTTTTACATATTTTGCGTACGAGCTCCGCGATTTAAGGTCAGAGTACGTTAGGAGTTATGACTCAAAAATATACGAAAAGAGCAGACGTCTTCTCGTCAATTAAACGTAAGACGAGCCAGTTGACAAATTAGTCTAGAATGATTTGCGCAAGTGTTTTGAATGCTTTGATAATAACCGACACTACCTAGAAGCCCCGCCCCCTCCCAACACATCCTCACTTGCTTTTGTCTAGACTCTCAAGGAGTCCTTGTTTTTAAGGTAAATGGAGCTTGTTTTGCGCTCATTAACGTTTATCAGCATATGTTCTGACTTAGCTAACGTTAGACAAGTATATAGCTGACATATTAGTTAACTATATTTATTAGGAATGACTGTGATTAATGTAGCAAATGGCTAACAGCAGCAAAGAGAATAAATGACAATGTTAATGGTCATGATAATTCAAGCGTGAGAAAGGACGCTGCTTTTTCAAACACTTCACGCAGCAGAACAACAGCGAGAATGTCACAGATTTCGCACTTGCTGCTGCTGGCAAGCAGTTCCTGACTTCACAGCTGATAAAATTTACACCCTACCCTACTCTCCTTAATCCTGAAATGTAGGAAATGCCTATAGGACGATTAAACCGATTATCACTTTTTTTAAATGGTAAATTACGAGCAGGGCAAAAATCAATATCGCACACGACGTACAAGGTGTGAATGCACGTTTGTGCCTTGATAGAGTTGAGGAGATCCGTGATCCTTTCGGTTTCTTAAATTTAATTTGATCTTCAGATGGAGGTGTGGTTAAAGTGACGGGAGTGAGATGAGAGTGCGAAACGAACGAGCGGAGATGGAGTGATACGCGAGGGTGAGATGGGGAGAAATGCAATAGCCTCGGCTTTCAGACACTTCCTCCATCTGAGGCTTTTCTACAGTCATTAAGCGATCGCTGTCTCATACACATCACTTTGCATGCGTTTGATGTCTCCTTTCTCTCGCACTCTTCTATCAGTTCATTTAAGCGAGCTCGGTTGTCTCTTCCATTTCCTTCCCCCCCACCCCCCTCCTTCTTTCCACTACTCTGTGGAGTGGAGTCCAGCCAGGCAGTCAATTAACCCCACGCAAACTCTCTCTTGTTTTTCTTTCCTTCTCTCTTCCCTGTTTCTCTCCGTCAGGGTTCTCAGGACGCAATGGTGGCTCAGGAAGGCCTCGTCCCCCCACCGTACACGTCCTTCCCCCCTCCTCCCCCTCCGCCGCCCCAGAACGGCTTGCCGCTGGACTTCGGAGGCAGCGGTATTTACCCCGCTGGGGGCCAGGGACAAGTGGACACACCGTCAGGGATCACTAACCCCCCCTCAGCCCCCAGCACTCTCAACACACAAGTGAGTGTTATCACACGAGCACGGAGCATATGTCGAAGTAGGGAGCTGTTTGGATAGCTGCCCCTTCACAAGCGGTCCATTTGGGAGCGGGGGGCGTGTATGGGGGCGTTTAATGGGCCTTTTTACACCTGTATCTGAACATCAGGCTCGGTAGACAGAGACGTTAACATTTTAATATCCCACCTAATAAGCATTCTTATTTTAATACAGCTAACCTGCTTTACTAGATTTCATAATAGAGAAATTTTGATATAACTAATCATCTATTGATGCTCTTTTGACATTTGGTTTGTTCTGTTCTTGGAAAATTTGAGGTGGTAACAGTAACTCTGGACGCATCATACATACCTGCTCATTGCTGATTATTTTCCTGCTACAGCATGCTCCATCATGTTTTATTCTTTAACTTCCTTCAAGTCTGGTATGGTATTGAAACAGTCCTGTGACCTTATTGTGAACTTGACGTGGGAATGTTCCAGCTTTTCAATTCAGCCTTCCAAGATGCAATTATGGAACAATACTTCTTAATTTTTAATTCATACCACCTACATTTTTTTTTCTTTCAAGCATAACCATTTTCTGCTTTTAAAGCGTAGCACTATTATTTTCATCCATTATATAACGCGTTGATGTTTTTTTTTAAGCTGCGGACATTTTGTAATTCTATGAAATTCATTTTGTGCCTTAATGTAGAATATTTCACGAGAGGAACATGCTGTGAATGTAAGAATTGATTTTCTTTTTTTTTTTTTTTCATTGCTAATGTTCACTTTTGTTGGGTGAACAGAATTATGGGATTGTAACGCTACATTAAATTTTCCTTTTGCTGCTTTTATTGAATGGGACAGATTTTATCCCACAACACAGGCATGTTAACGATAATGATATTGATGATGCAAATGTCCATTTTGATGTATTAAGCTAACATGATGGATATGCCTCCTCTCTCTCTTTTTTTTCTCTCTCGCTCTCCTACCCCCACAGTTATCAGACGGCTCCCCCCAGGCCGAGGGCCAGTCTGTGTCGGCCAGCGGTTCGGGAGTATCTGGGACCGAAGACTCCGCAGACAAAGTGACCCCGAAACGTCTCCATGTCTCCAACATCCCTTTCCGTTTCCGAGACCCCGACCTGCGCCAGATGTTTGGGGTACGATCTTCCTCCCTTCTCTCCATCATAGCCCTTTATCACAGATGACGTATTCTGCATTTTTCCGCTCAGTATTTCCACCAACACAAATTGGTATTGAACCGAGACCGGGTGATGGAGCTTTATGGTAGTATCGCCATGACAACCATTTAACCACTGTTCAGAGAGGCATAAACAGAGCAGGTATAAGAATTATTGTTGATTTAATGAGCAAAATTAATATCCCAATGATCAATCAGTGGTCTGTCGAAGACAGGTCTGTTTTAGACCTCTTAGCTAATACATCAGAACTTTCTCAGTGCTGAAGGATTTGGCATTTGATAGTACGCTACATTACGAAAGGCAGAAACACTACTTATAAAATCATGCTTGGTTGTTATAATTTTTACAGCTTGCCTCATGGACAACTCCCGCACCAATTACATAATGCTTTGGCTTTCAAACCAGTGGAAATGTGAGTCATTTCCTAAAAAGGTTCGAAACATCACCATGACTGTGTCGGTGAAAAAGCTTTACCCAACAGGGCTTTTGTTTCTGGGTGCATAGGACGTTTTCTGGCGCAGTAAGCAAAAAATTCAAAGGACAAAGAGAGGGGTTAATGCAGAGAGCCCTGAACAACACTGCCCCCTTGTGCTGAGTAGTCCTGATTTAGAATTAATAGGGAAAAAATACAATATTAAAAAAAGTGAAATAAAGAAATTAAAAGTAGTCAAAAATAAAATTGTAATGCAGGCTAATAATAATAATATTAATAATAACAATAATAGCTGCAATGGAAAGAAGAAAATAATAACAATATAAAATAGAATCATAATAAGAAAAGAATACATTCAAATTAAAATAGTACTTAAAAGTAATAAAAAAGTGCACAATATAACTATGCAAAAAAGGTGTAAATACTTAATAAAAAATTGTGCGAATTTAAAATATTTTAAAACCGAAATAATGTGTGAATAAATAATAAAAAGGCATATAAAAAAGTATAAAAGATAAAATAATTAATAAGTCATGTAAAAATAACATAGCATTAAAAGTAAGGCATAAAATAAAATGAGTTTTTAGTGAAAAACATATGTTTCAATCGTCCTGCCGCAGCGTGAAAAATCTGTAATACTGTGTTCATGCTGTATGTAACGGAGCGCGACTGCTGTTGCTGAGCAGTTGACCTCAGATCATGTATCATTCTGCCATCCACTTACAGACACTGAGGCACAGATTCTGATCTTTTCGTGTTTCTTTCTTTTTTTACAGCAATTCGGGAAGATCCTGGATGTGGAGATCATTTTCAATGAGAGAGGCTCTAAGGTACGTAACCCATGCAGTGATTTTTTTTTTTTTTTAAATAAATACCCCACCACCGCCTGAGCGCGTTATGTATAAACACCACACGGAGTTTAAAATTGCAGCTCACTCTTTTACGTCATGCGCAGGCCATGCACGACTACCTCTGAAACTGAGCCCACTCTCCCACCCTCTCCGTCTAACACACTCACTTTCAGGCAATGCTCTCTCTCACACACACACACACACACACACACACACACTTTCTCTCTCTCACAGACCTTTTACCATTAATTAATATTAATAAGATTAATATTAAAAAATATATTTTAGCGAAAGGTTTGTGAAAGCTTTTCTTAAATATATTCAGCACCATGTTTATAATATTTTTTGCAAAAATGATTCAGCTAGAATCTCATAATTCCCCGGTCTCCATATCGGGTACCTCTGATGTCAAGCGGTCAAAAATGTAATCAGTTTTAGTAGGTGCTTTCGACTGTAGCCATGGTAACAAGCATAAAAACAATTTAAGCCAGGCCGCTTTGGTGTCATCTTCGATATATGAAAATGTGCTGCTTAGGGCTGGGCGATATGACGGTTATAATATCAATGTCATGATAATTTATGTTGAAGCGCTTTTTGTGGATATATCCTGGATATCCTGATATGATTTTTTTTTTTTTTTTTTTTTTTTTTTTTTTTCTTTATAAAATTTTGATTTTTTTTTTTTATTATTTCAAACTGAGACAAAGCAGCTGATATTTCAGTGTTAAAAATGTCTCAATAAATAATGTTTAAATATGAAATCTTTTAAAAATACAATTATTACAAGAATTACATGTTTTATTTTTATATAAATTGATGCAAAAAAAAAATCAATCCTCTAATATTTTTCAAGTGCAATGCTACTGTATTTCTGGCAGTTTGTGAGTAATATCGTGATACGTGTCACGTATCATAGAAATGCCCTTGAGAATCGTGATACAATATTTTTGTCATAGCGCCCACCCCTAGCTGCAGTTAAGCTAATAATTTGAATCATGCTTCAGTTTATTTAATTATGTATGTAAAAATAACAATAAGAGCGACACAATTGAATTACAGTACTGTATTGACGTACAGGACCAGTCAAAAGATTGGACACACCTTCTAATTCAATGGTTTTTGTATATTTTTATTCATTAAAAGTCACTTCATGTCTTAAAGTAATGATGGATGTCGTTT
>JAOTRR010000013.1:4126525-4140894 GCA_028570945.1 Gogo arcuatus | reverse complement strand
GAGAGAGAGAGAGAGAGAAGACAGAGTGTCGTGTTTAATGCACATTCTGAAATGCTAGAAATGTTAAATACTTGTAAATACTTAGAGAATACTAAGGAGTACAAAATTAGCCTTTTTAAAAATAAAACACTGAAGCAAAATTAAACAGTGTGTGCTCTTTCATTATAATAGAAGAATGATGCAGGGAAGTGACGTAAATTAAATAGAAGGTGCTATTTTCAGTATTAAGGAGTCTCCAGTGTCAGCGTTTTGTCACAGTAAGTTTTTTCCACGAGGGGATTATCTTCAAAACAGAGGTCTTTGCACTTATTGGTTTCTCTGTAACATGACAAAACTGGGTTTTTTTTGTCTTAACTTTAATAAGTGGATAAAACTCATGACTTTCCCTTCATTAATAAATTAAAAAATTGTAACTCTTGGCAAATTGTGGTTACATGAGAGGAATAAAATGCTTGTTATTGGAAAATAACCAACTTCAGGGTGGTGTCGTTGTACATTTTCACTAAAATAGCACATCCTGTCATGTTTTATTTCTTACTTAACCATATCAATCAGCGTACAGTCAGTGTAAGGGTACGGATTCCTTCGAAAAGCCCATCAACATCATAAAGCCTGTATGATCTCGTAAAGATGTCTTTATCACCGTTTAGATTAAAAATGGTATGTTTGTATGTTTGTGTGTGTAAAACTACAAATGTGTGTATATGGGGAACAGCAGACTGAAAATGCACACCAGTTGTAGTTTGTTTTTATACAAATATTTCATCACCATTCATTCAGGTAAAGCATTCAGAGTTCAGTACATTACGTATGTACAGGAGTTGTCGTATCACACGTCCCACAGCTCTTTGGCACTGGAGGAACTGCTTACTCAGGTTTAGCAGTGTCACTTAGTGTAAACTAATCATTTCTACATGCCCTTGCTGAGTCATGGTTCTGATTTGTTCGCAGGGTTGTCAGAGCGCTCAAATCAGAGCTCAGCAGGTTTGAATCATTCACCTGTTGGAACAGGAGGCAGATTGCTCACTTATTAAAAGACTGTATAAATAAATAGCCATCCACTGTCTGTGTATGAGTGTAAGATTGTGAAATTTCCCTCGTTTCTAAAAAAAAAAAAAAATAAAAAAAAAAAAGAAAGAAGAAAAATGCTATTCCAAGCCACTTGTGAAAGAAGAGTCTCGTCACTCAACTGGTCTAGTCTAGTTCCGGTCGTTGACTTTTTAGTGGATGACCTCATCTAGGCAGAGATGCAGTTGTGACGTTCATTTTTCCATGCATTAAAACACGAAAATAAATATCACAGACCACAACTCTACCTAGAGGAAGTCATCCACCAAAAGTCAGTGAGCAAGTAAGTTGGGCATTTGTCAGAGAAGCAACCAAGGAGCCAAGAGTAACTCTGAAGGAACTGGTGAGATCCCCATCTTAGATGGGAATAGCTGTTCACAGTCCAGCCATAGACCAGACACTCCATAAAGCTTTATAGAAGAGTGGTGAGTTTGTCATGTTGGAGACTCAGGAAACATGTTGAAAAAGTTTTGCTGACCTGATGAGACCAAAATTGAACTTATTTTGTCATGGCACAAAGTGTTACATTTGGCAGAAACCAAACACTATCCATCAAGCACCATTCCCACAGTGAAGCATGGTGGTGGTAGCATCATGTAGAGAATTAAACTTGGTCTCTTGATTGCCTCTCTCATTGTCTCCTCTAAGAATAGTGGCAGTTGCACCATGTTCTTTCCATTTCTTAATAATAAATTTTGTGGTTGATGACTTCTTGGTCTTCATGATGCTGTTTGTTAGGTATGTTATTTAACAAACTCTGGGATCTTCCAGCACTTCCATCAGCTAATTATGTCATTTTTGATGGTGACTGACTGCACCAGAACTCTAGTTTTTTTTTTTTCCAATTAAGTCTAAGTTGTATGAAATGTGGAAAGGTTCTGTGTTTGCATAACATTTACATAGTTGGACCACATTTACAAAATAAATATGTGCTTAAATTACGTACATTATAGGGCCAAAAGTTCGTGGACATCTTACCATCACACCCATATATGCTTTTTGAACATCCCATTCCAGATTTTGGTGCGTGGCTGTGGATGTGTGTTCATACAGCCACAAGAGCGTTATTGAGGTCAGACTCCGATGTCGGGCGAAGCGGCCTGGGACGCAGTCAGCATTTCAATTCATCCCAAAGGTGTTCAGTGGGCTTGAGGTCAGGGTTCTGTGCAGTCCACTCGGGTTTTTCCACTCTGACTTTGGCAGACCATGTCTTCATGGACTTCGCTTTGTGGCACAGGGGCGTGGTAACACTGGAACATCTTCCAGTGATTGGAAATTGTGATGCTACAGCATACATACATGATACAGCATTTTACATAATTGTGTGCTTCCAAGTTTGTGGCAACATTTTGGGGAAGAACCGCATATGGGTGTGTTGGTCAGGTGTCCACAAACTTTTAGCCATATAGTGTAGATAAGATGGTTTGTGGATTTTTTTTAACACTTGAAGGGATCTATGTCTGCAAAATAAGGTTTAAGAAGGTTTGGAATGTGTACTTTAAAAAAAATAAAATATACTGTACACTTATTTAAGAAGTATATTCATATTTATTAAATGCATTTATCGTTCACCCAAACCACTAGGGGCGCTGTTGCGCTTTTAATGCATTCTGCTATTCAGCTATTCGTTGGAGTAAGAAGAATATCGGTGTTCAAGATGGCTGTGAGGATAGCCTGAAGTTTATGAATGCTAGTTAATGGTAATTTCTCCATTTTATTGAATGAAAATGACATTTTTTCTTAAATACTCAGTGATGACTAATGGCATCTAAATAGTGAATATTAGAAAGATAAGTTCAGCATTTATAATATGGTTTAGTGTATTTGAAAGTTAGCCGGCTCGCTAACTAGTTCTGGGTATTTGCTAAAGCTTCGTTTAGCTTCGTTTACCGAGGCTGAATGCCGAATAGCTCTGTACGCCCTAGATAAGCTCCCTACGTAGGGTTTGTAGTAATGTTTTTCATGTCCTATGTAGTGGATTATTTATCCAATAGGAGGCCGTTTGGGATTCAACTCCAATTGCGTGAGCCAGTAAGCTAACAGAGAGAGGGGGAGAGCTAAAGCTATCCGGCAAACATTAAAGAGAAGTGTGTGTTAGCCAAGTAGCGAAATTGTTTTCAAACCCAGGCGGGAAAACGTTGTTTATATCCAGCGGGCGACCCTCGGATCCGCCTCTCGGATTTCAGTTAGATCGCATCGGAAATAATATTTCACACACACAAGCTGAGTGTGATATTGGAAATGAGAAAGTAAATAGGATCACGATGAGCTCTGAGATTTAATAACCTGCTTTCTTGGTGCAGTTTAATCAGCGAGATCACTTGAAGAAATGAAATGTGCGTCCATATCAATAAACCAGATTAATCCGATTTCAATTGCGGTTCCATTTACAACAGAGAAAATAGGAAATATTTCTTGATTGTGTATTTCGTGCATTGTGGTAAATGATTATTTGGCACTACACAATTTTATTTTCCAATTTTTCCAAAGTCACACAATCCCAACCCTGATCCTGGAATACCCTGTGTCCTGAAAAGACATTTGAGTGCTTTCCCTGCTCTGACACACATGATCCAATTAATCAACTGAATAACAACTCTTCCTGAGTTCATGTGAGTGTCTCAGACCAGGAAAAACACTAATATGTGTAGGACAGGGTGTTCTTCAGGACCACAGTGGTGTAAACATAATCTCAGCCTCTCTCGATCCGTCTATCAATTGAGACGAACGCCCTATAAACCGGTTCTTTAGGTCGTGAACCATTTTCAGCACATCAGTGACACTGAAAGCTCAGAACAACGCTGCTGTGCATGATACACTCATCCCATAAATGCACCTATATGACATCTACCTGATCAAATAACAAACACTCCATTTCTGCCTATGATTTATCAGATGGAGGGTGAGGTGAGCCTGGTGGCAGGCCGCAGTCAGAGAGAGAAGAGGAGATCTTACAAGGACCTCCTGCGAGAAGAGGAGATCATCGATGCTGAAGTTCGCAAGTCCTCAAAGAAGCGTCCCAAGGTGAGAAGACCGAAACCTGACATGTTATTATGTAATACAGCTTTGTGTTTTTATTCAGTACTACACTGAGTTTTTTTTTTTTTTTTTTTTGTCTGGTTTTCCAAAAAGGAGTCAGACGGATTTGTAGTGAGCACCGAGTTTCACAAGAAGAAAAAGAAGCATCATGATGATTATCATTACAAAGGTGGGTTAGAGTGTGAGCATGGGCAAAAAATAAAATAGTAATAATAATTAAAAAAAAAACCCTAACAAAAGCAATAGATTTCCAGCAGCTTTAGTGCCTGGACCCCTAATTACAAGTAAGCAATGCTGCCTTATGCAAGTTTTGACGTGATGTATTAAGGAAACTGATTGTGCCTGTTTATAAAGTATAGAAACAAGGTAACATAATAAAGTAGCAAATGTGTACATATCTTCCTTAGATCACCACAAGAAGAAAAAAAGGCCATCAGACAGCCATGTTAGCTCCATCTCTGCCTCAGCCCCCTCCAGTTCCCCCCATGATGGCATGACTGCCATGGGTCTGCTCCAGGCCATCACTTCTCCTACAGCTGTAGGCTCAGAGCCCTGCCCTACGCTTCCCAAGAAACCGTCATACCCCTCGCTCCCATCGGGTAAAGATCGCAGGAGAGAGAGCATGCCCATGCCCAAACCAGCTAAGAAGAAACCACATGTAACGAGAGAGGCTCTGCCGATGGTTGGAGAAGAAGTGGAGCTGGAAGGTGAGGAACAGATGGCAGGTGCTTTTATGCAAAGTGACAGGTGAGGCAGAACCGAACCATGGCATAAAACTGCTAAAGTAAAGGGCTGTTAAAGAAGCTGAGAGTGATACTGAGTTTTCATCAGTTGACCACAAACAGGTGCACACTTAGTCCTGAAAAACAGACTTTTAGAATTTGCATGGTACGTTTTTTATAAATAAGCATAGACAAGAACTGGCTACTTTCACAGAACTAGGCAATTTAACTGACATAGCAGATACCCAACCCCAGAACTTTCTCAAGGCCCATCAGCAAAATATCATTTACTTACTGCAAAGTTTTTCATAAGTTTTAAAGATGTGATTCTGTGAATGTTTTTGGGGTCCAGCTGGCGACCCTGTCTTGCTCAGAAAAGCTCGTTGTGTTCCAGTGTTCAAATGCTCATTTAGCTCAAAACTGCTGCAGAGAGCCAGTCAGATTGCAGCCTTCCAGATTCTGAAGCTCGTGGCCAGAAAGGTGTACAAAAGCTATCAGATGCTCTGCAGAGTGTCTGAGGCTGAGACTAGCACACGCTGTTCTGTGGTGGCTTACAGCCCACAAATGACATTCTGTAACAGTGTGTCATTCTTACAATTGGGACCTAAAAATGGTTTCTACATTTTTGTTTTGCATTGAAAACAGGGCATAGTGGTCAGAATAACATTCTTGGGTTAAAAATGGCTGCTGAGAGACATCCGTGTTTTGTATTAGGGTGATGATAAAATAAAAATAAATACATATGAAAGAATCAAATGGCAAGCGCTAAGCTTTTTTTATCTAGCAGCAGCTCTAAAAGTAGTGTAAGTTTTATAGAGCCGGTTTATATTCACACGCTCATTCTAATACGTTATCTTTTCTATAGTAACAGCTAATATTAGACAATGTGTGAATGGTTTCTCTGAAGACACATTTATGAAAGGAGCCTCCAGTGTCTCCTCCAGGTAAAGCTAAGGCATGATCTTTATTTGCCTATAGGAACATGACTGCTCTTTATATGTTGTGATGCACTATCACGTGCCTGTCACTAACTCAGATTTTCTGATGGAATTTGGTCACTGCAGGGCATTACGGCGTATCTTACGAGCTGCTGGACGACGACAGCTCCTCCTCAGCGGAAGATGAAGAAGGAGGTCAGCTGGTCATCGACGATTCCTTCAACCAGTACAGAAAGAAGAGCAAAAAAAGCAAGAAAAGCAAAAAGAAGAAGGACAAGGAGAAAGAGCGGCGTCACAGCAGCAAATGTAGGAAGAAAAACATAACTAATGCTGCAAATATTTTTATTCTGATAGAAAAGTTATAGTGTTTTCTATGCCTTCTCTGTCTCTAATCTGTTCCGTAGCCAACGGCAGCTCGGACACGGGGTTGTACACAGGAGGACGGTCAGGATCGCACAGTGACAAAAAGAGAAAGAAAGAAGAGAAGGCCAGATTAAAGGCTGAGAAGGTAAATTACAGGACCTATTGGTGCACAATTAAACTACACTTAGTTTCATTCAAACTCATTTCCTTCTTTATATTTTTCTCTCTGAATTGCAGGCAAAGAAGAAGGTCCTCACAGCATATCAGATCTTCTCTAAAGAGTACAGGTTGAGCATCCTGGAGGAGCAGCCAGGTCTCGGTCAGTCCTCTTTAAATGAATTGGTAGACTTTATTTATATCTAGTCTTTCTGTCTCTGTAACACAAATTTATAAATTAAGTAATGGTTCATATCCGAGACATAAAAAGGTAGTCAGGTTCACTGTGCATTTAGCAGCCTGTTACTATGTATATAACCCAGTATACGTGTTTGCCATGTTTTACTTGTTTATATAGAAATTAGGACAAGAACATTGTGTAGTGTTCTAGGAAAAGGTCCCAATTTAGGATTTGAATGGTTTTGTCATAGAGCCAATGGCAGAGCAGGATAGCCTCCATAACAGACTTCCAGAAATAATGAAGAGAATAATTACTGACATCATTTGACAGGATTGTTTACTGTATTATTTGACAGATTTTGGAGATTTGAGTAAGAAGTTGGCAGATGCTTGGAAGCAGCTACCTGAGGGAGACAAACAGGTCAGTGTCTAAACTGAATGGGTATTTGAATACGTAAGTGTTTTGAGTCTTCATGTATTTAGTGCTTTTCAACTATATCCTACAGTAGGTGGGATTTTTGGTTGTTAAGATGGGCTCACAAACAATGAGAGAATGAATTAGTAGAATGAATTGGTTTGTTTTTCTGCTGAGACGTGTGTTATTGAGTGTGCCATCCTGATGTCTCAGGTGTGGAGGGAGAGGGCGGAGTACCTGCAGCGCAAGCAGATGAAGTACGAGTCCACTACAAGCAAACACAGTAAACACAGCCAGCCCAAACCTGCCAAAGACACCAGCAAAACTAAAGGTATGTAGACCACCACCACAGGGCAAAAAACCCATCTGTAGAACACATTCGTCAGCAGATATACATAGACACAATGCCAGAGAGATAAATAGACAGACGGATTGACTGACATATGGATGGACAGATTGAGAGAGAGGCAAATGGACTGGTGGATAGACAGGCTGACAGATGTCCAAACAGACCCAGATGGATGGACAAGTGGGTGAGTGAACTGACAGACAGTCATGTGGTTGGATTACCAGGCAGCTTGGTGAACAGATCTGCTTTGTTACACGCAAGCAAATAAATCAGTTACATCATCAGTCATTAGGAATAATTCATAAAATGTAGAACAGAAATATTTGCTCAGATGACAAGAATCACTATGTATCGTATAGTGTATTGTAGACAAAATATCTTCATGGTGAATCTGTCATTGTCATGCTCTCCTTAAACTCTTCAATCATGTCTCAGTCAGGTTCTTATCTGTTATCTCTGCCCCTTCAGGTGTTGCTCAGTTCCCAGGTGTGGTTACTCCGACCCCAACAGCAATGCAGACAGTAGCAACGGTGCCGAAAAGGCCGGAACCTGCCGTGACTCTGCCACAGAACGGACCGTCTCCTGTAGGTGAACCCTCGCCTTCCCCACTCAGAGATCCCGAGGTAGACCCAATAGATGCTGCTGCCCACCTGCAGCTACTGGGCGAGTCACTGTCCCTGATTGGCCGGAGGCTACAGGAGACTGAGGTATGACACACTGTTATAGATTTTGGTCCTCCTTAAGCTGGATTTCCTCCAGCCAGAAGTGCATTAGAATCAAGTTTAAGAAAATTTAATTTCAAACACATATTGAATATTTGTTCAGTCTTTCACAGACATAGAAAAACTCTTCCTATATAAGTCACCAAACATAATTATTAACAACAAAAGCCTGTATATGACATTTGGCTCAGTAGGTATGCTGAATATCAGTGTAAAATTCTCACTGTTTGTAAAGTGTATTAAGCTTAACTTGTATACTGGAACATGGTGTAGTTTTGGGCTGTATCAAACTGTTTGCTCTGTGTGTGTAGGGTATGGTGACAGTATCAGGCTCTCTCTCTGTACTGTTGGACTCTGTGCTGTGTGCTCTTGGCCCTCTGGCGTGTCTCACTGCTCAGGTGCCAGAACTTAACGGCTGCCCTGCTCACGTACTGGTAACTACACCATCCTACTGTCCCAAAACATGCAGTGATTACAGACATGTGATTACAGCAGATGGGTAAAATACACTTACAACATTTAGAAGAGCCTATAACACAGGGTCTCTGGTAACTATGACTATAATACCAAAAAGCAGTACAGTGTTGAACCACTACTTCATCCAGTAAAGCTATAGATAACTCCAAATCTGCGGTTTTCCCTCTACTATGTTAAATTCCTGAGCTAGTTTTTTTCTAATTCTTGAAGGTTTGAAGCAGGAGTTCTGAAACTGATTAAAAACTAAGCTTTTACACTTGAATGCAGTTACTTGTATATACTTGTTTAATATTGAATTCCAATCGCATATTCCTGACTGTGTAGATATTTAACCTTAACTTCAGAAGCTTTTCTGGCCCCAAGATTCAGGATCATAAAGAGTGCAGTCTGGTTATACATACTTTTTAAAGCTCCGCTACACAAGATATAGCCACTAAACTGGAAGTTTACAACCTGTCTCTGAAAGATGAGATGTGTTTGAAGTGCTTAGTGGTGAGTAAATGAGAATCATATATGTTTGCTGATTAGCTACAGGAAGAGTCTGTGATCTATGATTGGTCATCAGCGATGCAAGTAAAAAAGGCCTGTTTCTCTGAAAGTAGATAGTTTTTGGTAACGTTTATTGATTAAATGTACCAGACACTGTAGCGAATGCTGGAAGTCTGGCTTACTAGAAGACCGACATAACTGTCGAGGGTAAGCAGTAGCTAAAGTTAATTCAGCATGCTTCAATCCCAGTTCCAAAAAACTGCGTTCATCAATTAAATAAAAAAAAGTTTATTCTATTTAGACTTTAATAATAACGTACATAATGGCTCATTTGTATTAACATTTTGCTACATGCAAACATGGTGTGTGATCTGATTTATCTTTCATCACTTTCAGTCAAACACTCTGGATAACATAGCCTATGTCATGCCTGGACTCTGAAAGCTACTGGATCATCTTTCAATGACAGACTTTCTCTTCTCTCGCTGGAAGATGAGGCCTAGCTGGTAGCTCCTCACCCTTGGACCTTTGTCAACCCTGACAGTACTCCCGTTTCTCATCATGAGAAGGACTTGAATTGCACATTTTTGCACTGGACAGACCACAGACTAAACGTCTCCTTTTAACCTGCTTCTTAATCTGTTGTTCCATTTTTATCCTGTCTACTCTCCATTTTGTATTTTTGTCGCTGTGTTTTGTCATTCTTTCAATTAAAAGCATTTTAGTGAGCCCTTTTAACCTCCGTGCAGCTGCTTTGATTTTAAAGTGGGGGGTTGCTCTGTGCAGACATGTCACTATTTTACATTTGATAATTGCCCCTAATTTGATTTATAGTTTGAAAGCTCAGGTTATTAACCAGCTCTAAGCACCACAGTACTCTAGAAATTGTGATATTTCTTTGTGGTTGTCATTATGTATATTACAAAAATATTTACTCTGTAATAATGTTTTACATTATGTAGCTGTAGTGTTGACCAATGATTCTACTACACTTAACATGACATGCTCTTTTTGGTGACCTCATGTACAGTAGAATACATCTGTTCTGCTAACTTGTTCATCTAATTTCAGGATGGAATCATGTACAGCACTCTGGACGTTTATATCTTACATCACACGTGACGTGTGAGGTTTTATTAAATGAGGTATATGCGAGAGTAAACATACTTCTAGTCTTCAACTGTTTCTTATTTAAATAAATAGTTCTGCTTAAATCTTGTATGCACATACCTGCATCAAAACACATCCAGATCTTCAGCAATGTCAAACATTCCAGTGTTCACTAGGAGGCAGAAGACTTGCTCTAAACTTTTCTTTTTTTAATTCCTATTTTGGTCAAATACCAGTATTCCTACCTAAAGAGCACAGCCAAATTTGGTTAAAAAGTTTGAGTTTTTTCTTGCCACTCTCACCTCTGGCTTGCTCATTATATATCTAAATTTAAATCTATATCCAGATTTCTTTAAAGCTGCTATGTGACAATGTTCATTCTTAAAAGTGCTGTATAAACACATTTGAATTGAATTATTTATACAGTGCGACGATGGACATTGTCAACCAGCTTTACATAAATCCTACTGTAGATTTAGACTTAATATAGCTTACGATTTAGTATCGTCTCAGTGGGATTGGTAGGCTATCCAAGTGAGACCATCCACAGCAGTATCAAGTGATTCTCAGGTGATGGGAGCTCCAAGCAGAAATAGCACATCAGGATTCCAGGCCTGTAGCTCCACAGCGAAAGAGGGTGGGGAGTGAGATCATACTACTACGTATACACTTGTCCTATAGTGGTTTAAGAGGATGTAGACTATTTGGCCAAACGGTTGTGGACACCTGACCGTCACACCCCAAAGTGTTGCCATAAAGCACACAACTGTATAGAATGTCTTTGTATGTAGTAGCATTACAGTCTACCTGCACTGGAACTAAGGGGTCCAAACATGTTCCAGCATGACAATGCCCTTGTGCACAAAATGAAATAAAGTATATTGTACCTATTTTGTCTACTATACTATAATCAAATTTTTGACCCCCAAAAATGGTAAGGGCCTTTGTGTTTTTTTGGGTGAAAAATTCAACATTTTCTGATTTTCACCAAATGCATCATGTGCGTTATGGAAGCCAAGACCAATGAATGTGTATATATTAAAAAACAACAACAACAACAACATGGACAGCACAGCTTGCATAAAAAAAATGAAGCAAGCACAGGTCTAGTGCCCCTGTTGGCTGGCTGCAGTATAATGTTTAGCCCCGCCCATCCCCACATGTTTCAATGACAAAATAGCCTATTTTCCATGTCACGTTTCTCATCTAAACTGTTCTTTCATCTACAGTGTCTAATTCGAACAGTTAGTTTTCCCTATGCTTATATCTGCATATCCCCACCCCCCCCAGAAATACGTTTTTAAAACATTATTCTACTATATCATAAGAAGGCATGGATGCACTTGAGAATGAAGTGATTGGCGACTCGGTGGCAACACGATGGACCTTGATATTGGGAGAAGGGGGTGGGCCTATCAAATGTGTAGGTGTGCCAGACTTCGACTTTCGTCTCTAGTGTGCAGACTCTGGATCCAGATAGCAGCAGAATGTCCCTATTGTGCAAACTCTGACGCCAAATTTGACAACATGGTGGAAATTTGGCCTAATTTCTATAGAACGGAAGGGTATGGAGCCACACCGTATTGTTTTTTTTTTTAAACAGTCACTGGTCAAGACCAACACAGCAGTGCAATTAATATTATGTGATCACTCTCCAGAGGTGGGGTCTGAATCTCTCATTCCCAATACATTACAATCAATTAAATATACAGGCTTGCAGTGCAATGTAAATAGAAAGTATATTGTACCTATTTTGTCTACTATACTATAGTACACTGTACCATACTACACTGTAATATACTATACCATACTTATTTTAACTACTTTAGCATCCTATAATGTGTTATACCATGCTATATACTCAATATATTATAGAATATTAAATTATACCAATTTTCATGACTATACCCATTTAATCTACTAAACACTACTATACCACACTCTACCATAACTGTTTGATCTCCTGTCCTGTTATTTACTGTAATATGTCACAGCTTTGGAGCATGATAAGTACAAACATAAGCATGCGCCGGTGTTGGTCTTGACCTCTGTAATGCATGCTGTAAATTTGGTGTAGATCTGAGGACATCAAATTTTTTGACCAAATAAAATGGTAAGTCTTTGTGGTTTTTTTGGGGTGAAAAATTCTGCATTCTCCAATTTTCACCAAATGCACCATGTGCGTTATGGAGGTCAAGACCAATACAACAGTGCTCTTAATTTCATTTGATCATGCTCCAGAGCTGAGATCTGAGTTTGTCATTTCCAATATATTAGAATCAATTAAATATCCAGGCTTGCTGTGTACTGTACTATACTATACTATATGAAGACATGGTTTGCCAAAGTTGGTGTGGAACAATGCAAGTGGCCTGCACAGAGCCCTTAACCTCAACCACACTGGACACCTTTGGGATGAATTGGAATGCTGACTGCACCCCAGGCCTTCTTGCCCGACATCAGTGCTTAACCTCACTAATGCTCTTGTGGCGGAATTGGCAAATCCCCACAGCCATGTTCCAGTCTAGTGGAAAGCCTTCCCAGAAGAGTGGAGGTTATAATAACCGTAAAGGGGAGAACTAAATATGGCACGGGATGTTCAAAAAGCACATAAGGGTGTGATGGTCAGGTGTCCACAAACCTTTGGCCATATAGTGTGCAAAGTGCAAGTAGGGACTAACTTTGACAGCATAAATGGGAGAGCCAGAAGGTAACATAGGCACATTGGGACATAAAGTAGCCCACCACTCCACTGTCAAGGAAAAAGCTCTATACCTCCTGCTGTAGTCTGCATTTTTCTAGGTACTAATAAAGAACCTGCACCTTTTGATTGAGACAGACATGGCAGTTGCCTGACTGAGTTCTGTGTGGTCAGAGGGTGAACCAATCTAGGTTGACAACTCTGGGAGATTTTCAATAAAACTTGATTGTACACGTAATACGGTAGCATGGCAAAGTGCATATATTATGACTAAGACTCATTTTAAATGAAATAAATTAGTGACCCGAGATAACTTCAGCCTGTGGTTATATGACTATGTTTTCAATATTTAATTCAAATGTCAGTATCCAGTCAAGGGTGTCTCCACTGTAATGAGTGGGTCTGATAATATTCTGATTGATCCCTAATGAGTAAAAAAAAAAAACAGGTTAATCCTGTAGTTAGTGAGAACAATTAAGAAAGTCGGAAACTCATTATATGAGAGGTGGGCAATGTTGTATTTAACTTTAATGCCAAAAACTGTTTTTAAGGAACCCAATTAGGCTGTTATTTTTTGTTCAGGGAAAAGTTTTGACAAAGTCTAATCCATACTGCTTTGACCTTGCACATCATTATTGTCTACTTAACAACCATATAAAGATAACGCACCACTTTAAGCAGACAATGAAACCTGACAGGGAGTGTTGTTATAGGAATATAATCAAGGCTGTAGTGGTGTGATGTGGCCCAACCTCGAAGTGGCGTTAATGTTAACACCCAAAGTGGATTATTTTCCAATAACAACATGTCCTAAAGCATTTTATTCCTCTTACACTACAGCAATTAGCCAATGACTAGAATTTTTATTTCTCAAAGAATGTCACACTTTTTTTTTTCTTACACATTTATAGTTACATTTAATGTTGTGGAATGTCCATGAAATAAATTAGTTCCTGTTACCACTTAAGTTATAGCAGCCTCACCAACCTCTTATTTTTTTTCCTCTGTTGAAGTTAAAAAAAAATGCAGCTTGTCATGTTATCAAGAAACTGCAAAGCCCTCTGTGTTTAATACTTTCCTGTGTCAAAAAAAGGTCTCCTCTGGGTAAGTTGTTAATATAGAATCAATAATGTACTGTATTAGAATCAGCGCATTAATACACTGCCTGGAAAAAAAATAAAAAAATCACCATTTAGATAGATAAAATTCTTTTAAACCTAACTGATGCAGTGAGTAGTTTCTCATTTCTTAAACAACCATGTCTTAAGATGTGTCCCGTGGTCATGGAAAAGATGTTACTGTGTTTCAGAAGAGCCAAATTATTGGCCTGCACCAAACAAAGAAAACAACCAAGGAGATTGCTGAATTGACTGGAATTGGGTTAAGAAATGTCTGACGCATTATTAAAACCTGGAAGGATAGTGGTGAACCATCAACGTTGCAGAAGAAATGTGGCTGGAAAAAAAATCTTGACTGACCGAGATCAGTTGAACGCTTGGTGAAGCTGAATAGTTAAAAAAAAAAAAAAAAAGACAGTAGAACTCACGGCTATGTTTAATAGTGAAAGTAAAGTATTTCCACAGGCACAATGCAACGAGAACTCACAGGATTGGGACTAAACAGCTGTGTGGCCATAAGAA
>JAOTRR010000013.1:3947811-3958521 GCA_028570945.1 Gogo arcuatus | reverse complement strand
AAGAACAGGGATCTTACAATCAACAACAAGTTCCTATTAAAGTGGCCGGTGAGTGTATAATAGTTCTAGTTTTGCACAGTGGATGCCTATAAAAGTCTAACAATTAGCATGTTGTTTTTTAAAATGTATAATTGCTACTATTGTTAAGCTCTCTCTAAGGAAAATGACTGTTGTGATAACAGGAATGAACTTGTTTAACGGCCACTCCACCAAATAAGTATGGGTTTAAATGAATAACAAGTATGATGTCTCATTCTCTAATAAATAAGCAATTGTAATCATTGGCATAGATCTATGGTATAAGAGGAATAAATAAAACACTTTTGGACATTTTATTTTACAGGAAAACAACGGCATTCCCTGAAGTGAAGTGTTTTATTCCTTACATTGCTTGCTAAATTCTAACATTATACTCAGAGCTACTTTCAGCTGTTGAAGCTGCTGTCGTCTTTTTCATCATAAATATTTAATGTGATAGCTCCAACATGACAGTGTGGGCCATCAGCAAATTCAGTGTTTAAAGGAAGCATAGCTCTATATGTGCATTGTGACTGTATAAGTCATCACAGAATTTCCTTGAACTGTGTTGAATTGTTTGGTATCACATGTAGACTTGCTTATGTGGTTATTGACACTGTATGACATACTATAAACTTGATTTTAAAAATGAACCATAGTACATCATATAGCAAAGGAAAAACAATCACTTTCACTCCACACAAGCATCGGATTCTGGTAGGAGGCTGAAACATGAAAAATCAGAGTTTGCTGGAAATCTAAAACAGCTGCTTTTCCAAAATGGACAACATTCAGACAGGGAAAGAGGGATGAAGTTGAATGCCAGATTAGTACAGGTAATGCCATTATTTATCACATGATTGTAGAGGAGGCGGATCCAAATGGAGAGTTTGTTTATTACAAGTGAAAACACATAAAACAAAGACCATGAAACAAAAGAAGAAATAACAAGACAAGGTAACAGTATAAACATAACATGAGTAGGAGACAGCAACAGACACCAACAACCACAAAAGACAAAAGGTCGACAATAGCCGTTTTTCCATTAACCTGCTTAATGCGCAATTTGAAATTGCGAACTAAAAAAGCGAGTTATGGAAACACGAATTTCAAAATAAGGGCTCAAATATTGCAAAAAAAAAAAGTTTTTACGCTTGCATGAGGTAGTTTCTCAGCCGATTTGATCAATTGAAACGGAAACACATTTTTCGCATTTAAGCCACATGACATGACCAGCAACTGGAAATGCTAACGAGAGCTCTGCAAGAGCTATCACAAGAAGAGAAACCCCAGCTTTAATCGCATAATATCACTCAATGGAAACAAAGACCATTCGCAATTGTGTTTTGTCTAATTTTTATTTTTTTTAAAATTGCTCCTATTTTGCACAAAACTGCAATGGAAACCAAGCTAATGAGTGCTGTACAAGCCGTGACTTAAATACTAGTGCTCATTAAACCTAAACTTGAATCAGAGACTCAGGTCCAAACGGTCATGTGATGTGAATGTCGTGATCAGGTGAGGTGCAGTGTCTGATGGGAGTCGTAGTCGTATTCGTATTTGGGGCAATCATGACATCATTAGTGTTGTAGAATCGCTGGTTTGTGCAGCAAAAACTATATTCGGGTCTGTCAATTTTAGATGCTGTTTATAACGTATACATTTAACTGAATTCATTCATAGAAATGCATCATTTAACTTGGTTGAACTCCCATCGTTTTTATTATATTATTGATTATTCTAAAATTCATTATTCATATTAGGAAATCTGGTGGATTTTTTTTTTTTTTTGCTTCTCCCACAAACTTCACACTTTACTACAGCCTCGTTTTGCACATCCATCATGAAATTTTGGATGAAGGATGGAAGAGAAACCGGTTCAGGCTTTAGTGCGTCAGCTCCAGACATTACCCATTGCAGGCTTTACAAATTAGCTCTTTAAACAGAAGATCCGAAACATGCTGTCTATGCCTGGTACTCATTTAGCTCATTATTGGTGTTTTCATTTCATTCGCAGCAGAGAGGAATGCCAGAGGCCATGAGACGGCTGGCAAATGATGCAAGCGAATGATGATTCTCTCCAGAGCACAACAAATTAGACCAAAGTGCTATCTACAATACCCTGACTCAGCAAGCACACATATCAACCACACTACACATACACACACTGCTACTCCTTGTTTTGTGACGCATGCATTGGAGTATGTACACTCCTTAGCACACAGTAGAATGACAGAGCTTATCAGCGAGCTCAGGACACAGTGTAACAGCTGAAATAACCGAAGACTTCAGCTACATACAAGTTTCCGCTGCGTGGAGGACAACAAAGTGTGTAAAAGAGTGATGGGTACAGCGTGACAGCAAAGTGAACGCAGTTAATGTGCTGTAATATGCAACCAAGTGTTTATGGATCAGCTTTCATCAGGTCTCAATTTAGCCATCAGAGCTGACTTTATTCTGCTGACCTGTATTCAGGCCTCGAGGAATGAAAACGAAAGAAAGAAAGAAAGAAAGAAAGAAAGTGAAACAACTAATAAAGAAGTAAATTAAGAAATAAACAATAGAAAGAAAGAAAGAAAGAAAGAAAGAAAGAAAGAAAGAAAGAAAGAGAAAATTATGTGGAAGAAAAAAAGAAATGAAGTGAAACAAATAAAGAAATAAAATAAGAAATGAACAAATGAACTAAGAAAGAAAGAAAGAAAGAAAGAAATTTGACAAAGGAAAACATAATTGCTATGGTTAAGCTTCCTGTAAGGAAAAGACTGTTTACAGCTGCGACAAAACATAAGTAATAACAAGAACTAACTTTTTTCATGAAGTTTCACAATATAAAATGTAACCATTAACAGACAAAAAGTGCAATTCTTCAAAATTTAAAAAATTGCAATGCTAGCTGTGACATAAGAGGAATAAAACGCATCGGAACATGATGTTATATGGAAAATAATCAACTAACTTCCTGTCATTAATTGTTTTCCTATAACAACATGTTTTGCAATGTTTTATACCTTATATTCCTTACTAAATTCTAACATTATATTCTTAACTGCTTTCAACTGTTACAGCCGCTGCCATTTTCCCGTCATGTATGTTTATAATGTGGCATTACACGCTGTCAGGTCAGAGTAAAAGTTTTCAACTCATAATTACCAGAACGTGCAATGCCCATATCGTGCAATAATCATGTGCAATGCCCACAACATGTAATAATCACGTGAAGTGTCCATATCTGCTTTTTTTTTTATAAAGGATGTGGTTTCTTGCTACAGCTGACTATACCACACCGCACACCTACATTAAAAAAGGCTTCAGGAAAGTGAGAGAATGCAAATTACATTTCCACTTACGTACATAAACAACGACAACAAACTGTACAGAAAGCAGAAAATACAGAGTTTAGGGATGAACCTGACCTGTGTGTAAAAAAAAAAAAAATTTCAGTAAAACATAAAACAAGTGTAGAAGTATACAACAGATATACAGGACATGAGTGAATAACCATAGAGATAATAGATAGCATTCGTGCATGAAGCTGCACCGATAAAGCTGCAGCAACATCTGAGACAGTAGAGTATCACTGGCCCAATTTATAAGACAAGTTTTAACCAGCAGGATAATGATCTGTAATGAAAGTCATCATTTTACAGGTCAACATTCAACCTGCGGAAACATGTACTGTAGAAGTAAGCCATTAGCTAGCTGAGTGAGCTAGACTAACTAGCCAGATAGTTTAGTAGCAATTGCCTGTTGTGTTAAATATTTCTAAGTGCTGCTCTGGCCTACATGTAATGTATAAGGGGAATCTTTGCTAAATCCAGTAGCTAACTATGTAGCTAGAAACATGAGCAAAATAGCTAGCTAAGGAACCTCCTATCAAGGTACTGAAATCCCAACAGCATTTGGCTAAGTTAGCTAACCAGCTTATGTTACTATTAGTTATATGCTGTTGATAATGGTGCTGGTGTTCACTTCAGCATAACTTTTACTCAAGTTACTCAACCCTTTCCAACACTGTCTAGTGATCCATAGCTAGTACTTTTTCTTCCACAGTTTTCTTCCATTGCAAGAGTGTCAACTTTCTATAAGAAACTGGCTGTGATAATGCTTATTCAAGTTTAATCTTAACTTTTGATAGCACTATTTTAGTCGCAAAGGATATCAGAATAGGATGTTTGTGTGGTGGCTATGGCAGTCCTGCTGCTGTGCTGGTTCACCCTGACCTCATAAATACTGTTCCATTAGTTGAAATCACTCATGTGAATAACTACATGTCAAATGGTACCATGCTAAATTATGTACCAGATTTTTTTTTAAAATTAACAGTTAAACAATTAAAAAGGGGGGTAAACAAAGTTTCTAAAATTAGCTTACTAGCATTAACTGGCATTAAAATGAAGTATAAAATAATCCAGTGTTACACTAAAAGGCTGTCAGTGTAGTAGCTACACTTAAACATATATTAATCTAGACAGCTATCACGCTCAGTACTGTTACTTAGATGAAGTTGTCAAGGGTCACTACACTGATGATGGAGGAACAACTTCCTCCATTATACGGACAAGAATAACGCTTTTTTTTCCTCTTTAGGCCACTTTTTGGTCAATATATTTCTTTATCTCCAGCCAGAAAGACAAAGAGGGGGAGGGAGATGGATAGAAAAACAGATCAGCAAGAACAGGAAACCAAAACACATGTCAGATATAAGAGGTGGGTTTGAGTTTGAATAAGGCAGGTGACCTTTAGCATATCACACGTCTTCCCTCTGTCTCAATCTGTTTCTCTTTAGGGTGTTATCTCCGTAATTAGGATAATCCAGCATTGGTTTCCTGATGAATGGGGATCGTTTTCATGAGTCAGCGCTCACAAATGCTTCTCGTACCCACAAAAGGGATCATTTTACCACTCCTTTCTCTCTCTCTCTCTCTCTCTCTCTCTCTCCCTGTGTGTGTCAGTAAAGCAGCAAGTACAGTAAAGTTGCCCCCTTTCTTTTACTCTCATTTCAATACCTCTTCTTTTCTCCCTTTTGGGAGTCCACCCCAAACCACAGTGTAGAAAAATAAACCCTCATAAATCGTTCATGCATGGCTTCAAAGACTCCATGTGCTCATACTGAAAAAAGGTTGTAATGATCGGACCATCTTAGGTCATACAGTACGATTCTGGTTCTGGTCCACTAACTAACGGATGGCGGAGACCAGCACACGAAACATGAGGCCACCCTTTTAGACAGGCCGAGGAGAGAGAGAATGAGAATGACGCACAAAATCCGAAGTGGTAACAGTCGGCTGAGGAATGTGGTGTTTATCTCGGCCCCTGTGACACAGTCTGAATACTTATCAGCAGGGAGGAATTGTGTGTGTGTGTGTGTGTGTGTGTGTGTGTGTGTGTGAATGTGAAGTCTGAAGGTGGGAGGCTGAGGAAGTCAGGAGTGAAAGAGTGTTGTGTGTCTGAATAATAATCACATTTCGGAGTCAAACATATTATCCACAAGGGACACTTTCTGAAAATGAATGGACATACCCTCTGCATGGAATCAATTATGTCATTTCTATTTATAAAGTAGTTCAGTAGAGTGAGGTCAAATTCATTGAAATGAAGCTCTGTATTTAAGGTTTTGTCCTTGTAACCAGAAAGTTGTGGGTTTCAATCCCAAGGCTGTCTGGAAGAGATCAGAGACAATGTTCAGAGGAGAATGACCAGACTGGTTTGAGCTGACAATTAACTACTCTTTACAGCCATACTGAGCAGAAAAGCATCATCTGAAAATGCACAATATATCAAACCTTGAGGTGGAGGGGCTACAACAACAGAAGACCACATCGGGCTCCACTTCTGAGCCAAGAACAGGTTACAGTGGACCACCAAAAGCTCAACAGTTGAAGATTAAGGGAAAAAAAAAGACCAGGCAATATTTTCCAATTGTCAACTTCCCAATTTCCGTGAGCGTGTGCCCACAGTTACCTGGGGAGTAGAATGCGATGAGTGGTCTTCTGCTGTTGTAGTCCATCCACCTCAAGGTTGTGTTGTGCGTTCTAAGATGCTTTTCTTGTCACTACGGTTGGAAGAGTGGTTATTTGAGTCATTGTAACCTTCCTGTCTGTCCAATCCAGTCTGGCCGTTGTCCATGTCCATTCTGACTAGTGTTGCCTGGTGGCATTGCGGCTGTACAGGCTGTGTGGGACGTACCTGTGTAAGCCTTTAGAGGGACTACACCACTGAAATTACATCCTGGCAGCTTTTGGAGAACTGTGTTTTGTTTCTTCTGTGGAGATTTTTTTTTTTTTTTGTAATTGTAAAGCGACCTTGGGTGCGACTTCCTCATCACAAATTCCTGATACAGTGAATATGTAAATTAGAGACATTAGAATACAAAAGACATCTTTTGTACCACGGTCCCTGTTATACAACCTGAATTTGCATAATGATACACTATTGGCTGGTATATTTTATGATGCAGTAACACTAACCTAGCGTTTACAATAGGATTTTTCAGCTCCGAATGCATTAAAAGCACTAGTGGACTTTTCAGACTTTCTACCCAGTCTGTGCATGCATTAATTCCAGTGAAAGAATTTTTATCATTAAAAAAATATGTTATAAAGTTTAAACTGACCACAGGGACTGATCTCCTAATATAGCTAATGTTGCTAAACACCGTTTTCTGTTCGTAATGTTCAATGTCTTTCAAAGAACCTGGCCAACTTTTGACTAGGGTTTTAATTTAGTTAAGTTCCAAATTAGCAGAAAATAACATAACGTCATTTATAAGATCAGTGGTATGTCATTATCTAAATTATGAGTAGATCTTGTTACAAACTAAGCAAGTTTCATTGCTCCGGAATTTGATGTAACTGAATGTCAGTGCTGTGCAGACATGAACAACATGGACTGAGAAGAAGGATGATGGCCAGATTCTGGTTAATACCTATAAACACTGGTGCCAGTGAAAATATTGGCACCCAGCCATGTACAGTGTCTTTGTCTTGGATGATTTTCATTTTGTAGGGTCTCTATTCATGTTTACCTTTGCTTGTATACAGATGAATATATGAGTTAATCTGATCTGAGGTCAGAACGTAATAATTAACTTAAAGTAGCCTGGCCAGTTAAATAAATAAATAAAAACAAATAAATAAATTGTAATGAATTAAAGTTCTTTATCTATAGAAAATGCAAAAATCTACAATTACGGAAACTTGAAATGATATCATGCCATCAGAATCATCCATCAAGTAGGAGTTAAACTATTAAAAATAAACTTTCAGACTGGATAGGTACTAAAACAACAAATAATAGGAATAACTCAGGTGCGGTTTCATGGTTTGCTTGCAAAAGGTGCCTGTTCCAAGCAACATTGAATCATGTTCAACTGGTTTTGCTGCATAATCAACATGTATCTGGTTGTTTATTCAGTTCTTAGGTTAATGTTAATAATAGACTTCATGTCAGTACAACCAAACGGTTTGTTTGGGGGTGTTTTTGGCGCAGACAAAAGGTTTCTGGTGAAGTAAATACGTGCTATTGCAGAAGGATCTTCTTTGTCCTGTGGGAGATAATGTGATACGCTGTTGGCAAAACGGCTTTCATATAATTTTGATGGATGGTCTCAAACATGAAAAATGAGAGATAAAAGCTGAAGAAGACAGAAAAATAAGAGACAACGTTCACTGGGTGACCGAACGGAAGGGTTCGTTCGGTCCTGGAGCATCTGCAGAATCGTTCATCCCCAGAGATGTGCTTGTTCCTTTCTCGCTTTTTGATGTCTGCTAGCACTGCTCTTTCTCACAGGATATTAGGCTTTAACGATGTCCTAATAAGGCTAGAGCTCCAGACCACAGTCCTTTAAAGACAAAATAACAGTGCAGTAATTATATTCTGCAACCAGGAAGGGGAAATCTAGAATCCACCAGAGCTTAATAATGTTAACTAGTACATTAAAATGTCGTTTTTGATCCCTCTATTGAAGTTGCACTTCTCTAATATTGTCTCCAAATGAAACATTTTCGCTTTCGACATGGGAAGTTGAACACACAATGCACATGCAGTTCATCCCTTCCATGAAAGTCGCCCAAACTTCACATGTGAAATTTACACGCTGTTTTTCATGTTTTTATTTTTATTTCACACACAATTCATTTACTTTGTACCACGTCATTTTTAAAATACACGACTCATGTGTTTTCTTGCGTTAACTCCTCTTACAGAAAAATCACATACATTTTACCTGTGATTACATGTTCATATGTAAACACGCATGTTATACTACCCTGAAATTACACATGAATGCATGTAATCACATTACTTGAATAATACTGTGTGTTATGAATAAAATGTGTCAAGTTTACATGTCAAGCATGTGATTATTCAGGTTACTTTTAAAGGAACAGCCCTGTGGGAGCTCTGTTGCTAGGCAACCAGCCAGCCAGCTAGCTAGCGACTGAAGCTAATGACTTAGCGAGCTAGCAAGCTAGCTAGCTAGCAAGAAAAGTCAACATGTATAAATTTAACAAGTGAATCATGTGGTTACTCACATTTTGAAGTTTGTATGACTTTTCTGTGAGGTAAGCAATAAAGTCCCTGTTGCTAGGCAACTGGGAAATATGAACTAGCTAATGGCTGATGTTAACATTTTAGCTAACTAGCTAGCTAGCAGGTAATTACTGTATTCAGTCTTTTATATAGACAGTGTAAATGGAGATTGATGGTGGAACAATAAAGAAACATCAGGAATATTAACTTTTCACTCAGACATGGTGGTAAATTGCAAAGAAAAGCCTCCATTCAAAGTGTAATTACACTTAGCATCGACTGAAAAATGCACTTCAACAGGTTCTTAGATATTGATAAAACTTTAATATGAAATCTTCTCTTGAACAGTTTTTAGGAAATAAAATAGACTATAGAGCCTAGGTATATGATCTGATGAGTGTTATATGAGGATGTAGATATATTTTTACACTGCATGGCTTTGATAGAGCTTTTCTGGCCAGTCCCTAACATTTGTTTTAATGTTGTTGGACAGTCTGAGCTTCACGGTGTCTTTTGTAAGACTCTCTACAATCGCCAGACCAAATACAGGTCTAGTGAGAGCAGAGGAGCCAGACCTAATCCCTGCTCTCTGCTCCTCAGTGGGTTAGAGGTTATCGGTATGTCTCTATCAGTTAATCTGCTTGGCAGTCTCTGGTAAGGGACCATTGAATAAGTCAGACCAAGCCTTCCAGACTGTTTTTTTCTTCATCTTTTTTTTTTAGTTGAGACAACAGCCACAGGATCAGTCAAGAGGTCTCCAAAAGTCATCCAGAACTAGGCTTAATGAAATTGTTCCCTCGATCCTTTATCTTCAGGGTGGCACATTTTGTTGGTAAATGTAATCTTCTGTGTAATGCACGTCTTTTTTCCCCCCCTAAACCTGAAACCCTATAACATACTTTCAAATAATTGACTGGCAGTGGTATTGGTGTTATGGACATTTAGTTAAATCCACAGGTGCAATAGTTTATTGCTATCAGTGCAGTGATGTTGGCATTAAAATGTTGCCTATTAAGGCTGGACAAAGATTGCTATAGATTGCGACCGTGATATGCCATCCAACAGTTTATTTATGAGCATGTCATTTTAAAACATTAAAATAACCCAGGTTCAAAATTTCATTATTTTAAATTGTGTTTTATTTAAACCGACATCATCTCCCTCTTTGGAGCACAATAAGGACTTAGGGTTAGGGTTAGGGTTAGGGTTAAGGCCATCAATGACGAGAGAGAGAGAAAGCGAGAGGAAAGGATGAGAAAGAAAAAGATAATTTAAAAAAAGCAAAGATGAAAACTTTAATTTAAACAAAAAAATGAAAAAGAAAATATTATACACGTCTCTGTGGCCATCAACAAATTAAAACCAAACCCAATTTGACAATAATAAATTGTAATAATTACTAAAAATGGAATGAAATTTAAAGCTTTGGACGCTGATCTGTTTGAGCAGAGTGTACTGATGAGGAGATGAGACAGCTAGACAGACTAAAAGACTAAAGTGCTGCTGCATCACTCTTTTCAGGTGGAGATAATGTGAGAGCTAATGCGAGCAAGGTAATTCAGCTTACCTTGGACGTGGGATGTCGGAGCTCAGAATTACGTCATGGCCTACGTGTGTTTGGGGGGGGGGCACAACAAGGATGCTTGTTAGCAAAAAGTTAGCCAGCTAAGTGTGATGAGTGATACATTTTCCTTCACAAAACGATGAACTGTGTAGTCAGGGTTATAGATTTAAGTAGCTACTACGCATGTTTTACTACGCATTGCTTGATTTGAAGGAAATACCTGTATATAATGCATAATAAAGTAAGAAGGGCTACTTTTTTTTACTGTTGATGCTGTGAACAGCTATGTTGATTCGAAGTCACAATATCACAAAATAAATGTTTTGCACAATTGAAGCAGTATGCAAGTGGTTCAGGGTGACATTTTCCTTTAAGGCATTCACAAACTGATATTAAGAACAACAAATACACTGATTAAACAGGCAGGGCTGTTGACTCTTAAACGTTCACCGGATTAAACCGTCAATCTGTGTTTACACATACTAAAGTTAGACATAGCCATCCACTTCATTAGAATATGAATTAAGATGTCCAGATCAGACAGCAGTGATACACACACACACACACACACACACACACACACACACACACACACACAC
>JAOTRR010000013.1:3903647-3916847 GCA_028570945.1 Gogo arcuatus | reverse complement strand
CATGAATATTCATTCACAAAGGCAGTTCTCAAGCCATGAGTGGAGATACTCAGATCTGGGGGCAGTATAATTCTAATGAGTTCCCCTTGTGACATACAAAAAGGAGCCAAATCTGA
Organism: Gogo arcuatus; assembly: GCA_028570945.1. Lineage (NCBI taxonomy): Eukaryota > Metazoa > Chordata > Actinopteri > Siluriformes > Anchariidae > Gogo > Gogo arcuatus. The sequence goes on along the minus strand of JAOTRR010000013.1, from coordinate 3,916,731 downwards.
ATGGCTTGTTGAAGGACATGTTTTCTGAAATAGGCAGAACAACAGAAACTGGCTGGGTTGTCTTATTTCAGAGTTTGTGGGTTGATAGGCACTCCAGATACCCACATGTATGTGCACAAGCACTGAAAAAGTAAGTTTTTAAAAAAATAATATGTCCCCTTTAAAAGGCCAGTGGAAACCGGCTTAATGTAGCAAACAAGCAATGAAATCATGAAAAGGAATCCATTTTTAGGAGTGCACTTTGGTGTCACTCTGCACACGATGAGGCGAGGTTGTTTGAATTCACCGCACAGACACACATTAGGCTAACATGAGCTAAGAAGCTAAGTACATACCCAGGAGATGGAATTGTACCAGAGAGCTGAATGTTGTGCGGATAATAATATAATTTTGTAATTATGGACTGTATTGAATAAGTTAGATAAATGTTGTAGATGTTCTTTTGAAGCATGTATATGAAAATTATGACATTTAAAAACTCTGCCATGTTACATGCTACATAGACTCAGCTCCAGTGCAAAACTAAAGATGCAAGATTGGACAAGTGTCTTGACTGATCGACTACATTTGTGATAAGGGAAAATTTGTCAATATGATGTCAGTTTTTTTTTTATGAAAACAAAACATTATTGCCATTGGATTCAGTACAGTTCCCCATCAAGCTGTATCAAATATATGACTAGAGGAATACACTGATTAAACACAGTGATACAAAGACAATAGGGTGTCAGTATATTTGGTCATTTTGTGTAATATTTTTAATGAATGAATTCCTTTAAGTGTAGAATGTTGCTTATGTTGCTTATTTCTTTAAGAGTGGTGCAACAGGTGGTACTTTGGTACTGTGTCTTGTTTACAGTTACATAATATGGGGGGAAAAGAGAGAGAGAGAGAGAGAGAGAGAGAGAGAGAGAGAGAGAGAGAAGGTGTGTTGGTAAAATGTTGTTCTTTCCTATTAATGCTTAAGCATTTACCATTTGAGCTTCATTTGCTAGCCAGTGATGTCCAAGTGAAGTTGGAAGGAGCTCCTAATATTTCCAGCTACATCAAAGCACATTACCATGACCAGCCATCGCCAACAAATCCCATTTCCTCCCCAATTTGGTTACTTGCCAGTTCCCACCCATCAGCCAGCTCACCCCGCTACCAACATAATCCCATAATTGGCTAATGTAGCTGAGATTGACAGGAGAGAGAGAGAGAGAGTGTATGCTATCAGTTCCAACCAGACAACATGACCAGTTTTTGTACTGATCCGGTCACGGATGGCTGTGGCATTGTCAGAACTAGAATTAGGAAAATAACGCATAACAGAAGTTATAGTGCTAAACAGGCAACGATGTGTGATTTGAATTGACAGGTAATGGGCCGTCTGATAGAGTTTGCCTACACGGCAAGCATCTCCGTCGGAGAGAAGTGCGTCATCCACGTGATGAATGGAGCTGTGATGTACCAGATCGACAGTGTGGTGAAGGCCTGCTGTGATTTCTTGGTGCAGCAACTGGACCCAAGCAACGCCATTGGCATCGCTAACTTTGCTGAGCAGATTGGCTGCACGGAGCTGCACCAGAAAGCCCGCGAATACATCTACATGAACTTCAGCCAGGTCAGACTTTCATGTGATACAGATCATTTAGCTATAGTGGGTGAGACGCACTGGTCATAAGATTGATTGATTGATTAATCGTGGGTTTATAAACTGTATACAGTAGTCATACAGTTATTAGGAATGAATATTGTTAACTAATATTTAAGAAAAAAAAATGGGGTGTGATGTTAAAAGAAAATAATCTATAAATAGACTTTTTATCCATTTATAGGTACATTTTAACATTCTCTAAACAGGTTAATTCCTTATATGTTAAAAGGCCGCCATAGACAGTCATTCCCTCTCTTAATAAGACAAAGAAATGCTGCTTGTCATGTTACACAGAAAGCACAAAGCCTTTATCCTGAGGACTTTCTCACGATATCGGAAAACTTAGTTACAGCTTTATTTCTGACCATTACAAGGCACTGACACTGGAGACTCCTTCCATGAATGTGAAATAAACCTCTCCTTACAGAAAGCGCCATCATATTACACTTTTTTTTATCTGTTTATGTGAAGCGTCTGCCATACAGGTCCCTGTGTAAGTCATTACTATAAAAATGATGACGTATTAGAACGAGAGCATTAATGTAAAATGATTTGTCTTGCAGCTGCATTACTCTGTCAAACCTTCTTAACAATCAGAATCCAGAATTCAACATCACTGTGGTGTAAGTAATAATAAAATAATGTAAATAATTCAGATTTGGGGTGATGTTTTGGCTAGTGAAAAACCCAGCTGGCTAGTAAATTTGGAAAACTAGCTATAGTAATGAGTATAACGTCAAAATAATTTACTTCCTCCAAGATGTGAGTGAAGACAAATGAGGTATTGTCTAGGAATGCAGTCGGGGTATATATACACGTGGATATGTAGGTGATTTAGATGCAGGTGATGTAGCCATACCTGTACTGCTGCATTGTACATGTTCCTGTAAAAGCCTCTTGCTCGATGAAGGTGTGTCCACTTACTTTAAATCACATGACGCACATCACAAGTTACAGTTAAAGCACTGACAAAAGGAGTACTGTAGTTGAGTCAATGACACTATAATACATTATAATGCATTCATTCCCACGAGGAAGGAATACCACTACAGAGGAGAGGAAGAGTATTAGTTCCTCTTCTCACTCAGCCTAAACCTTGGCAGTGATCCTGTATCTAATCTCTTACACTGTATTTACTTGTTTACTGTAATTATGATCATTCATAAAGAATTCAATTTATTATTACTTTTAATAGAATCAACTTCATTTACTTTTCATAAGATCAACATCATTTTTGTTTAACGTGAATAATTACTCAACATGATTGTGTATGTGATTACATATGAAAAACACCATAATGTCAATTCTTTTTCAGAAGATAATTAGCATGTTCGTCATAAGACGAAGAATGCCTTTTTGGTGATATTTAGATACTTGTGTTAAAGGTATAATTTGACCAAAAATACCATTTACAAAGGTTTCCCCTTATCCAGAGTTTGCTTCTCTAGTTTTGCACTGAAGCCAGGAAGCTCATGCAGTACATAATACATCAAATAAAATCTTATCATGATAACTGTTTAAAAACACACACACACACACACACACACACACACACACACACACAGCTTTTCAGATTTATTTTGGATGAAGAAGTGGTCAGACCAAACATGAATCAGATTTATTCACCAGAAAAGACAATTCATTGAAATCATTTACTTTCACTTCAGTAAAAATGAATACTTTAATAATAAGCAGCTCCAAAGTTATGTTTACAATAGTGTACTGTACATTGACATCCACTAAGATTTTTTTTTCCTCTCTCTATCTGAATGCTAGGATTGTCTTGCTAGCAATATTGACAGCTTACAGTCTGTGTGACCCATCCCACACACAGTCATTTAGTTTCAGACTCAATTGAGGTGAGCAGTGGGGTCCTAACAAAGCAATATGTAGTATCTGCACACTGATGGTGAAAGTAAAAGATTCTTACACCTCTAAAATATTGGAAGAGCACAAGTCAGTCATCACTTAGAATCAGTCATTATAAAGATATTTTAAAAAGTCACATATGTATAAATCCAAAGAAATATGGACAGCAGGTATGCACAGGCTGATTGGCTACATCAGTTTGTAAAAATTTGTGTAACTTGAATTCAGATGGTACTCATTCCACCTTTGTTTCCTCCGCTCCACCAGGTGGCGACACAGGAGGAGTTCTTTAATCTCTCTCCATGCCAGCTGGTAACGCTGATCAGCCGCGATGAGCTGAACGTACGCTGCGAGTCCGAGGTGTACCATGCATGCGTGGCGTGGGTGCAGTATGAGCGTGATGAGCGGAGGCCCTTTGTGCAGGCGCTGCTACAAGCTGTGAGATGCCACTCGCTTCCGCCGCACTTCCTGCAGCGCCAGCTTGAGCACTTTGAGTGGGACGCACAGAGCAAGGACTATCTAGCACAGATCTTTCAGGACCTGACGCTGCACAAGCCCACCAAGGCAGTGGCATGCCGCACACCTAAGGTACCACAGCTCATCTACACAGCAGGCGGCTATTTCCGCCAGTCGCTGTGCTACCTTGAGGCATTTAACCCGGGCACTGGTGCCTGGCTGCGCCTGGCGGATCTGCAGGTGCCCCGCAGTGGCCTGGCAGCATGCGTGATCAGCGGACTCTTCTACGCTGTTGGAGGAAGGAACAACGCACCTGATGGCAACATGGACTCCAACACACTGGACTGCTACAATCCTATGAACAACTGCTGGCTCCCGTGCGCTCCAATGAGTGTACCCCGGAATCGAATTGGCATTGGGGTCATTGATGGTATGATCTACGCCGTTGGGGGCTCGCATGGATGCATCCATCATAACAGTGTAGAGAGGTGAGGAAAGATAACAACTCTGTACTGTGAAAGAAGATCATTTGCAAACCATCTTAGGAGTGAGGAATTACTGAAATTGAGCACATTTAGACTTTAATGTTAATCACTGTCAGTTTCTGATCAAAGCAGAGAAGTTGGCTGGATATGTTGGTTTATTGGACTGTTTTTCAGTCCAGCAGTAAAAATAAGGTGCTTCTGTGCCTGATACACTTGCAGTAGTACTATCTATTGTTTAGCCATAGTGTTTACAATGTTTGGCCCAATGGCAATATGGGAGACATCTGAAAACTACAGTTTTCTGCTTTTTCAGTCAAAGCAGCAGTCAGAGCAGGCAGTTCACTGGAAGGGAAAGGATGTGGGATGTGAAAGCCACACACTTGCTTTAGATAGCTAGTGTGAAGTTACTTTTCCTTCACACTGACTTGATTTATCTGAACCTTGACCTGTGAATTTAACAAGTCTCGGTCTAGTCAGCCAATTCAAAGCAAGTGGGTGGGACTGTTGTCTCTTTTAGTTGGTAAAAAACGGAGGAGCTGCTTATTATTAAGTAGCAGTCACATCAGACTTTTGTCTCAACTTTTGCTTCCTGTTTCTTGGTGCACCTTCATTTTTACTCTCTGCCTGCTAGGGTATTCTTTTTAGCAATGCCAGGACATCTGCTCTTGTATCAGCACTGTGCTCTACTCTTTCAGTAAAATGTCACTGCTGAAAATGAGTCACTACCGAAATAATATCTGTTCAGTGGTGGGTCTGGGAAGGTCCCTTTTCACTGATGGACAAGGTGAAGTTGATGTACAGGGAGCAAACTGAAGTATACCTTCAATTGGACTTTTTTAAAGAATTGATTTAAAGATTCATACAGCAAGGCAGTATTATTTTTTTTTAGTTATTCTATACAAGAGCTGTTTCTTGTATTCTGAGTGAAAGATTTCTCTCACCCGATTAAATTTTAAAAATACTGCTGTTTCTGTTCAGGTGTCTGTCTTTCAGTACATATGGCCTCTTTGAGGCTGCAGGGGATTTGGGGTACAAACTCAATCCTAAATACATCACAAAGTCTTACTGTGTCGTATTGCCTTAGTACAAAGTTGATTTCTTAAATGGCTTTTCTTTCTTGCTCTCTCCCTCTTTCTGTCTCTGACTGTCAGTCATTTGGCTTTTGGTCTCAACCTGCCTTTTTTGCTATGATTCACCCACATGAGGAAGAAGTGGCTTTTATAAGTCCAGTGATGGACCTCAAGTAATGAAACAATCAACTTAAAAGAATAAGGAAGAGAAACTAGATATTATTAGGAATTTGCTCTACTATTAAAGCATTTGTCTGTTACTGCAGTGTAGATCCTAGTAGCAATCTACTATTTCAAATATTTCCCAACCCAATATCTACTAATGTAATAGAATATAAAAGCAATTGCTTTATGTGCTTTGTTAATCTATTACATCTCATGTTTATGAAGAAAACTTTCCACTGTTTTGAGAATCATAGTGATGTACATTCATACTGGCTAAACAGGAAGTGTCATCAGTCCACTGGCAAAGAGCATGGAAATAAATTGACATGCATAAATATTCACACCCCCCTTACCTTTGGTCTCTTGGTTGATTCTTTGACTAATCCCATCTTCACCTAGTCACTCACTTTTGGTGGACGCCTTACTCTAGGCAGGTTCTGCTATATTCTTTCCATTTTTGTATAATGGATTTAATGCTGATATGTGCGATGTTCAATATGGACGTATTCTTCAATACTTGTGTAGAATCATGACATGTAATACCGATTAAGTCAACTTCAATCCCAGGTTGTAACGCTACAACCTGTGGAAAAGTTGGGGGGGGGGGTACTTATGCAAGGCTGTGTATTTTTGAGCCGTTTGTCTTTGTTGGAGCTCCACTGATTCAGTGTGTTTGTGGGTGTGCGTGTGTGTGTCTTTCATGCAGGTATGACCCAGAAAGAGACTCATGGCAGCTGGTGGCCCCCATGCTGACCCGGCGAATAGGGGTGGGCGTGGCTGTCATTAATCGCCTCCTCTATGCGGTGGGTGGGTTTGATGGAACGCATCGTCTGAGCTCAGTAGAATGTTACAACCCTGAGAGAGATGAATGGAGGAGCACAGCACCCATGAACACTGTCCGCAGCGGAGCAGGTGAGTCCTTGCTGGATTGCTGGGCTCCTTGCTAGTCCAGCAATTATTGGTTTAGGATCAGTTGGGGGTGGCAGTGAGATACTCTTTGGCATGCTGTTGGAAAATAGTCAACTTTGGGTCACTGATTATTTTCCTGTAACAGCACACCCTGTCAAGGTTTATTCCTAACTTATCGACTCGGATTTATTAAATTATTCATGTTTATTTGGTTGGTTGCATACTGACCTTTGACACAGCTGAGATCTGCTTGTTTACAATAAGCAGGAACTTTAACTTCCTAGGCACTTCCTGACCTTCCTTTGTTTTAATTTACAAAACCATAACACTTCTAGTTCAGTCATTAACTAAATATTTCTGCATTGTCATGATTCGTCTGCAACAAGCCTATATTTACTTAGCCACAGTAACAACCTTTTAATTCTAGATAAAATCAGTGGAGGTCAGAAAAAACAAGGAAGCTCATTTGTCCATAAACCTTTTTTTCAGCACCCTGTGTATTGTGTAATACTCTGTTTTGTAGAGTCATTCACTGTAATCGGTTTCCTCAGGTGTGTGTGCGTTGAGTAACCACATTTATGTAATGGGCGGCTATGATGGCACCAATCAGCTGAACACGGTGGAGCGCTACGATGTGGAGATGGACAGCTGGACCTTCATCTCGCCAATGAGACACCGGCGCAGCGCGCTGGGAGTCACCACCCACCAAGGAAGCATCTATGCACTCGGTATGGGGAAATGTGTGGCTCTCAACTATCTTATTAGCTGATTGATCTCTTTAACCATCGACTCTAACAACTTATCCTCATGCCCTGGTTTTGCGTACAGACCACTGTCCCTGGGTCACCAAGGACACATATTTTGTTAAATTTGTCAAGAAGTTGCCTTTTTCCTTATTTTTTCAGTTGTTATCAACTACACGATATTATATTTAATCTAATGTTCGACCACCTGCTACTTGGCCCTGTAATTGATTACACAACATATTAGCCTACAAAACATCCCCCTCTGGATTTATTTAATTAATTTAGCTTGTTCGTGATCTTGGCTACTGGGTACCTTTTCCAAGGAGGTTATGTTTTCAGTGTGGTTTGTCTGTCTATAGCTAGGATTGCGCAAGTCCTACTGGCCTGATTTCCACAAAACGTGGTGGCAGGGTGTAGCATGGGCAAAGAAAGAACCCGTTAAATTTTGGGGTGGATCCGTAAATGTATTTTCCCTTTTGCTAATGTTGCAAGATAACGGCATTTGGCCTTGGCGGAAGTCTGCGCTCAAGAATGCCATACGTCTTAGAATCCAGTAGATGGCAGTAAAGTTCAGTAGCGACAAAACATAACCAGTGTAGAAATACAGTGACTCTATATCACAATCCACATTCACAGGTACCAGTAATCCTCTGGGATACACATGTAGGCACATAAATCTAATAATTTTGGAAAAGTATCATATGTAAATTGATTGTGATTGCAGATATCATAGAAGAGTCGACTGGTGTCCTTGGCGGAGGTCTGCACTCTCGGAGTGCCCTTCTACCTCTAATTATAAAATATCTGAGTTCACCTAATGATAGAGAGCTTGCTAGTAAACTTCAGAAAGCTCTAGATGGAGATGTAACCTTAACACTAACCTTGAGTAAATAGGTGGCTGGCAAGCAGACATGCCAAGCTTTAATGTGAGAGTACACTAGTACGCTAGCAGTCTCTGTGAGTGTGAATGCATAATCTTTTGAGTCCATTAAAGAAAAATCTGTTCATGTATGTTTGAATTAGCTAACATTAGACAAGCATATAGTTAATCAGTTAACTATATTTATTAGAGATGCATAAATTTCAGCCGAAAAGAATTAGAAATGGCACTTATTCGACTAAGAGGGGAAAAAAGGCTAAAGAAGTGTCAAATTCAGCACAAATAATTTCAGTGGTAATGATAATTAGAAAGTGATAAACGTTCTTTGCTCCCCTGCATGTTGCAGTAGAAACTGGAGTGCCCATACAGGGTTGTACGGTAATCACCTAGCTCTTTGAGAGGGAAGAGCAAAAAAAAAAAACAGAATTATCCATCTGGATGAGAATTTACACAGTTGGATGAGCAAATCTGACTTGACCTCCACCCTTGTTTACCCAGGAACGGCTGTTACTCACCAAAACAGGAAGTGCATCCGTCAATTCCTTGTTATTCATCCAGACACATCGGTACTTATTAACTTAGCAGGCTTTGTTTTGTGAGAGTAAATTTGTAGAATAAAAATGTGCACATCTCACCATTAAGGATGCCAAACAGGGCTTGCTACAGGTTCCTGTTTGGCTGCAGACTCATCAAAATGACTCTTCTAGCCCACCACATTGAACTCATGAAGGCCTCGCTAATTAGCCAAGAAGTGGAATCAGTTGTCTTAAATGACATATAATGCAAAGGGCTTGAGTGAGACCTGAAGCAGCAGTTCTACAATGTAAAACTGTATTGCAACTCATTATAAACGCCCTCTGGTGACTGGGAGGTGACACTGCTGTCATTATTTACATGTTTGGGGTTTGGTTTCAGCCCTAGTGTGCAGGCCATTGAAACATTCCCTTGTGGTACTATTCTGGATGAGCTAGTCTGCATGGATCTGGCAGGAGTGTGTGTTTATAGTTGTGTAATGTTGTACACAGACTACTTTTCGGCAAGCAGTCAAACTGCACTGATCTGATACTGCCTGAAATAAATATATACGTGACCTTGTGCGATGATGAGTGAGGATTATTTTCTTTTGTAAAATAAAGTAGCGTAGTTATGATCATTATTTCCATCCCATGCACAGTATTAGCTGAAAGAAAAGTCAACGTGCAAAACTTTTTATACGACAGCGCTGTTGAATTTTCAAGTCTGAAGGTGTGGATTAATTTTCTATAATAGCACAGCTCGGAAACGTTTGTTTACTTTAAAAGTTTGAAAGTATTTTAATTGGCTTTGTCTGCTTCCCCCCCCCGGACAGGAGGATATGATGGGAACACCTTTTTGGATAGCGTGGAGTGCTACAACCCCGAAACAGACACATGGACCGAGGTCACGAGGATGACCTCTGGGCGGAGCGGGGTCGGCGTTGCGGTTACCATGGAGCCGTGCCAAAAAGACTGTCAGAAAGACTGTCAGAAAGACTGTCAGAAATTCTAGTGCCTCTGATCTTCTTTTGCTCTTTTTCCTTCTGTATTTCTATCCCTTCCACTTTCAGCCAGGATCATCAGTGATTATAATTCTGGTGCTTCAAGAACTTTAACAGTCTTCTATAAACAAGAGCAAACGGGTCTCCTGGACATCGACAGGGTTCACACAAAGCCGTGGTGTTGACGATGAGATCACAGAGAATATAAGATGCTTCCAGACAGGACTGGTTAATTTTTAATTTTTATTTTTTTGTTGCTGGTTTTGTAGCCAGACCACAGGCATCGGAATCATTGATGTGAGTCAGCCTGTGTCTCCTATTTGTATTACTGACCAGCCTCGTCCATCTAAACCAAACATGAACACTGAATAAAAAAAAGCCGAACATTTCTCCTTAAGTAGAAGTTGCAGATCAGCACCTTGGACCACGGATGTCAACATTTTTAAAGTGCCATTATTGTATCTCACAACACATTTCAGTATCCGTGTCTGTGCTGCTGTACTGCGCTTATAGAGCTATCATGCCAGGCACGAGGACCCAGAGAGGCATCGAATAACTGGGCTGGTTTAGAGAAAAGTCAAATTTACACAATCTTCCATTTACTCTAAATCTATTTGATCAGCCTAAACATGGTTCGTGTCTGACGTTTCCTTTAGTTTTGCACCAGGCTACGAGTTGAATGTAGCTAAGAAGTAAGAGACATCTATCTCACATAAATATGATTTTGTAAATCCCGTTCTTCAGGAATACACCTACTTGAGACTGTAATCTCAAGCTATGCATTGGGACCAACCTCATTTTAGTATTTGTACTGATCCGTATACTACAGTTAAAAAGATGTTTAAAGATCGGTTTAAATGACTTGTTTGAATTATGGGAAATAGAACTAAGTTCAAGATGGAGTGCAGGCCAAAACAAAAACATTAGGAGTGGATGGGAGTGGCATTAACAAAAAACAGCGCTGTGACTACCTCTACCTGGAGGTTATGTGGATGATGATGATGATGATGATGATATAGTTCCTACTATTTTGCAACCTTATTTGCTTCAGAATTACATCACATAGGTTACAGCTTACAAATGTCATTTGAAGCAGATATTTTCAAAAACGGATATGGCGTCTGACAGACTTCCATTATTTGTTAGTTTTGGAAATCCAGTGCAAAACATAATTCAGACATTAAACATGATTCAGCTGATTGAGTACATTTGGTCAGTTTTTGTAAAGCCCATGTTCTGGTTCCACTCATCAGGTACTTATCAAGACAGACCGATTCAGGCATATTGAAGCAGGGGAAACATTTCATTCAACCCATTAGGTAATTATCCATGTCTATTACAGGACTCTGATTCAACTCCGATTCGTTGTGTATTAGCCAGTTGCTCATTTCATGATCTTATTCACTAAGGGTGTGTTCTTCAGGTGTGTGCTTAGAAACACCATTGTAAATCAGCGCCTTAGTAATTAACTAGTGAGTTGAATCATCTTACACAAGGTGACTGTTAATGCTGGGAACCACGGTTGCCTAACCCTGGTTATTGAATCACTTGATTCAGTTTAGCGTTTTCTCTGCTGAAGTCACTTGTTAATTCATAAATCTTTCATTAGTGTGTGTTTTGTCTAGATGACTTGTGTTTGTCTAAAAGGCGTCTCGTTTAAAAGTGTTTCAGGGTCCAATCTGAACCTGAGAAAAACAGTATCTAAAATCCAAGAGCACAAATGAAGAAAGTCTGATCAAACTGATGTCTGATATGAAGGTTTTGGAAAGGAATGGAGAAGAACGTGGGTCTGGTCATCATGCAGTGCTGGATGCACCATTACCTGGGGGGGGAGTGGGCTCCTTGCCACTTGAGGCCAACATGCCAATCAGAACAGATGTTTTTCGCAAGCAGGCAAAAGAAATCCTGATAAATGTATTTATAACAGTATTTTAAGCTACATCTTCCCAAGATTTTACAAACGTCTTGGAGTTTTGTACAGGGTCTGGATTTCTCTCTTATTTATTTTGGATTAACTGTTTTTTCCCCCCCTTCATGCTTGACCCTTAAGTTCTACTTTGGAATAAACCAACTGATCTCCTTTTTGTATTTGTTGCATACTGAGCATGTGCCGTGTTTGAGACGTGACGGCGACTTGTGACTTCTCTTTTCTAAGTCTGGCTGTTTAAAAAAGGAAGTAGTTTTTGCTTTGAGGGTTTATTACTAACATTGAGAGATAATTTAAAGACTGCTTTGTACATTTTACAGCAATCAATGTATTGTACAACACATTGTGTATTAAAGATACCTGTTTATTGTAGTTCATCGTGTCCCTGATGCTGAGATATAAGCCAAGTTTATTTACGTGAACTGTTGTAATTGAAGATGTACAGTACTTTTGGACACCTTAACTTCCTCAGGAATTAAAATGTATAATTTTGTTACAAAAAAAAAGACAAATAGCCAGCCGTGGCCAGGAGACAAGGGAGCAAAATTGCATTGGAGGAATGGCATACTGTCTCTCCTGTCAGTCACAGTGACACTAGCCAATTGCGAGCATTTCTGAGTTCATGTATGCGGAAGGGGGGAGATAGTGCTTCCTCTGAGTGTGTATGCTGCCCTGTGACACATTAGCAGCAGGCTGAAAAGATGAGGTTGTCTGGCTTCACATGTCTCAGAGGAAGTACGTGTTAGCCTTCAACCTCCCTGCTCATTAGTTGTTGTATGATAGGGGAGAGCTGGTGGGTGAGAATTGGCAGGTGACCAAATTCGGAACAAAATGGAGGGAAAAATGCAAAAATGTCGATTTAGCCACATGATACAAATTATTGGCATCCCATAACATAAGAGCACTGAGTTATGTTATATACAGTATTATATCCTTAAATGCTTGATGAGATTGGCGAATACATCCAGCATTAGCCGGGGAAAAAAAATGCTGCCTCTGTATAGAACAGGTGATCCATTATATAAGAGTTCCCAACACTCTTGATACAGCTCAAGTGACTGGTCAGTAGCTTATTAGGTGTATTTGGAGTTGAGTTGAGAACCCTTAATGGTTCCCAATCTATGGCAATGACCAGATAGTCATTTGTGTCGTTGTCATTGTGTTACAAAAAAAATGAAAACGCTAGGGTTAGTCCTAACCTTTGCAGAAAAGGACTTTTTGATAGCAGAACAGAAGGTTAAAAGGTAAAAGACGGCCAACAGATAGTCAGCTCTGTGACATGAGCTACATAATATTCATTCTACATCCATCAGTTATGTCAAAAGCCACATACATAGCCACTTTTTTCTTTCCCGTGCAAAAGGCAGTAAGCGGAGGCCATCCACATCGGATCTGCCTTAATATCAACAGATCTTCGATTAA
>JAOTRR010000013.1:3876287-3889689 GCA_028570945.1 Gogo arcuatus | reverse complement strand
AGAGTACATGTGACAAAAATAAAGGCTTCGGCCTTGGTTCTTCTTCTTCTTCAAAGGGTTCTTCAATGGTTCCTTGAATTATTAAGGGTTCCAAACACTTTCTGATTAGGAAACACTGTGTTGTAGGGTTACACATAGAGCCTTTAAAGGTATTCCAGAGGCACAACTGGAGAACCCTTAAAGGAAAACTCCACCCACCCTTTTTTATTTAAAAAAAAAAAAAAAAAAAAAGGTTGTGATGTGCTCAGCGATTCTTGTGCTAATCTGCAAGTGTTGTATTTTTGTTATTCCTGTGAGAAGTTAGTAGTTGTCTGATGGTCTGATGCATCGACTGTGTAAAAAAAATGGACAGCGCATCACCTCTAAAAAGTGAAGCCACCACAGGTGTAGCACCCCTGCTGGTTGGTTGCAGTACAATTTTTAGCCCCACCCATCCCCATGTGTTTCAATCAAAAACATAACCTTTTTTTCCATGTCACGTTTCTCATCTAAACTATCTTTCCATCTACGGTGTCTAATCCGAACAGTTAGTTTTCCCTATGCTGCTATCTCCACATATTTTATTTTACCCCAGAAATTAGTTTTAAAATGTTATTCTAATATAAAGTAAGAAGGTGTGGATACACTTGGGAACTACGTGATTGACAGCTTTCCCGGAAGAGATCGACTGTAGCCAGCCAGCTAATTTCACCACAGAATTTACCGTCATTATTACCTACTTATTTGAACTTTTCTAGAAACATGCACTAATACAAACTGTTAGCCATTTCCATTAAAATGTTTGAAACATTGAAAGGTTTAATAGGAAAAAGGCTAGTTTAGCTTAATTGTGCTAGCTTAATCACCCTAGCGCATATAGCCACCATGATAGCAATATTATTTCAGTATTAACGACAGCCAGCCAGCCAGCTATCGAAATTTGCACAAAAGCCATTTGTTTGTCAGTAAACACATATACTATCTATAAGATTATGATTGATTTTATAAATAAGTTTTTAACTCATCATGCAGGGCCGACTGCGGTATAAACCAGCTGCGCTTCCTGAAAGCTCGGTTGATCTCTCGGCGAATGTCCAGTTCATGTCCAAGTGATAAATTTCCTTATTAGATGCATCCATATTAATGAAATATCTGCAGCTGAAACTCTTTAAGCTCTCTGGATCGATGTAAGATTGATTACCACCATGAAAACATTTGGCAACGCACTGGAAGGGGGAGTGGGTGTACCAGAGGATTGGGGTGTAGCTCGCTTTGCCTCTCGTCTCTACTGTGCAAACCCGAGAAGGAGAACGTTTCTACTGCGCAGACTCTGGCTACAAATTTGACAACATGGTGGAGGTATTTTGGTTTCATTTCTATAGAATGAGAGGCAAAGGAGCCACACCGTCCATGTTCTCTACAGTCAATGAGCTGGACAGTAGAAAGGACTAAAGAGCTGCTGCATCAGTTTCTTTAGGTAGAGGTGAATTCCCATTGGTGCCGCTCAGCAGGAAGTCAAAAAGTATTGTGGGTAAACTGTTAACCAAGGTGCTGAAAAAAGTTTTACCACAAAAGTTTAAGCCAACTGAGAATTTTATGCTTAATTGAAAATCACATATTGATTCAAAATATTGATATGCAAGTTGTTCAGGGTGGATTTTTCCTTTAAGTGTGTAACATGGTGGATACATTACATTCGTCCAGTTAAAGCAAAAGGAACTGCAACCAGAAAGAGATCTGAATGAATGCCACTGGAGATTTTGTTACAAAATGCAACAGGCAGCCAGTCTAGTCTTTTGGCTTTAAAGCAGAAGAGCCAACAATAACATCCATTGTGCTGGTGTCCTTTAAACAGCAATGCTGCGGACAAATAGGATTCCTGTTCTCAGTGCTTTATTCTGTGGTCTACCTGAGTGATGGCACGCTATCAGGCCTGTACAGTAAAGTACATTTCTGTATGGAGCAATTATAAACGCCCTTGCTGACTCACCTTGCTCTCAAACACACACACACACAAGGTGAGTGCACAAACTTATCCAGTTTATCAGTGCTATCCATCATGCATCATTCTGTAGACATTGGTCAACTGTATGTAGTTTTGGTTCAACTTCATGGAAATTTCTAGAATTCCTGCTTTAGTGTTATGTAGATCACCAGTTTGGTGTTAGGATATTTTTGGCCAAATCATTCTTTAAAAGTTTGTAAAAACTCTAGACCAAAATCTAGAGTTAGATTTAAAGTCTAATGTCCTGGTTTACTTGCAAAAACATTCCAGCGCAATGTTTTTTTTCAGCGCAAAGGTTTGTTTGTGATTATTTCATGTTGAAGTTGTGAATAGAGCCCTCTTGTGGTAAAAGGAATTTCCAATTTCATACACACCATACAACACACAGTTAGACAAACCTTTTAAATTGAAGAATTTAATTGTGTTTCAAAGAATTCATGTAATAACAATACCATTACATCAGTACAAATCTTCAGGGTCGGGGAAGAGGGGTATCAATAAGTACCTTTATAAATAACATCAGAAATCCCACATTAAACATAAATCTATTTACAATCTGTCAATAAATAAGTTGATATTTTCATAAAATGCTATGTACACACAAAAAAAAAACAAACGCTAAATTGTGTTACACACACAAACAAATACAAACTAAGCAAATGATCATGCAAGTTCATCAGTGCGTGCTGCACAGTCTCACTAGGTGAGAAAAGGCAACAGTAATTTCATGAGATTTCTTTTTAGAAAATGGTTAACAATTCAAGTTTGCTACACAGACCTGTGCAGTAAATGTAACTTCGGTTATGAAAGAATGAAAAAAGAGCTCTTCTACAATTGTGCATGGCAAACTCCCGACTCGATGGTGAACGGAACGCAATCCTCGTTTCCAACAACAATTCTTTGCCCTGTGCAAAACTGCTGCTACATTCTTCATCTAGTATTAACTGTCTAACTGAACGACGAAATAAACTAAAATAACATAGTACCGTAGTAATGTAACTTAGTCCTATACATGAGAAAAAGTTCTTTGTGGACTTCTAGCACTTTAGAGCGGCTTAGAATTCACAACTAAATCTAGAATTTTCTAAGATTGGAAAGCCAGGGAGGATTCCAGCTGCCGTTTCAACAGCTCCACCAAGTCCGGCGTGCACGAGGCCTTTGCGATGTCCAGCGCCGTGTCCCCACGCGTGTCCTGGTGGCCGAGGTTCGAACGCGGTGCCAGGAACTCCACCACATCTCTGTAGCCCTCTCGGATGGCAATGTGGATGGGCAGAGCACCGGATTGATCGGGAACGTTGACCGAGGCACCGTAGTCAACCAGGACACACAATGTGTCCAAAAAGCCTGTTCGGGCCGCGTCGTGGGCAGGTGTGATCCCGAAGCGGTCCTGGATGTTCGGGTCAGCACCGTTCTCCAGTAGCAGGCAAGCAACATTGGTGTTACCCATCATCATTACCTGCAGAGAACACAGTATAGAGTCTTTAAATATCCATTAATTTAAAAATATCATTTTAAATACTCGATTCCTCTTGAATAGTTGATTGTATTAGATTTTATACCACAGCACTGTTGAATTCTGGATTCTTACCAACTTCAGGGTGGTAACTGCCCATACCAACCACACCATTATTTTCCTATAACAGCACACCCCGTCGTGTTTTATTCCATATAAATCAGTATTTGGGTCAAATTTATATGATATGGTATATTTTGTTAAATACATTGCTAAGAATATGACAATGCAAATATTAGACTTAGACTTGTACTGGGCCTCAGGTTCATGTCGACCTGTGACAAGTGCTATTAGCAAGTAACTAGCTGGCTAGCTGGTATTTGGGATGGTAAGTGGACATTCCCAATTTGGATATTCATTTAGATCCTCTCATTCTTTTTGAGAGTTAAATGAATGCTTCCAGGCCATTTTATCATCATCTTGGGTGTACTGAACAATTTATATCAATTTTTTGTAGTATTTTTAAACATACAATTCAGTAGAAACAATCACATTATAGTTACTTACAAGCTAATTACTACTTACTAATCCCCTAGAGTCAACTTCACATTTCAAATTCAGTCACAGCAGCTGATGCAACCCTACCATGATTCACGATCAGGCAGTGTTGGTGGTAAATATAATAAATACTGTCATGCCACTTAAGATACAGATCTTTGACATTTGAGTGGGACCAAAAATAACTCTGGGACAACTGTACATATAAAGATCGAATATATGTCCATACATATGAATGTATGCTGTTGATATACAGTATTATGTAAACGCACTAATAATAAAAACAAAAAAGATCACCATCTGGCCAGGCAGGACTGTTGTGTGATGAATGCTTATAGTAAACTCATAAGTCTTATATTTACCTTGAGGTTTTGTCCTCATTCCTGAATGATCTACCGACGTGCATAGTAAAATTCCAGCACAACTGACTTCAAACTCAGATGCCAGTTGAAGGCCCTGATAAACTGGATCAGGTGTGACAATCAAAGCTGGATCTACAAGCTTAGGTTTAGGGTTGGGCAACTTTGCTCACTTACAGCCATTTAACATAATGCCATCACAGTAAATATTTACAGGCTGATCTTTTATACATTCAGGCAGGACCAGGAAGCCTTGTTTTAGGACAATTCAACAGACAAATATTCATTTTGTATATTGACATATGGTATTATATGTAATGGTATACCATATTATATACATATTGCACCGAGGATCATCACTTTTTATAATAAGTAGTAAGTGTGTGTGTGTGTGTGTATATATATATATATATATATATTTTTTTTTTTCTTTCTTTTTTTAAATATATATACACGAGTGTTTTACTGGGAAATACGCCACTCGTATTTTTCATACGAACTACATCCGGGACATTGAGGAAGATATTTTTCAGTATGTCACCCCTGAGGATATCGATGAATTGTTTTGATAAATTCGCGCACTTTTTGTTTGTGAATGCGTCTATATAATAAAAAGAAACTCACACATTGGCTTTAAGATATGAAGCCTATCTTCTCGTGTTGAAAACCTCGTATTTTTAATATGAAATACATCCTGGATAAGAGTGAAATATTTCTCTATGTCTCACTGCGATGACGTCACTCCCAGTGTTTACCTGCTGACTGGACAGATGCTGTCAAAATGGCGAACCGGTTCAAAATTAAAATTCTTTTGATGAACTTGTGGGGGGTTTTTTTGTTTGTTTGTTTTGTGGATGTGCCTGTATAATAAAAAGAACATTACACGGTGGTGCGAAGATATGAAGTTTATCTTCTTGTGTTGGAAATATTTTCACTCGTTCCCTTCGCTCACTCGTGAATATATTCACCACTCAAAGATAAACTTCATATCTTCATGCAACCGTGTAATATCCTATAATATATAATTTATATATTTATATATATATAGCTATATTTCTGATGTTTATGGAATATAAAGCCAACTTTGTTGGAGGAGGTTGTGTTTTCGCCTTCGTTTGTTTGTCTGTTTCCAACATAACTCAAAAAGTAGTGAACGGATTGGGATGAAATTTGGTGTACAGCTTTAGTATTATCCTAGGTTCAAGTGGTTTGATTTTGATGTTGATAATATGTGGCTTGGTGGAGGTTTGCACTCTACCGAGTGCCATTCTAGTTTAGTATGTTTTACCCAACGTGCAATGATGATGAATATTAATTATATATGTTACATATTGATATTATATCGTCATATGTAATGGTATAGTATATAAAGTCCACACTATATATTTCACAGGAGCAGTGAAAAGTTTGGACACACCTTCTAATTGAGTGGTTTTTGATTATTTCATCATATGTAATGGTAGAGTAGATATAGTACACAGTGTGTGTGTGTGTGTGTGTGTGTGTGTGTGTGTGTGTGTGTAAAACTAACATATCATTACTTAATACTGCACATAGCATAGACATGACTCGACTCCTAATATTTATATATGAAATGCTTAAATACCTACAGTATACGTGTGTGTGTTGTTAGTGTTACCTGTAAGGCTGTTTTGCCGAATTCATTGGTGGTGTCGGGGTGAACTCGGCTCTCCTCCAGCAGCCTGCGCACCTCCGCCGCGTCTCCTCTCGCCGCCGCCGCGGTCAGACTCTTCCCCGCGTCGCCCTCACTCAGCACCATTATTACTCTTATTATTAACACGGTGGTCTTTATCAGCCCTTCAAATAAACACCACAAAATACACCTTGTAGATGTGTTTTATCCAAACCTGACAATGTTTTTTAAAAAAAATGCGGCTCTTTTGTATTGTAGCGGTGCGCTTTGTTAGAGCTCGAGCGCCTTTAATTAAATGCCGGCGAACAGCTCGTGCTAAGCTAACAGGCTAACTTGTTTACCACAGTGTAAACTAGGTTATAACTCGATTAGCTGTCAACAAGGAGGGGCAAAGGATATAAGGAAGGAGGTAAAATACGGAATATTATAGACCTGAAACACATAAAATCCACCAAAATGTGCCTGAATAATCCCGAGTAGTCTACGAGCGCGTTTGAATTTTTTAAGAATAGGGAAATGAAAGTATTTTTTAACGCAGCGAGCTCCACCGCCTTACCTTATCTAAGTCTTTAATCTGTTGTTTTATCGAGGTGTCGACCGTTAGCTGCGGCTCCTTCTCGTCTCCTATTTTGTAATGTTTATGAATATTTCAAATAAATCAAAACAAACAAGTTCCTTGGGCGCCAGTACCTTTAATTTGCGCGCTTGGAAAATAGTGACAAATTTCTATCATGACTTCTCAAATGGTGACGGAAAAAAGCGTCCACCAATCAGAAGCTACAAACGGGGCCAAAACTGACCATATATGGTAAAAAGGGCGGAGTGCACGTGCGGTCGCTACAGTATCCCCATGGTAACTGCTCCTCTGGCCAATCAGAATGAGGGCGCAGACGGCGGGCGATTTGAGAAGGTTACCTCTACACCCTGGAACGTTCATTCATGTTTCTCCTTCAGTAGGAGCGATAATCAGCGAAAAAGGCGGGTTTATGCGCATGTTTTTTGTACAGTCATTGTATCTGTAGAAGACAGACTCAATACATGAACTCTAGTGTAATAATTTAATTCATGAAATAACATGGCCTTCTGCAGAAAATCCAAAACACAAATTCATCACTTTTTAATCATTATTATAAGAAAACAATGTTTGATTTAACATTTTAAACCATGATTTAGTGCAATGGTAGTGAAATCTTGAAAAAGAAGCAGTTCAGCCTTAATAAATTCTTAACATTAACAACATTATTTTACTTCTGCTACCAAAAAACAAGAACTGAAATATTAAGACAGTTTTTGATGCAAATTATGCCTTCATCAGATTATCATTTGCCTCAGAGCTTGAACAGGATCAGGAAATGCAAAGTGCTTCTCTAGTTCGTCCTGAGTTGGTAATCTGCAAGGGAAAAGGGAAAAATGCATATTGAATTCGCATTATTTCATTTTTAAGGTTTTTAAATAGTAATTCCAGTGACCTATAGTGATTTTGTCACATCCTCTTTGTTCAGAATCTTTCTGCGTAAACTCTGGGTCTACAGGAAAAAGTCTGAGTCAATAATCTGTAGTGAAGCTATTACTTTAATTAAACGTTTCAGTTGTAAGACCTTATTAAATACACCAAATAGTGTTAATAATTCCTAGTTTCCTAATGTACACAAAAGGGTTTTTTTTTAAATCCATCATGTTACATATTTCCTGTCAGTTGACTGGAAGACTACTGGCAGCTAAAATGACAAGTCCCCTCTCGAATACACTATATAACCAAAAGTATGTGCACACCTGACCATCACTCCCATATGTAGTTCTACCAAGAGGCTCAAACCGTGTTCTAGCTTGACAATATCCCTGAGGACAAAGCGAGCTCCATAAAGACATGGTTTGCCAAGGTTGGAGTGGAAGAACTGGAGTGTCCTGCACAGAGACCTGACCTGAACCCCACTGAACACCTTTGGGATAAACTGGAACGCTGACCGCACCCCAGGCCTCCTCACCCGACATCGGTGCCTGAGCTCACTAATGTTCTTGGTTGAATGAACACAAATCCCCACAGTCAGCCACACTCCAAAATCTAGTGGAAAGCCTTCCCTGAAAAGTGCAGGTTATTATAACAGCAAAGGGGGGACAAACTCTGGAATGGGATATTCAAAAAAAGCACATATGAATTTGATGGTCAGGTGTCCACATACTTCTGGCCATGTAGTGTGCTGCCCATGATGAACCAAAATAACAGCTAATTAAATATCAGACCGTGTTTTTGCTACATTTTCCTGTCACTTCACTGGTGTGGCTCTTTAATACAGTAATGCTCTCTCTGACCCTTTATTGCAATTCTATGCAAATCACTGACCTAGACACAGGCCTGTTATGTGCCAACATGCAAATATTCCAGTTTACCTCCACTCTGTGTGATGTACCTAACCCAAGGTAATGCCTGGTAGCCACTCTTCTCGATGATCTTCATATATCGCACCTTATGAAATGAAAACAGAGCCAGACATAATTATGTTACATATGATACAATTCATAATAATTTGAATTATTAATAAGAATTATTGTCTTGTAGATGAGTGAAACATGATGATGTACATGTGATACAAATATAGCTATAGGAACAAACACACACACACACACACCTGTATTCCTGACACAGTGAAGTATGGGATCTCAAATTTGACTGTAATGGGAGGTTTTCCCTCCAGCTCATCATTCTCCACACTGGGGAGGCCAAAGTGGGCTCGCATTAGGAACTCTTTCCCTCCCTACACACCCACACAATATTCAGACACAATATGAATAACCAAATTAAGTGATTGACAGTTAGCAGGCATAACATACAGCAAAATGTTGTGTTACTATAATACCTGCACATTATAATGCTTTAAAATCCATTTAGCATAAAACTGAATAAGCAGAAAAAAGCAAATTCTTATAAAATAATTATTTGGGTATGAAATCCACAAAAATTACATACAAGAGGGCGATATTGTTCGAGATTTTACTCACTGGGAAGGATTTAATGGTCCACACCACCAGGTTCTTCTCAGGAACGTACTTTGCATGGCCAGTACTCGTTTTAAACTTTGGGGAGTCTGCGTCACTTGGGACAGGAACACGCACCTCCACGTTATTAGCCACAGACTGCTTTTTAAACTGACCTTTCGCCTGAAGGGAGAATAAATAAGACTTGAAAGACCATGCATTAATGCTGATATTCAATTTTTACATTGCCATAATTGCCTCAGAATTTTCATTACTAACATTATCACAAAATTGTACTAAAGGGATACTCCAGCATTTTTAAAGCTAAAATTCTATCTTCTGCATCTGCAGAATATGTGATTCTCATAGACAGGAATTAACGTTTCTCTGTAGTGAGTAAAGACCAGAAATTAGCTTTTGATTAAAACTCATTTATAATTGTAGTCTAAGTCCAGTTGTTGGAGCAGCCAGTAAAATATTTATGTGAAACACTTTAGTGAATTCTTTTGTCAAAGGTATTTGTAAATTAATCTTCAAATCTATAATTCGTTCTTTAGATAAGATTAACCATGGCCTGAAGGGCAGAATAGGAAGAGAACTGTTGCAACAGGCTGCCGACCTCTCTGGCACCACAATGTTAATCCTAATTATGCTAATTATGCTAATGCTAATTATGCACCATTCCTTTAATAAATCTTCTAATAAAAGCACATAGATGTTATTACTTTTGCTTGGGAGATGATGAACAAGGAAACACTGCAAATGCTTGAGTTTAACCCACCTTTACCATGATTTCCACTCGACTGTGAGAGAACTTTTCAATAACAGACTCGATCCAGATCAGAGGTTTCACCTGCGTGATAAATTTAGGGAAGTTTTTTGGTGGATCTGTTCTTATTAACATTAGCTCAATAATAATATATTCTTAATATGGTTTGTAAAATACAGTGAATGGAGTCTCACATGAGTATTGATGCGGTAAGACATCAGCTCTGACTCGCCATCTGGAGGGATGAATGAGATGGTGCGGTCGCTCTCAAAGCGAGAGAGTCGTACACACTGGTGAAACTTCACATCTTCCATTGCTACAGTCTTCCCCTTGTCTCCTGCACAAAAACAGACAAGAAGTACAAGGTGGGCATGTATGCTCTATCTTTCTTTATGATGAATAACCTGTTATTTCCAATGTCTCAAGCTAGTTTAGTTAGTTTTTAATGCAACTTTAGCCCTTTATGAGATTCTCTGATATAAAACAGAGAATGTGTGCAGTGAAGTTGTTGCTTACGGCCAGTAAGGGCGAAGAGCACGCGGTCATTGAGGCCCAGTCTGAGTTCAGGCATTCCAGAGAGCATAGTTTTCAGTTTAATACTGCCCACAATATCACTGCTCATTACGCTCCCATTGGCATTCACCTGTGAACCATATACCAACCAATCAAGCTATTTACATTGCAAAACATCAAACATTACAAACTATTAAAGAAACTGTTGTGAAAAATTAATTGTACATAATGTTCCACTTATCCCAAATGTAGCTGATCAGCCAAGACATGGTCAGTGTCTAATATTTGCTTCGTTTGTTATGCACTGGATATAACCAAACCCTTATTTATCTGCTTCAAGGAATATCCCAGTATCTTTTTGTCTTGTGCACAATGATACCAATGGAAAAAGAAGTAATTTCGGTTGTCCAAGATGGTTGCACAAATTCTGTAATATATACTATAAAACAAACAAAACTTCATCTACACGGTGATGTTTTGTGTATTTGTTTAGATTTTTATGGTTTACAGAAAGTCATCCTGCGTACTAAACCCGAAAAGCAAGTCTGCTTGGCATTACCCAAGAGCTACATGGTTTGAGGCTGATTTTTATGAAAGAGAGATTGCATGACATTAACATCATTACTTGTTGGAGTTACAGATTAGCTGTAAATTACTTAAAGAAGCAAACATCTTAGCTAACTGAACTACATTTGGATTAGGGGGGAAATTGTTTAAATTTCATTTTCAGTGTATAATTCTTCATTTAACACTGCATAAAACCAACAAATGTGAAAGGTATACAGCAATAACCATAAAAAACAAACAAACAAACAAAAACAAACAAAAAAAAACACTACACATATGCAAAATACTGTTAATCACAAGCAATGCCACTCCCATGGCAGAAAAAGGAACTATTAAATATCAGTAATTATTTACAAGTGTATTCTAAGAATCAATTGAATAAGTTCCTAATATTCATAATTTTTAATGCAAATTAATTTGCAGCATTTACTACCATTCTGTCAAGGAACCTCAGCACTCACCAGGACATTTATGGACTCAATGACATCTATGAAAACCTCATTCTTCTTATACTTAATGCCTTCAGACCTCCAGGACACAGCATTGGTGACTGTAGTGGGCACTTTGGCCTTAGCAACTTCCAGTTTGTTGCCTTCTTGTGTGATGTATCTAAATATAATTGAGGGATTCAAAGTAGTTAAAAGGCAGGTAACGAAACGTCTCATTCATCATACCCAGCTCACTGACAACTTATCTGTTGCAATCTTCTGTAAGGCCACAGCTATGCTAAGCCATCACACTCAGCACATATTCTGAACAGGAGTGCTTTCCCACCCAACAACACTGAAATCACTAAGAAGCAGCTTAACAGCTAACTGACTAATATGCTGAAACGTCTAGCCTACGTTTCTCAAAAACATTAAAAACTAATCCATATAACACTGATGCAAGGCCTTTAAGAAGCATTGACTGGAACAATTTTGTTTAATGTAAATCTTAGTGTGGGGTGTTTATGGAAACAGAAAGTGTTATGAGCACATACTCCTGTAGGATCTTGCTATCTGTGGTCTGAGGGAAGCCGAAATCCATGAGCTCATCCAGCAGCTCGTACACCACAACGAAGTTATCCTGAATGCTCTCTTCCTCCAGCTCTTTAAAGTACCCTGTGAACACCTGGACAGAGAACACACATATATAAGCAACGAACACACATGCGGTGTCTGGTCTAGCTTGGTTCTTCAGTTTGGCACTGGAGATCTGCATATGGTGGCTCATACAAAGTGAAAAACACACCAAGAAAACAAAAATGCAATGGCAGTAACTCAAAAGGTTAGGTCTTTATTGAACATCACAGGCTTGTTGCTTGGACAGAACATCCTCCAGCTCTCAGTCTGATGCGTGCTGTAGCCAATCAGCAACAAGCAATGTGATGTTTAATAAAGACCTCCCCTTTTTCTATTTTGAGTACATTATTACTGGTGCATTTTCATATTTGTTGTGGTGTTTTTATTTTCTGTTGTGTTTTCTGGTTAGCTGTTGCTTTTTTGATTTGTTAATGTGTTTTGTTTGCATTTACATTCCACCATATCTATGTATTAATATCATCAAGTCAAATCATATTTTGTTGTTATGACAATGTTATAATATCTAGCTTTCTGATACAAGTCTGCCTTTAAATTAAATACCAACAATTAACTCTAGTTGTCTTGCATATAAAGATACCAAATTGCACTAATGAAAACAGTGATTCGGACTGTTCAAGATGGCTGCCTCTGTAACATTACAGTGTTCCGGTACACAGTAAGGTTTTGTGTAATTTGTATTCATTATACGGTAGTAAGTCCTGTGTCTGAAACCACTTCAGGAAGTCTGTGTAGATTGATAAGCAACTCTGACACAAGAATCATCTCAAAGATATTCAAAGAGCATGACAGTCCATCCTCGGCTTGAGTATCAACCCTGCGGCAGAGCTTAATTCCAACAATAACATCTTATTCAAACGTGCACATGCCCCTAAACTACAGTTGAAATGAATCCAGATGGAATTAAACATCTTTATTCCACTACAGTGAATAAGGTGTGCAGTTTCTTACCTCCACCAGCTTGTACAGAAAAGAATACACCAGAGATGCATTGGAGTTCTTGTTGGTAGTAGCCACCACTGTATAGTGATCATGTTAAGTCTCAAACACAATATTAGTTTGTTTTATTTCTCCAAAGTTCACTATACTTACAATTAATCTCAGTGCAGGAGCCTGTTTAGGAATTACTGTATTGAACTTGGACACAAAAAAAAGAAGATATTGGTTTTGTATTGGAGTTACTATGTTTAACTGGCGACTACACCCTCAGAAATAAAGGTACCCAGCTGTAGTCACTGGGGTGGTACCATTAAGGGTACATGTTTTGTACCTGTGGTATATACAGTACTAGTCAAAAGTTTGTACACCCCCTACTCATTCATAGGTCTTTCTGTATTTTGACTATTTTCTACATTGTAGAACAATACTGAAGACACCAAAACTATGAAATAACATATGGAACATACATGGAATTATGTGGTAAATAAAAATGTGTTTAAAAAACAAAATATGTTTCATATTTTAGATTCTTCAAAGTATCCAGTGTTTAC
>JAOTRR010000013.1:3860359-3874207 GCA_028570945.1 Gogo arcuatus | reverse complement strand
GAGATGCCCAATGTTTTAGTGGCTATATCTGAAATACATACAGTACTAGGACACTATAAAATAGTAGCTATATCAAAATAATATGCCACCTGGTTGCTATGGAAACGACAGGGGTCTCCTGATTAGTATGGAAGTTAGTATGGAAGTTTTGGACGTAGCCACTGTAGGCCACTAGTAGAAACATATTGTAAAGAGTGAAGAAAGACTTTTGCTAGATTTTAAGGTTAAGGATATAACACATTTTGAAGCACATTTATCTTTAACGAGAGCACAAAGGTCCTAGCGGTCGCCATGTTACGAGAAGGACAACAAGTGGCTCCAATAAAATCCAAAACAAACAAACAAAAACTCTCCTCAGTGAATGGTACAACCTTTACAGTTAACTTGCTCTGAGAATAAATATATTTCAGCTTTGTTTTTCTATAAACATAAACCTGAAATGTAATAGAAATACGACACAAATTAGGCTCCACTACATCTGCATGTTAGCCTAGCCTGCCGTGACCACCTGCTAGCGTTATTTCTGTTACAGACTCGAGTCCTCACCTTGCCTTTGAGATCCAGTATGAAGACCGCTGAAACAGACATGACTGAAACTTAACCGTACGAAAATAAAGGTTACGAAAATATTATGTAAAACTGGTTTATCTACCAGCTTAAAAACAACGTATGTCCATTAACAACCCTGTATTTAACGGGAAACTATCAATATAATCTTGAATTCCTCTCTTTTCTTTTCCTCATGCAGCGTGTTGACGTCACGCCGCGTAACGTCAGGTAAAACATTTACAGAGCTTACCTGTACCGCGCGCGAGGGCGGCAATGGGCGCTACGTCATCGCTAATGCGGAAGTAAATTCACACTTGTTTGTTGTTTTTTTTAAAGGAATTGTATAATTTGTTTCAATTGCAGTGTCGCCCCATGCACTTTAATTTTAATTAAATAATGTAATAATTAATAATACGTTGATAATAGTCATAATTATTTAATAATTTAATATATGGGAAATACCACTTGCATAAAACAAAGAAAATCCTTGTTTTTTTCTTAATTGAATTCAAATGTTATACAGAATCTTTAAAATGTACCTCTAGCATTAATAACTTAATAACTGAAATATGCTGTGACTTTAAGTTTTCATTTGTCTACGTATTGCATATTTTCATTATTTTTGATGTTGGCATTTTTGTTCTTAATCATTTTTAACATGGATGCCCTTTCATGAATTTTCTTTTATTTGCCTATTATAGGAATTTTAAAAGGGGGGGGGGGGGGATTAATTGCAGTATGGAAAATTAATTTATATAGTCTCTGAAATGTCTTAGCAATACAAATCTATTTATACTATTTGTACAGAGTTGAAAGAGTTAAATTTGATTGAAGATGTGAATTGATGTTCATTGTTTTGTTTTGTTTTTTAACTTAAGGATGCTGACCTTTTTTAAAATTTATTTAACATTTATTGTAATTTTTTACATAGCTTGGTACACACCAAAATTAATTCTTTCTCAGTTCTGGTACCTGTGGATTGCTCTTTAAGGTGTAGCAATAAACATTTGCAGATGTGTGATGTTTTCTTCTTTGACATTTCATTTAACATCTGCCAAAAATAACCTGCAGGAAAATAACTCCCTTTGATTTCATTTGGGAGAGTTATTTTTGCATACTCTCGTGCATACATTTAAAATTACAGATATATTGTTGTGATTATTTGATCTGTCTGTACAGTACAGATTTTATAGCCTATAAGAATGCTGTTCATTTGTGAAAGATGAATCAATCAATTAACAAAACTCTCATAACAGACCTCGGAAAATTTCACTCATACAGAGATGTGTACAGAGACATTGTGTGGACGTGTGCTGTAAAATAGATAGATAGATAGACAGACAGACAGACAGACAGACCAACCAACCTCCAAAATCAGTTATATTTAATATATGTAATACGTATAAATGTCCACATGGTGGCAGTGTGGTGTTCCAAAATACACACTGCTACTACATTCAGTCCAAATAACACTGAATTGATTAACAGATGTAATTAAAAAGTAGAGAACATCTTACAAAGAGTCTTATAGTGTTTATAAGCTGATGCAACCTGAGATCACTTAATTTTCTTTTTATCAGAAATTAATCTGAGCAGCTCCATATCCTCTGGTACTTCTCCTGTTCTACTTCTCCTTCCTTATTTGTTCCTGTTTTTTTTTTTTTTTTTTAAATCTGTGCACAGAAATCAAAGTGAGGGGTTTTTTTTATTCTCATTTAGAACAACTACAAATCCATGTTTTTTTAAATGATGAATAAAACATTTGAACATTTTCCCTATACAATATTAAAGTTCATTTAAATATGAGATGACTGACAGGCCCCAGGCAGCTGCAGGCGGTGCAGTAGTTAGCACTGCTGCATCACAGCAAACAGGTTCTGGATACGAGCCTGTCAGTCAACCACGAGCCTTTCTGTGTGGAGTTTTTATGTTCTCCTCGTTCGTGTGTGGGGTTCTTCGTGGTGCTCCAGTTTCCTCCCACAGTCCAAAGACATACGGATTAGGTCAAATGGTTACTCTAAATTGCCCATAGGTGTGAATGGGAGTGTGAATGACTGTCTGTCTCTCTGTTAGCCTGGTGACCTGTCCAGGGTGTACCCCGCCTGTTGCACAATGTCAGCTGGGATTAGCTCCAGCTCACTCACGACCCGCAAAGGATAAGCAGCATAGAAATTTAATGAATGAATGAATGAATGAATGAATGAATAAATGGTAGGCCCCAGGGCGGATGTGGAATATTACAATCATAAAGAAACATCCTTGATGTACCAGGAAGATATACTCCCAGCACACAGAGATAAGCAGTGGAGCACTTTGTATGTTTTATTTGCAGAAGCTTGTATTACTTTATGACTATTTTGACAAGGAGTCATAATACAGCCTGTAGTGCGTTCATAAAATGGGTTATAAACAAGATATGGTTTAAAAATATCCAAAACATTACTAAGGCTTGTAAATTTGGGTTTTGATTTCTTTAAAATAAATAATCTATTTTTATTAGTCATAGGATATGACATCACATTTTGTGTATTAATGCATTACTTAAGTGATGTAATGAACTTCATGGCTTTTTTTTCTCTGCAGCTCTATAATCAGTTGTCTAGTTTCCCTGCATTTAAATCCCAAATATGTCCAATATATCACAGGCATCCAGTTTTCCTGCTTTTGCACTTCCTCATCCCAGCTGTATTACCAGGAGCAAGCGGAGTTTTTCTTCATGTTGCACTGTTCAGACGGGCAGGAGTCTCACAATAACTGACAAACACTGGCTTAGACATACACCTTGATGCCAGTTCTCTGCCATATGATATATAACACAATATAATACATCGAATTCAATATAAACTGTGCACATGATTATCACTTATCTTTGTTAAATGGTTGTGTTATTAATATTACAGAATGTTCTTGTAGCTTTAGCATTAATAAATGAATAAATGTTATGTCAGAATGAGAACATTGATCCATCACATGTACAAGATTTTAAAAGCAAAGAAGACTTTGGTTAACACGTGCATGCATTGAATAAATCAAATCTATTATTACAGTATTTTGTAATATAGTCTCCATTTTGATTACACTTTTGCTCAAAGCAACAGAAATCTATTCATGTATTCAAGCTGTTCTATCTGTCCAACGTGTCTACAAGCAAGAGCCGCAGCTATTGATATACACAAAAATTCAGACAGACCTACAGAAAGCCATGACTAAACAAAATGGTTTAGGGAGAAAAAAAAAAAGAGATTAAATCTAGAAGTGTTCTTAAGGTCATCCCCCTTTGTGAATCTATACACCCAAGGTTCCCTATTAGAGAGGGCTCCATTTAGAATGACTTTTGGAGATGGTAACAGGCATGGGCCAAATGCATGAGTGGCATGATGAACTGCAGATGTTAGCAGCCTATAGCTACCTTATACACAGGCAGACCCTGAGGTATTTTCAGTGGCTCTGTCTCATTCTTGAAGCTTGATGACCACTTTGGTGGAGAGTGCTGATAAGCCACTACTAGAGCAGATTGATGATGAGCGTGTAATGCAGGAGTGCAGCTCAGCAGCAGCAGAGATTGTGCCGCAGGCTGATATTCAGGCTGCCTTAGTGAAACTGAAGCTGGATCTTCCATTTGATACAGCTGCTTGAATGTGGTATAATAGCCCAATTGAGTGACGGGGCTATCCTACAATATAAGAACCGCACTTACTCACATCTAAAAGTACATCAAAGCATCAAAGGTTAAGATTAATGCCTCTGGTATAGACACGGATAGTGATTAGTGATATATAGTGATACATGCAGCTGAATGTTTGGGAGCTAAAACAATGTTTTACAAAGCTTATGATTCTATAACAAATATAGGTTGTTTTTAAAGAGACCCTGTCCTTAACCGCACGAGCAATGGGTAGAGATCCGACAGTCAACACTAACCAAGTAATAGGAGCCATCGCAATACAGTGTGGTAGATTTGTATAATTGTTAAAGCAGATGAAAAGGCAAGCTGCATGGCTCAAATGCCATTGGCAGAAGTTTGGTAGAAACACACTGTGCTACTTGCTGGCAGTAGTCTCTGGCACACAAGCCCAGGAGGCACTTGTATGCCAACATTCTTGAGTCTGTTCATCGAGTGAATTCATTCCATTTATTTCCAGTTTGTACAAATGTGCAGCCTGATCATGCAGCCAATACTACTGTTGCACATACTGAAAAGATGATCTCCAGTTTGGAACCCATATCAGACTCACTGAGCTGAAATGCATGGCAATGGCTAATACAGATTTGTTCTCCTTAGTGCCTTGCTGAAAAGAACGAAACACATCTAGCCATCACACAATTCACATGAATTTGGGTTACAGAAACAAGTCTGAATGGTGTTTTGCAGGGTACATCATGGACCACGTTGGTGCTGTAGCACAACCCAGAACAATAAAAAATGATCAAGCGTCAGCTACTTTTTAGTATGTACTCCATCTAGATCAGCTTCATCACAGATCAGGTGGTCTTGGGTGAGTCTGAATGATTATCACCCTCAATAGAGAACAGTACTTGAATGTCAATTGTTCTTATCATCAGTTAAGAACAGTATCAACACTTGAGTGTTTTTCATTCTCAAAACAGGCACTATTTATGTGTCATGCAAGGTGTACCATCAGGACATGTCATAAACCTGCATGAGATCTTTAATATATGACCTCCATTAATTCTGAAGGAAACTAAATTCACTGTCTGGAACAAAAGGAAATAGAACAGAAGATTATGCATTTATCTGCAAGGACACCTGTGTCATTTATGTTGACAAGAATGGCTAAATGACAGAACAATGACAAACAATGAACCTTTATAGGTTACCCACATGGGTTCACAGTCACGCGGTGATGACTTTTCAGTACGCAGAAAGAAAATAAGTAAATGAGCAAAATGACTTCAGTCATTTTGAAGGAACCCACCCTGGTGGTCCTCCACTCACAGAACCAGTCAGTTACATATACAGTATAACCTTCCATTTTCTGTCTTGTTCTATTAACTTTTTGTCTTTTTTTATTACTGCAGTATTGAAATTTCCCCTTGCTGATCAATCTATTTATTTGTAGTAATAATAGATTAACTACTCTAATTCACTAATGACATCTGAGACCAGGAATAAAATGCAACAATAGTAAACTCTTACAGTAAATGACTTACTATTATCATGGGTTTGTTATACGTGTGCCCATGGATACCATAATTAACATTTCAGAGACACTGAAACTTGAGCCGGGTCTCAGTCGGCTGCCGGGGTCGAGTTAGATTCCCCTGGGCGCAGTGACGGTCCCACAGAACGGCCACCTGACACGCAATTGCTTTTCATAACTCCATACCTCTATAGCAACTGCAAACTCGAGATGATGCCTAGAGCACATTTAGAGAACATATTCTTCTGGGAAAACTAGCAGATAGATTACCAACTAAGGACAAAATTTTAATTTGCTGCATCTGCATTACATCAATGTAATCAGAATTATATATTTTTTTCTGGTTTTAACTCAGGGCTGATTTATGAAGAATGAAGTGGTTATTAAGTAACTAATGTGTTAGGTCTCTGAAGTGTGTCTAAATATATTCTTTGCCATGGCAGTGAATGACACACACCTTCTAAAGTGGCGTGAGTGCTAAGAGCCGCCCATGGCAAGGAAGCAGACCAATCAGGGACGAGAAAATTAGAATATGCAAATCAAACCAGGGATATTAAAGGACTCTGGAATGCTGAACAAGATGGAGCCATCATCCACCTGCATGGATTCAGAATGGATGTATATCAGTACATCTGCTGATGATG
Organism: Gogo arcuatus; assembly: GCA_028570945.1. NCBI lineage: Eukaryota > Metazoa > Chordata > Actinopteri > Siluriformes > Anchariidae > Gogo > Gogo arcuatus. Next base: position 3,867,852 of record JAOTRR010000013.1, on the reverse strand, counting down.
ATGGAAATATAAGTATCTGTTTAAAAAAAAACATTAGCAAGAATGTTGAAAACCTTAAACACAGAGGCATTCAAGAAGGTACGCTTACCCAGTATCTGGAAATATGTGTGACTCATATCTCACAGAACTGAAAACAGTCTTGGTAGTTTCACGTCTGACTACATTCCAATTGTGACCATGTTGACAGAACACATGTTGACTGTCCAGCAGTATCAGGTTAGAGAGGACTGAAATAAGTGGACCATCATAACCAATTTACCACGAGTTGAAAGTACATAATGTGTGGTTATGTGGGTTTTCTTTTTGTTTTAAGCTTTAATCACATATTTCTAAGACCAGTGAGCATCCCTTCATCTTCACATATGAAGAACAACTGGAATAATAAACTTGAAAAGGATTATATACTCATGCTTGTTTGTGATATTAACAGTATTTCATAGACAATGCACCTAGACAAATTTTTGTTTAGGTTGTGGTTGTTTAGCTGCAGTTTTATATTTTTAAAATTTCCAAATTGGCAGAACTACTGCAAGCCAGTAAGAGGCTACCGTATATACAGTATATACTGTATATATAATGTAATTTTTTTTAAAAAAGTCATAAGCAATTAAAGTTAGAAATGTGGGTTCTTTTTTTTTTTCTACATTGTGAGCATATGCATAAACTGAAAGCCCCGGCACAACAGATACTCAGCTTTTAGATATAAGTAGGAAATAAAACATTTTTTGTTTCAACATTTTGTTAATAGATAGAGAGAGAGAGGAGTATGTTGATAAGGTGCTTTGCCAAAAATACACACACATAAATCCATAGTAATGACTCACTTCCTCTCCACACCATCCGCTTCCTGTCTGTGGGCAGGAAAACTGAACAAGAACATTCTTTCCTTCAGGATCATGGTGTTTATTACATTTGTATAATTCACTTATTCTGTATAAAACCTATACTATTTAGACAGGAAGTATAGTAGTTGGTGGGGGGTGGGGGGGGCAGGAGATTCATAATTATGGGTTTCTGGGATTGTCTCTTTGGCAAAGCATCTTATCAACATACTCTTATCTTTCTATTATTCATCAGATTTTCACATAGTGCCATTGGGCTGAACAATAGTTTTTCCACTCTATTCGGGAAAGGAACAGATTTCATGGCTAATTCTGTACTATGTATGCTTTATACTAATAAAACCCTATATAATATATACACACACACACACACAAAAAAAGTTCAAACAAAATGTGATTAGTTTCATAATTACATCTAAAAACTGAGCTTCTTCGGTGGGACTTTCCTGCTGAAAATTTTTACCAGGTGGTTTTCAGTTAATGCATATGCCCACAGTTTGTTTTTGTTTTTTAAGTGTTCAGGTAAATTCCAGATTTGGCATTAGATTTCGGAATAGGTGTGACATTGTGGAAAACCTCAAAATTCACCAATCAATGCAAATGTACACACAGAATATATCAATATATATTAACAAGTAATGAAAGATAATAGCACGTTAATCTCATTGCTTGGTTGGAAAACAGTTCACCAATCAAAAATATCCAGCCGACAGCAATAGTGTGGCCAGAAACTGACAATAATGAATAACTAAAAGGGTGAGTTTATACTGTTCTACTATAATTTGAGTGATAAGTTTCGAAGCTGCACTTCATTGTTTACCTGAGTGTTTATTTAAATAAGTGGTTGGACTTTTACTGGAGTAAAGGATTAAGGTAATTTTACCATCTGGATGTATCAGATAAAGTGGTCTCTGAGTTCATATATTAATACAAAATGCAAAAAATAAATTTCTGCCTTTAATGAACCATGAATATGAAATAAATTCAGGCATTAATAAAGTCATGTTAAAAGGTAACATTTATTTAATGATAACATAAAATAAACACAATGCAGTTGTTACTCTTGCTTCCTTCATTGGAACCATTCAGATACTCTTATCTACAACTAGTAGCCTACAACAGACTAATCTTTCTCTTGAAGGAAATCAATCCAAAGGACACAAAACTAAGTAAAAAGTAATTCTTGTAAAAAAATAAAATAAAATAAAATAAAAAAATAATAATAATAATCCCTCCAGCGTAGGTAAGGCCTGGTAAGATTATCAAAAGGCACAAACATTGTAATTAACAATTCATTGTGTGATTTTTATACAAGAAGTATTTGATGGCATTTACACAATATGACATTTGTGACGTTAACACGTCTCATTTTAAAAGTATAGTACGCTGTTATTTTTTTGGTCCCATTTTATATTAATATTACAAATAAAATTAAACACGAGCAATTATAATGTACTGTAATTACAACGTTTGTGCTGTTACAGATGGATTATAGTAGCACATCTTACACAATGTATATCATGTAAGTACTGCTGTGTAAGTAACTGTATTCTCACTTTGTACCATCTAACTTTTACAAACTTCCTGCACAATGTTTGAGTTGTAACATGCCTACAGAATCAAATCTGTACTTTTACAGTGCCTAGGTAATAACTACACAGGAACTGTCCATTTACTTAGAGTTTAACGTCTACACAATATTAAAAGCACGATAAAATCATTTGAAAACCAGCAGTTCATAGTGTTACAATCCAAACCTAAAGTTGATAAAGATATGCAGTCATGTAATCCATCTATAACAGTGCAAGTATTCTTACAAGAACAGCCTTGTATTCTGCAAACAGTAAAGAAACTAGAAAATATTAAATGACATTATATAGATATGATACAATAAATAAAGCACTTTTCCCTATTTACAAAATCTGTGGTTTAAACATACAAACAAATTATACAAACTTAAGAAACATTGAGTGACAGAAAAGGTATATACACAGGCATTATGTGCACATTTTACATTTACTTCACGTTATGACTTCATCTACTGTAAGAACTGCAATCTTTCAAAATAGATATTCACGGAGTGTACAAAAAAAAACAGCAGCGTAGTCAATGTACATGATTTGATGTTGATTACACTCAAATAATGTCTTAAATATCATTTTAAAACTACTCTCCCAAAAAAAAGGTTTTACATATGCTACAGCTATCAGGTTGTATTATTCTGGCCAGTAATTCTGTGAAAGTTCCGAAACCTGAGGATTAAGGCAGCAACACTTATCTATTTGTTTCAAACGAGAACAAACAGATAAGCCACGTATCTAACTAATCTACAGATGGCATCGTGCAGGCACATATATATCCGAAAGCACAAGAGCTAACAGGCTGTTGATCATTCAGTGATATCAAATATCGTAAATGTCATACGATATCGTAAAGCTTCTGTTTCATCGGCATTCTTCAACAAGAGGTAACAAGCTGCTCTCTTCAAGTACAAAATGCCAGCATCGCAAACCTGTATCGATTTTTTTTTAAATTTCTCCCTGAATAGTTCTTTGGAAAGGTGACCTGTCTTGCCAAACAAGCCATGGTAGCGTCATGACCGTCGTATAAAAAGCTGTCATGGCTCAGGATGCTTCAACTCTCTCTATTTTAATTTCTATACCAGATCGCTTCAGACTGTGCAATATAACTTCGTACTGCAATCTAGTTCGTCATTCAGAAAGTTAATGTGAACGAAAAAATAGTAGTGCAAGGCAAAGGTAAACCTTCACATAGCAAAGAAATAACCTTCAGCATCAACAAGTCAACGTCTAACTGCAGGTAACACGTTTGTGTAAAGCCCAGCAATGGGTATAATACAAACACTACACATTCATTAGTGATTATAAACGTCTGTGGACAATCAATCACAGTCATTTACACTGTGCAAATGTTCACACACACCATTAAAGGAATACTCCAGCATTATTCAACGTAGTCTTCTAACCTAATCCATAATGTCTGTAGAGAACCCGTGATTACCATGGACAAGAATTTTAGCAAATTTCCCTGCCCTAAGACAAACGTCAATCATGTTTATAATGGAGGTCTAAGGGCAGTTGTCAGGGCAGTCAATTAACATTTATACAGAGTGTTTTTGTGAATTTTTCTATCAAGAGTATTTGTAAATTAAGCTCTGAATCTATATAATGCCTTTACTTTTTACTGTAATTGTTGTTTTAAATTTGTTTTATAGCCACACAATTGAGCAACTGCCTTTCCATTATAAGTCCGTTCCATAATAAGAGGTCCGTTCGAGTAAACAGGTTTTCTGTTCTCTTTTCAGGACAAAGAAATTATAATTCTTGAATATGGTAACCACACACATGCTACAAACTTGGTAGAAAGAGATGACATTGAACAATACTAAAGTATTCCTTTAATATACTTCCATTGATATGCAGTAGATACAAGGGCTCTTCATAATTTCATAACTGCATTCTGCTGCTTATCATTTATGAATGTGTCATGTGGTCCTTATGCAGGGCTTCTCAAAAAAGTTTTACCAAAATATACAATCTTCTTTCAAGGTGAGAATGTTGTTGAGGTTCTTCATATTAGTTTAGATTCTAACTGGATCTAATCTTACTTTCTATCTTAAAAGTTTGGCTGCGAGATGTGCTGTTAATGGTATTAGCATGCATCTTTTAAAGGTATGGAAATCTGATGGCTGTAACATCCCACAGGACTTTGGTCTGAAAGCATCAATATTGTAAAACATTTAGTGGCTTTTATATATGTCATGACATTCTTCTGTGACCATGCTTCAAGAAAAAGAATGCTTCATGTTGTGGATTTTTCCTTCACATTCAGATTTGTGCAGCAAAAAAAAAAAAGAAACTCACTCAAAGCATGCTAGCAGCATCTAAAGAGCCCGCTAACCTTTGAGTCCATCTTATTCTTCAGATTTGACTTCCTGTGGAGTTGTTTGTGTCTTTCTGAGAGAACCACTACGCAACGTCCTCATCCTCATCCAAACATAATATCTGATGCTGAAAAAGAGAATGAGAGCAAGAGAGAGAGAGAGAGAGAGAGAGGGTGAGTTTTACGGAATAAGTCAAAAAGACGCACAAGTAGAGAAAGAAAATGCTTTAAACCATATCCAGTTTTTCAGTCATGTCATGCAGATTTGCTGATATGATTTAAGACATAGTATCTTACTGTTATATGTAAACATGAACAAAGCATTAACATGTAACTGAACAGAATTGCTGTATTACCGTAAATGGTAACATACTTCAAATCTGTTTGTGCTATTCTACAATACATCGCAGCAGGATATCTAACAGCCTTGGGTTGTTTAAATGAGACGTTATGTGAGCTTACTGGTGGGTAGGCGTAGCCGTCTTGGCTTTGACTCCTGCAGATGTGCACCTGGTCCTCCGTAGTTTTCTGGTACACAGGGTTATCAAAGTGGATGGTGTTGGTGTTCTTCAGCTTCCAATGACGCCACAGCAGCACGGCACCAAGTGCAGTCAGGCATATCACCACTAAGCAGCATGAGAAATAAGGGGAAAATTGTAGAAATTAAATATACTACATGGGTATACATCATTTCTCATATATACAGTACTGTAAATAGGTCATGTACAGACCTATAGGGAGGATGACATAGAGAGCGACAGAGTGTTGCGAAGGGCTGGTGACTGCAATGTACACATCATTTGAACCTACAGGAGAAAGAAGAATCACATCAGTTACAATACTGACACACATAATACATGACACGGAGCTGTGTAGCATACAACATGCATATTTACAAAGTATTTGTTACCTGCATGAGCATTGATCTCAGACTTGGTTTCTGAGTCGTTCTTTCGAGACCCAGCAGCGCCTGAGGAAGTGATGGAGCCTGTAGTTCTGGGTGTTTGTTTGGCTGTCTTTACGGGATTTTTGGTGGTGGTTTGTATAGCAGGTCGTTTTGGTGTAGTACCAGCTGGAACTGGAGGTGGAATCACTGCTGTAGTTGCTACTGGCTTTACAACTGTGTGAACAAATGTGCGAACACCATGTTACATTGCTGTAAAGCCAAATATTATTTAGGAAACATCACAATTTTCTTTCCATTTCTGGAGCTACATTGAGAATTGAAGTCGAGCTTACTCAAAACCTTTTTTTTGTAAAATACAATAAGTTACACAACCCTAACTATAAATAAACATTTCCGTAATAGTAAATGTATAGATAATAGTAAAGTAACAGGACTGTATTTACAAGTTCTAAGTGTATGTATGTTATTATAATCCATATAACGTCCAGATTTCTGCTTCAATTCCACCCTCAATTTTTTCCTCTCTTCAGGCATCTTGCATAGTATTGCACTCAACTGTAAGGAAAAAATAATTCTGGTTGTTCAACATGGCTGTCCAAATTGCATTAGAGATTTCGGTGGAGTTTTGTTTAGTTTTAAATATTACAGTAGGTTATAATCTGTCCTAAACCACATTAGCAAGTCTGTGTGATGTGGTTTGAGCCATCTGTTTAAGAAAAAGATAGACTTCTATCACATCAGCTACATTGGCCTCATACTTTATATAAACTAAAGAGGCAACTATTGTACACCAATCAATTCTTGACCACACTGACAGTAAGGCAAAAACAGTGTGCATTTGGTTCTTCGCCAAACCATTCTATTAATCTGTGTGAAAACTGATGTTATGCTGAGAAATATGCAAATGTGTGAAAACTACTGTCTTGCTGAGAAATGTTTATTAAATGACATGCATACCTTCCACACACTTCCTCATGTCAGGGCCAAGGATCATGTGGTCGGGGCAGGTGCAAGTATATTTTGGGGAATGTTGATTCACTCTTGGAGCTGGAAGACACAAATACTCACAGCCACCATTCACATGGTTCCCTTCTTCACACCAGTTTGTACCTGTACAGCAAACCAACAGTTAAAGAGACATGTAAAAGAAACAATGTGGAGGTCTTCTGTTGTGACTGTAGGTTTAAATCCCTCACCGTTGGGCTGCTTGAGGTTGTGGTACAGCACAATGTCCTTGGGATACAGTAGGTTCTCCACTACTTTCATAATGTTTTTTCCCGTCAGACGATTTGCACTCAGGATGCTTCCATTGGATATGTCTGTCCAAAACACTTTCTCCTGTGTAACACAGTATATAAGAGCCAGGGTCAAAAACATAGAATATCATCAGAAAAACAAATCCTTTACTAAATAAACTGGAGTTTATGAATGTCTTAAAAATCCTCTGAGAATTGCTGTCAGGTTAGCACGTTAGCTAGCTTACTAGCTTTAGATTTGAATATTCTAAAATTTAGGAATACATTTTAAAAAGCCTCTCAGAAATCCTGTCAGATTAGCTCATGTTAGCTGTCTACCTAGTTTTACCTGTAAATAATATAATAATCATTTATGAATATTAAATATCCTCTAAGAAATCCTGTCAGGTTAGCTCATGCTAACTAGCTGGCTTGTTTAACCTGGGCATAATGTAGTAAACATCAATATGTCTTAAATATCCTCTAAGAAATCCTGTCAGGTTAGCTCATGCTAACTAGCTGGCTTGTTTAACCTGGGCATAATGTAGTAAACATCAATATGTCTTAAATATCCTCTAAGAAATCCTGTCAGGTTAGCTCATGCTA
>JAOTRR010000013.1:3790214-3810381 GCA_028570945.1 Gogo arcuatus | reverse complement strand
GAACAGCATTTTCTTTCATAATTTGTCATTCTTCCTCACTTACGGTGACAAAGCGCTCGGCAGCCGTTTTGCCGAGTCGCTCAAGGTGATGATCGAGAAATAGTCAGAATTTCTCAACCGATCAGAGCGCACGATTTTCTATAATCACCTGCGTATTTATACTAATATAATTTATTTCATAGTCGTCTTTGGTCATGGCACCATAAACTAAACTTTTAAGCATTTACACTATGCTTTCGATCAAGAACACAGACAAAAAGAAGCAGTGACAGTGAGTAGTCGTGAAGGAAACGGCTACTTGCTTTTATTACTTGTGAATATTCAGGAAGAGATTTTTAAAATGAAGTGCGAGGGTGGGACAAACTGTGATTATTCGGTGATTAGTCGTTGGGAAATGGTGGTAATGATTGGTCATTGGGAACAATGAGATCAGTGATTTGGTCGCAAGCACAACACCGTCAGGCGTTACACAGTGATGGTGAGTCAAGCGAACCTGCTTTCTCGACTTGTCTATCAGCAGCTGTGATGTGAGCTGGAGAGCCGTGTTCGAGACGGCCACAAACGTGCTCAAAAAGTTTCTCGGTTTGTTTGTTGCTAGGCTCTTTTCTTTTTTTTCTTTTTTTTTAATGTCGCTAAAGGAGTCTAAAAAGTCGCCAGATCTAGTGATAAAGTCTCTAAGATGGCAACAGTGGGAACAAATGTTTAATACTAAAATAATTTTAATAATTTAAGCTAATATTAAATTCTCAGTTACTGAGTAAGCAGTGACTAAATGTGTGAAATGAATGAATTGGCCAAGTGACTCATGGCTGCACGTGCCTTTTCGCTCAAAACCTTTCAGTGATTCATTACACACGGTGTGTTTATGAAGGCCGATTTTCACCCATGAGTGTCTCTGAGCAGAAGAACAGAAACAATGACTAATTATTTAACCTGAGGTTAATATTGCTCGTATCCTTTTAACACTGGGAGGACACATTCCTAGCACCCTAATATGATTTCATTCTAAATAGTTATTTTTTGCTCAAGATTTTGCTTATTGCAATACAAATGTGCAGGTATTCAGTAATTTAAAATCCAGACAAGCCATCATTTATAAACATCCACTAGGAAAATGTAACCATCATGATTAGATTACTGCTACAGCAATCTAAGAATTTAATACTTGTTCATGTTGTTCACTACTAAATTGGTCAAAGAATCATGAGTGAGAATTGATATTGAACGTAAATCTACAGGATTAAAAAAAAAATTTCTTTGTGCAATGCTTTTTCCGATTTTTTTTAATTTTATTTTTTTAAATCTGGACATCAATGCATACATGCAGATTGGAACATTATGAAAGATAGGAGCAATGAAACACTTTATGAACAATTTGTGCTTAAACATTCTCTATTTGGGACCAATTCCAATAAAGTACAATGATTTGCTTTATCTCATGGATGAAGTGAGGTTTGAGGCATGCTGATGTCCGGAAAGGTTTTAATGTTTAAGAAAAAAAAAAAGAAAGAAAGAGAGAAAATGTTTAATGCATCATCGGGGACACACTTGGCCACAAACAGTCACCCAAAACATTTAAAGGTCATAATGTTTTCTATGTTGAATAATACATTTATTGACACTGGTTGCACAGTGGAAAACAGAAAGGTGTTAAAGTTTGAACATTTTTAATCATCAAGAAGTTGATATACTAATTGGAAATGCCCCCAAAAACCACAAATATCAGTTGCTTACTGTTTGTTCTGTTGTCTTTTATAGCTCAGCATCTTCAGCAGCAAACAGGCGAGTGTCTCACAGCGTGCTGCGGTGGAGCAAATCCTAAAAGTATCCCTCTCACTACCACTCTAAGTACCTCACTTACTGCCTCTCTCACTTCCCCTCTGAATACCCCTCTCAGTAGCCCACCGCCCAAACCGAGCAGCCAGCCTTCAGCCGAGCGGCCGTACCACTGTCAGGACTGCGGCAAGTATTTCAGAATCAGCGACATTAAGCGCCACCAGCGAATCCACAGCGGAGAGAGACCGTTCCCTTGTTTTCAGTGTGGTAAGAACTTCCCCACGTCGGGCGATCTCAAAAGGCACGAGAGGATCCACACAGGTGAGCGACCGTACCACTGCCTCCAGTGCGGCAAGAATTTCTCTGACTCGGGTCACCTCAAGCAGCACGAGAGGATGCACACAGGCGAACGGCCTTACCAGTGCCCGCAGTGCGCCAAGCGCTTCTACAGATCAGGTGACCTCAAGAGGCATCTCCGCATCCACAGCGGCGAGCGGCCGTACAAGTGCCCACAGTGTGACAAGACCTTCTCCGATTCCGGCCACTTGCGGGGCCACCAGCGCATCCACACGGGAGAGCGGCCTCACCGCTGCACACTGTGCGAGAAGAGCTTCTTCAGATCGGGAGACCTGAAGCGCCACCACCGGACACACACCGGAGAAAGGCCTTACCAGTGCTACCAGTGCGGCAAGAGCTTCTCCGAATCGGGTCACCTGAAAGAGCACCGGCGGATTCACACCGGAGAAAAGCCCTACCACTGCAACCAGTGTGACAAGAGCTTCTCACGCCTGGAGCGACTGAAGGGCCACCAGAGCATCCACACGGGTGAGAGGCCCTTTCACTGCGCCCAGTGCGGCAAGAACTTCTTCAGATCCGGTGAGCTCAAGAGGCACCAGAGGATCCATAATGGAGAGCGAGCATGAAATCGCTTATTAGAGCATTAGGGCCAGGTTTTGAGATCTCTGTTTGTTGAGGGTGTTTATTTTATTTTTGCTTTAATATTTGTGGCCAATCTGACTGCTAATCTCATCATGATGCTGTGTGAAAGGAATAATTCCAGAGGGGTTGTGTTAGTCAGTGGGAAGAGAGAGGTTCATACGTACATTTTGGCTGTTGAGAAGGAGGTCCAGCCAGTAGATTTTAGTTTTTACGCCCAGATAATAACAGAGAGGACATTTACCTGGCCCGTGACATTCCCTCTTAAATAAAATCCAAGCATTAGGGATTCATACTAGGATGTTTATTTTTAAACAAACAAAAAATACTGTAGATCCTCCCTGCATGTTAAAGGTTCCTTGGACTGCTTACTTGGTGATCCAAACCCTGACCCATTCCAGATCGTTTTTTAAGTTACTACCTCCACATATCTTTATTTGCAGTTAAGCATCTACAGAGAACGGCCTGCTGAAATGTTCGCTGTTCGTCCGCTCTAAGTTTAAAGGAATGATTCAGCAAAAACATATTTGCACATTTATTCCCCTTACCCCAAATGTTGGTTTCTTTAGTTTTGCACTGGACTGTAATGTATCTAAAGGCTTATTTATACTTGCTGTTAACTGCGCGTACGTGTGTGCAAGATGGCCAGTGCACATATCCTGCAGTCATTTGGCACATCGCTTGCGTACTTGTGCACGTCCTCAGACATTTAACGTCAAATTGCATACTTATTTACTATTTTAGATCATTGTTGTGTATGCTACTGGCACTAATGGTTTTCCTGTTACTGTTAGTGTTTAAATTTTAAAACCTCTTAGACCTACCAAAAGGTCTGTTTTGAGTGCCAGTTTTTTTGTATTTTTCATATTAGCAAATACTTTTCAATGTACAGTGAGGGTTTTTGATTTGAGAAGCAGCTTTGTATGAAATCACGAAACGTTGCAGTTCAACTTGGAAACCAGGTGGACAGAGATGTTTTGGCGTCTGTTGGATGCCGCTTTTAATTCACAAGATGTACATCAGATACGCAAGCAAGAATGTGAACAATACCGGTCAAGTAGCAGCTGTATGCGCGCACGTACACGTGGGGAAAGTGAAGTATATTTGCGCCTTAACAAGTATTTGAAATATTTCTTGCTCTTTTACAAAATAAATGTGGTTTCCTCCCACCACACAAAAACATACCAGCAACATACCCTAAATTGCCCCCAGGTGTGTGTGTGTGGTGCCTTACGATGGACTGGTGTCTCATCCAGGGTGTGTTCCTGCCTCGTGTCCAGGATAGGCTCCAGATCCTCCATGGCCCTGACCAGGATAAAGTGGTTGACTGATTAGTTAATTTACTTAAAAATGGGAATGTGTTGTACTGCTTTATTTAATTTAGGCCCAAAAAATATGGTAAAAATTTGAGTGAGACTTCTAATACTTGTGAACATTATCTCCATCACAAAACTAAAGAAGCACGTGTCCGACAGTACACGCCTTGTCTAACGGACGACATTTGGAGTAATGGTGGGAAAATTGTGTGAATTTGTTTTTTGTTTTTTTCTCTCCTTCCCTGAACTGTACCTTTAATCTTTTTTCCCCTGCCGCACCGATGGATCCCCATATTTCCAACTCCATTACGAAGTATGTATTGTACAGTACAATATTTGTATATTGTAGCAAGGTATAACGTCAAGTGAAAGATCCTGTAGAACTGTATATTAAAAAAAAGATGTGTATGCTTACATTCTTTGTATTTGCAATATTTTTTAATTTTGTTCTATTTTTTACAAGTGTGTGTGTGCTGTATACATTTGTTACGGTGCAGAGACTGTCAACATGTGATTTGAACACGTACGTGACCCTGACAATGGACTACAGTTTTTGCAACTTGTCCTCTCTCTCTCCTTTTTTTCCCTCATCTTTGTTGTATCACTGTATGTAACAGCACACAATGAACTTGTGATTGCTTCATGCCACTGTTGTGGCACTGTAAAATGCTACTGTGCTCATGTAAACACCACATGCGGAAATAATTCTTTGTCAACCATGATGCTCTTGAGTTGCCAGTGTATTAGTTATTAGATTGATATATCTGATAAACAGGCAACTCTGAGTATACACTGTATGTACATGTGTATACACTGCATTGCTAGCTGTGTAGGTGTACTAGCCTAGTAACGAATTCACTGGCAACTCGGTGTAAGTTGTCACCACTATGTCGGAAGTAGTATGTACCAGGGTAGAGTATAAGACGTCTGCTGTGGAAACACAGTTTATAATTCAGTTTCTTAGGATCTGCACTTTTAGGTAACGTATTAATCAAATCTTTTACAAATCATATGAATTAGATTTAGCGTCTTAACTGCATTTTTTTTTTTTTTTGTTAAAACCATGTTTTCCATACTGATGTTGTCTTTTTTTTTTTTTTTTTTAACCATGTGTATCTATTTAACCATTTATGGGTGTGTTTTAGTTTTATAAGCTTTGATTCAAATCAGAATTATGACCTTCAATTTCTTTAAAAAAAAAAAACGAATAAACAAATGCCTAGTATTTCTAAAAAGTGAGAAAACATGGGTACAATGGTAGTATTTAATACAACTCTGATTGAATCCAGGCTGTAGAGTAGGTGTGGGATTTTCAAACCCTGGGATGCATTTTCCTTTGCCTGTGCATGAGTGTTTTTCTTTATATGTTAATGTAATTATCCCTTATTTGCACAAAATAAATACATAATCTCTACTCACGGATGTACTTTTATATGCTTATAAAATGTTGCTGCAGGTATTTATTAAGATTTGTTTTCTTATTTTACATAAAACACAAGCTAGCATACAAAATGCTACTATGACACTGACTGTAACACACACACACACACCTCTCTGGTGATAGCAGTGGAGAATGCTGTCTAATACATTGGTCTAAAATCTCCCATAGTGTGATTGGGTTGATATCTGCTAACTGTGAAAGTCACAGCGTATGATTTACCATTAAGAAAACATTCCCCACATCATTGCACCACCAGCAGTAGCCTGAGCTGTTAAGGCAAGTGGGGTTCAGTTTGTCCAGTTTCTGCTTCCTGTCGTGTTCCTGTTCTTGGCTGACATGAGTGGAACCTAGTGTGGACTTCTGCTGTTTTAGCCCATGTGCTTCAAGGTCAACATGCTGTGCAGTCTAAGATGCTTTTCTGCTCCTCAAGAGTGGTTATTTGAGTTACCATAGACTTGCTGTCTGCTCGAACCCGTCTGGCCATTCTCCTCTGACGTCTCATCTGCAGAATTGCCAATCACAGCATGTTTTTTTTCCTCACTATTCTGTGTAAACACCAGAAATTGTTGTGTGAGATAATCCCAGGAGACCAGCCATTTCTGAAATACTCAAACCAGCCCATCTGGCACCACCAACCATGCCTCAGTCAGACCCTTTAGTTCCAGTGAATTGAAATCTTAATGATACAGCATACAAAGACCTCTTATACGTCTGAGCTGAGTGCTTCCAACCTCGTGGCAACAGTTGGGGGGGGGGGGGAAGGCCCCCATATGGGTCTGATGGTCAGGTGTCCACTTACTTTGCGCCATATAGCATATATCACGAGGACGTTGTGATGATTTACGACAGCTGCCGACGTGTTTACGGCAGCGTTTCCAAGGAGACGTCAGTAGACGATCCCTTATTACTACGCGGTTGGTGAGAGGACCTTCAGGGTGCACTGTGCGCGCGCGAGAGGAAGAGAATGGCTGGAAGGTAGAAGGTATGTTTATAGGCTAGTGAGACGGAATAGCATTTAACAAAAGATTTTTTTTTTATTAGTTACGAAAATAAGGCTTATCTGAATAGCAATATATTGTGTTTAATTAACTATGTGCCCTGTTCTAGGTTAACGTGCTAAAATAGCTAATATAGTTAGCAGCCTAGCTAGCTAAACAACACGGCAGCTCAGTTTGTATGTTTTGTAGCTTGCTAAGGCCCATACACTTTACAGACACTGTCATGTTGTATCGTATATTTCTTTGTATTATTATAAACAAGGTATTTAACCTCTAGTCACTGGTTGTCGTCTTGAATTCAGCGTACAAATGCGGAACTATTTTAGTGCTAGCTAATATAAATAATACTATCGCGCAGGGATTATGAGTAAGCTAATGTCTTCACCTTAACAACACACATCTGAACGTTTCCTCGTCCAATTAGCCGGATAAATAGCTTTCCCTCACTGCTTCTACTTAGCAGTAAGTCTGGTGGAAGCTAATTTGGTGGGTTTTTTGTTTGTTTGTTTGGTTTTTAAAGAAAGGTTTGTAATCAAGTTGTGTTCCTGTTCTCAAGGCAAGCATGAGAGAGAAGAGTTGTGAAACATCGGTGAGATGTTTGGGAAGGAGGTATGATGGAAGGTTCGGGAAAGGAAAGGGAAATTTGTAATGGAAGCTCCTTCCCATGGCTCACGCGCACAGACAACAGGTTTTGGAAACTCTCCGACTGCTTCTCTTCCCTTCAGCAAACCCCGTCTACGCAACACCAGGTGAGCTGACGTGAGTGTCCTGACTCAACACGTCATGCTGCACAAGGAGGTCACAGTACATCTGTTGATCTGTTTGTGTTGCACAATCTTTTATACAGTCTTATCAGTTCCACAGCACTGTTGACTTGATTCTGATTGGTTGATTTAATTTTCTATAACGAGAGCTTCCACAAGTTTATATTAACGCGTTCATCCATTTTCTGGAGCAAATTCCAGCTGACAGTGGGTGAGAGGCAGGGTACACCCTAGACAGGTTGCCTATCTATTGTGGGGTTAACATGGAGAGACAGGCAGCCATTCACACCTACGGGCAACTCGGAGTAGCAGTTTGATCTAATCTGCATGTTTTTGGACTGTGGGAGGAAACCCACACAGGCACGGAGAGAGCATGCAAACTCGACACAGAAAATCCCTGGTTTGAACCCAGAACCTGCTTGCTATGTGGTGACACTGCTAACCACTGCATCACCGTGCTGCTATTAATGCGTTCATTGTCATGTTATAGTTTCTGTATAATAACAGCTTGCACAAGCATTTCAGTGGAGGATGCTCCATATAAACGGATTAAGTTTTCCACGAAGAGATGTTTGTTTAGCATTTATGGAAAGAATCTCCACTGTCAGCTCTGTAATTTTAGGTTAGCTGTAACTTTAGGTAATCTTGAACTGGAAAGTCTGGTGAGAAAATGACTGTTTATAGCTGTTATAATGTAAGAGAACACAAATAGTAGGATTTGTGCGTTTAACCCAGCATTAAACGTAACTATAAATGGATAAAATGTACAACATGTTCTTTGATGTATAAAAAAACGTGCTTTTTGTACAGAGAGCTGTGATCTGAGGAGATTTCTTTGTTAGCTTGCCATTCTTATACGAGTACATAGGTTTTTTTTGTTTTTGTTTTGTTTTTTTTTTACCCAATGTAAGAAAATAGGATTGTGCATTTGACAGGAAAATATATTTTAATGTTCATGTCAGTGATATGACTGACCATTGAAACTAATGGTATGGTGTTTTATGATTCACTGTATTTATTGCTTATTAAAAGCCCTCTGTTATTTTTTTTAATCCCTAGAACAATTACATGGAAGTCCGTAAACCAGTGTTGGAGCTGAAAGATGTCCCTCCCCCTTCACTCCACAGTGCCGCTCAGCAGCCGCTTGCTCTGGCCCCCCAGCCTGCATCTACACCCTGCCAGCTCCCTGCTTCAGACCCTCAACTCCCCCAGCAGCCCCTTCCTCAGCCACAGCCTGGTAGCCCTAAAGTAAGCTTGTGTTCCCACTGTGAATGCAGCCTGCACATCCAGCAGCACTCTAGCTCACTTGAAGCCAGGGCCCACAGTTTCGGTGACAGTTTCGGTGGTGGCTGTAGCATTAACAGCAACATTAATGCTAGCACTGGTGGTGGCCTTCCTGCACCTTTTTCCCCTCCACAGTTGCAGACCCCACAGAGTTTTGGGTTCCGGGTGGCCTCGGTAGCCACGTCTCAGCCCATGGCAGCTCACACACACCCGTCCTGCCGCGGGTGCCTTCGCACTTGTTCCTCTGTCTCAGTGGGGTGTCTGCATTCAAAATATGCGTCTGGCTCTGCACCCGTCCATGGGCCCTGCGTGGCCTTATCCGGGTGCTGCCACTGTAGCGAGGAGCATCGGGTGGAGCAGCACTACCATTCACACGGTGACACGCCCTCCTCTGCTCACCTCTGCACTAACCCTTTGTACCTCGAGCACAATACAGTCTGTCAGAAGGGAGCACATTACTGCCATCAGTGTTTAAAAAAGGTTGGTCTTTCACCAGCAGCACAGCTTTACATATTTTAAAGGAGTCATTGAGTTTAGTGCAGTCTTGCAGGAGGTTTAGAGCCGAGTTATACGTGTCAAGACTCGCGTACGTGGGCACTTGCATAGGTGTCCACCTTCCTACTTGCACATAACGATTGTGTGCGCTTGGGGCCAGCGTAGCGTGAAATCAGTATTTACAGAAAAGCGAAAATGGGGGGGGGAGACTTTTTTTTTTTTTAAAAGCCAAAAACAAAATGTTCCATGTTTCATTGTAGGAAAAAAATAAACAAAACATGGCTGTAACAGTTTTACAAGTTGCTATAAACCAAGTAAGTTCTCACTAAAAGCATTTCGCAAGTGTTTTCGTTTCAGCTAGTGTTTAAATTCACAATTCGAGCAGTCATTGAATGATGCATGCTTTAGATTTTAGTAAATTGCACTGCTACAGTTTTTCTCACTTGCATTGTGTATTTACTGGGAATATGTTTGAAAAAGAAAGAAAGGAAGCGTGTGATCTTGCAGGCTGATTAAATTGGCTATTAGAACAACGGCTAGTCCTACAATATTATAATTGTAGTTTCTTGTAAATAAACACATGACCCTTTTTCACAAAAGGGCTGAGAGAGAACATCCCCAGCCTATAGAAAAAAAACTTTAAATGCAATAAAGGGAAGGTTTGTTTACGCAGCTGAGCGCATCAGTGCCTCTGAGCCCCACAGGTACCCAAAAACCTGATCTCTGCTCTATATCGTGGCACCGATACACAAGCATGCTTCAGGGCAAAAGTATAAATCGGCCCTTAGTTGGACTACATTGTGTTGTTCCAGGTATAAAGAGCCATTCATTATCTGCCAGTGAGAATCTCTAGGCATTGAATGGACATTTAGTGCCTAATCCCTGTTTACCACAAACAATCACTTCAGCATGTTTCACCATTAATGTTGATTTAGATTTTGACCTGTTTCTTAAAGCTAAAGACTGTCCGATGAACTATTGAAGACATTGTGAAGCAATTATACTGATCTTTAAACAGAAGTTAAACCCTAGATATTTAACAGTTTGTTGTACTTGCTTGTAACTGTGTGTTCGAGAAGCTGCAGATATGAGGTTGATGTTGATATTAGTGAATTGTTTAGCCAACACAGGGTTTGGGTGGTGCCGACTCTGAGATGGTTTGGCCGAACATCCCCCCTCCTCAGCCTTGCTCTGCTACTGTACCTATGTGTAATGGCTGCAGAGTTCCTGGAACCTCCAACGATGGCATTCTGCACCCCACCAGCTTAGGCAAAATCAACCAGAAATATGGTGAGTGCACACAGATGCATTTAGTATGCTGTAAGGCGTTAGGCATTAGACAGAGGTTATACTTGACAGACACACATGAGCACTGTTCTTACCTTTTTTTCTTTTTTTTTTTTTCTTTAATTAAAAGCACACAGTCGACACACTGAATAAAAACATGATAGTAGTTTAAGGATCTTCTGTACTTCAAATTTAATGGACTTGCTTTTATATAAATATGATTTGAAATGCATCAGAAGGTGACCATGTGCATAATCGTACAGCAGGTTCTGTTACTCAGAAGTGGTTTCCTTGTTTAACGGCTCTAACTGGATGTGTGTATATTAGGGTCAACTGAGGGTGGTGGACAGGAGTCCTTGCCACCAGTGGGTGTGTTTTGGGACATAGAGAACTGTGCTGTGCCCAGTGGGCGTTCAGCTGCCACAGTGGTCCAGAGACTCCGGGAACGTTTCTTCCAGGGACACCGCGAAGCTGAGTTCATCTGCGTGTGTGACATCAGCAAGGAGAACAAGGCTGTCATTCAGGAGCTCAACAACTGCCAGGTACACAGGGACGTGCATGCAAACAGGCTTGTTAAACATCAGCCATCATTTGCAAACCCTTCCAATCTGAGCAAATCTATCCATCACCTCCTATCCACCTTATTTTTGCAAGGTGAGCTATTTATGTAGTTATTTGACCGTACAGGCTACTGTTATGAGCGGATGTAGCTAATGTTAGCTTGCTAGCTAGCCTTACGGTTATATCAAAGACGAAATGACTAGTGAATAACTTAATCCTTGTCTGCATCAGCTGCAGTTTAGGGACACTGGACACCACTGGGCTATCACAACTCTGGGATATCTCAACAACTAGCTAATCTCAATAACACTTAACTTCTCTCATGTGCAGTTGAACTTGTATTTGTGTTGATATTCTCATGTCAAGATTCTACCTCAGAGTTTTAACTAGAGCACCAGAGCCCAAACACTTCTTTGGATACAGATGCTCCTCTGTAGGTCTTCTGTCCAAGTGAAGAGTGTGCATGTACAGTCGTTTCGGTGGCTTCTTTATATTCAAAGACTTTAACCAAAACCAAAGGGCTGCTTCTTTTAGGCAAGGCAGCTAGAGATCCTGTGGCGTCTCGCATCCACATTTGAGTCTGGTGTACGGTTTATGCTTAAAACACAACCTCTTTTTAAGAAAACGTCTCATTTGTCTCAGTTATTATGCCAGTGTCTAACTGCACAAACAATTCCAGTTTTCCGTGAATCCATAATTATGAACGTTAACTACGAGATGTTAAGTGACAGTGCCGATAGATGCTCTGATGAATACAAACTAGTCAGCCGAAATAACTTGAAATGACCAACTGGAAGTCCTTATACAAAAACCTTCAAGCAAACAGTCCATTGGGATGCTGAAAATAAGATGGATACTACAGGACGCTTGTACTGGATTATTACAAAATACTTTTGTCACTACCCCTCACTCACTCAGCACCTTTGAGACTACATAAATCTTGTGCCATTCAAAACGAACTTGAAACAAACTTGTTCACTTTAGTAAACTCCTGTTTTGTTGGGTTTTCTGTCATCACCCTCTTTCAGCTCAATTGCTTGCAAAAAGTCTTTGCGTTATATTTTTATGTATATTGATTTTTTTTTTTTCCCCCCCTGTCTAACTTTCTCATAGGTCACTGTTGCTCACATAAATGCCACAGCCAAAAATGCTGCTGACGACAAACTCCGACAGAGCCTGAGACGATTTGCTGAAACGCACACCGCTCCTGCCACAATTATTGTAGTTTCTTGTGAGTCTGTAACATAAAACAAAAGTATACTAGTCCATATTGGGAGCTTAATTTTTGTTCTATTGACTTCTGTTGCTTTCATGAAGAGGTTGAAAACTAGGGGTGTGCATTGGTAATCGGAAATACCAAGTTAACTGTTTGAGGTGCCAGTATTCACTATTCGGGTATTCATTATACCGATGTTAATTCGGTGAGAAAATATGAAAAAGGAACGCCACATCTGGTAGTATTTTGATGCAGCATTGTCATGATTGGCATCTTGGGAGTGGGCAGCCAGATCTGAAGCTTGTGGGAGAGATAATACTTTTCCTATAACATCCAGTGCAACCCTATTATTTCTTAAATGACTGTGGACACATCAGGTACTTCAAGTTTGCAAATCAAGCCCATTTTCAAGACATTCCTTTCTGTTACACTTTTTCAGTAAATCTGTATGTATTATTATAAACCTGCATTGCTACAGTGATCACATGATCATATTAAGTTCATTAATCCAATGTGATTCTCAAATATAAGTGGTTATTGTCTTGTAAACTCTGTTAAAGTTGGAAGAGTCACAAAGTTTGGATTATCCCCAAAGTGGTTAAATGAATGTCTGTTAACTGTTATAGATATTTGTATAATAAAATTAGGCAAAAGGAACCTCCCTAGTTGAAACTCTAGGCCATTGCTTAATTAATAAATTGTCCTTGTTAGTCACATACACTTGGTTAACACCATGGTGCATTTTTAATTGGATAAAGAAATATTAAAGTGCCTATGAGCTACTGTCATTTGATTCCCTTTTTCACTCGTACCATTCTCAATTTGTAGCTGATGTGAACTTTGCCAGTGAGCTGAGTGACCTGCGTCATCGCCATGGCTTCCAGGTCATTCTGGTGCACAAGACTCAAGCCTCGCCTGCTCTGCTGCAGCACGCACACCTGCACTTCCTATTCGAGGACTTTGTCTTGGAATTGCCTCCCAGGATGCTAATCAAATCGCAGGTATTTATCTTTTCATCTCATTCCTGGGCCAGGAATATTTAGAGAAAGCTAAAAACATTTGCAAAGTCTCCTAAGAAGACATACTTTTATTTATTTTTTTTCAGTAGCCAGATGTTACTAGATCTACAATATGCTTATTATTTTATGAACTGTAGCCTACTCTGGCCTTTGTTAAACCTATGGCCCTCTGTACAGGAGTGCAGCCTTGCCCCAAGCTACAGCCATGACGTGCTACTCCTGACAATGTATTGGATTAATTACAGGCTGTAGGTTGTTTATAGTTATTTGCATTTTTTTAAAAATTCAAGTTTGGAGTAGATCAAGGAATCTAACCAAAAACTCCTTGTACATCTCAAAACCAGTAACTAACCCCGGTAGAACAGTCCCAGAAAACCCAGAGTGCTCCCTCTTTCTTTGCTCCCCCAGCCTTGTTTCAACCTCCTCTTTGTGCACAACCTCCCCACGCACCGTGACACCAAGTCCGTCAGTAGCAGGCTTCAGCGCCTGTCCAATAACTGTGGTGGGAAAGTGCTGGGCGTGTCTGGTGGCACTGCTGTGCTCCGATTTGCCAGTGCAGAGGCAGCCGAGCGCGCTCGCAAGCGCATGGAGAATGAGGACGTCCTTGGGAACCGCATCACTGTGTCATTTTCCCCTGACGGGCTACAGGAGGAGGTGGAGCGGTCTCGGCCTGCTTCCCTTTCCTCCTTTTCTAGTGCCCTGTTCCTCCCCGTGGAGAAGCCACGGTCACCACGTCGCCCCAGGCGGGCATCGCGAGCCTCCCAAAGCGGCAGAGACGCTGGGGTAAATGTTCCAGAAAGACCCTACAGCCCTAGGAAAGTGGGGCATGCTTCTTCCTGCAGCCCAGTGTTGAAGTCCCTTTCCCAGGTCAGCGGTGTAACCGTGCCTTCTCCCTTCATCCTTCAGCCATTAAGATGCTTACACCAAGCCTGCTTTCCAGCTTAATAAAATTCTGAGCCCACGCGTCCAAGATTCTCCAACAAACCAAAGATTTCCATAGACAATGTTCCTCACAGTTTGACTTGTCAATTCGTGTCAACAGGCGAAAGCCAAGTTCCAACAATCAGCTTGCAAGTTATCAGGAATGTGTTTGTTGGAGAATGTTGAGAGTGTGTGCCAGGGTTTAATAAGTCTTTGCTTACCCCATTTGCTCATAAACCCATCCTACCTGCCTACCTACAGCTCCCAGAGGACCCTTCTCTCCCTGCTGTTGCCTTGCTGCAAAAACCATAACATGGAGGACTGATTTTATGTTCATGTATCATATCATGGACATAAACAATAGTTTTGCATGAGTTTAGATTTCTTTAACTGCTTTTTGTCTTTTCTGTTATTCATATTTTTGCTCTTCTGCTCAACTTTAATTTTCTCTCTTGCTTTGTAGCTCCATGTAGTACCATCCTTTTTGGAGAGCATACTATTGCAGGAAATTCTAACTCCAGTTAAACTGACTACTGCCTTACCTTTGTCCATTATGCATTTTTATTGTTTTTGGAGTTAAGAATTATCTCTAAACTCGTGTGTGGGGTTTTGTTTTTTTTAAGTGATTGGGACAACTTTCTTTACATTTGTTAAAGTTTTGGAGTTCGACTTTCTTGCAACACAAACGAAACATGGCAGTTACCTTCTTTTTCCCTTCATTAGTAATATTTACAATTTGTTAGAAATTCACATATTACTTTACTTAAACCCAGGACGTGAGTGGTATGGAGTCTAAGCCTAAGACAGGTTTCCCTGTGGAGAAAGTCCGTGCTGCATCTGCATCTCCTCAGAGCAATGGCCTCACCTCTCAGCTGCAGCCTGCTAAACCAGCCTTCCCTGCAGAGCTCCTGCAACGGGGCCGCAGGTACTGCTCCTACCCTTCCTCTTGTGTTAAAAATGCCATATTTGACGTTTATCTGTATTGGAAACTTTCTCTGTGAAAGCTGCACCATGTCCTCTGCTGCCTTTCTGAGTTTAGCACCAGCCCTGATTCTGAACCCATAAAAGGTTTTTAAGGGCATATAGATGGAGTGTTTTTAAAATATTAATATTGCAACATTTAGTATGTAAAGATATCCTTCCCATGCAACATTTAGATCTCCAGCAGAATTTACACCTAAAGTGTTGTCATGGATACTAATTAAACGTTACTTTACTTTGCTGTTGTAAGGTTTATACTTAGCTTTTATTTTGTGTTTTCTGCTTGTTGGTTAGAATTGATTATTTGGCAAAATAAGAGGCAGGTTTTGTGTGCATAGGAGAGACTCATGCAGCCTGCGCAGTGCTACAGATTCTCTAGCAGAGCCATTTCAGGTGAGCACTCCATCAGCTTTCAGCAAACTCAACCTGCACACTTCCTTCAGCCCGCTGATGTTCTCCCAGGGATCTTGGTCCTCAAGGTTGGTGTCTTTTAGCAAAACATGCCCAATATGAGCTCAATTGTACAGATACTTTTCCACATGCAGGTAACCGGTACTGGTACACATCTCTGTTTCAGGAGTGCTTCTCCGTGTCTGTCCAACCGTTCATCCCCACTGAGTGTTCTCTCTCGTAGCCCATGTCCTGACTCTCAGCCCGAGCCCTTCTCAGATGGTGCAGACATCCAGGTAGCCAACCTCGACTACAGGATGTCCAGGAAAGAGCTGCAGCAGATCCTGCTCGACACCTTCGCCAAGCATGGCAGGGTGAGGGAACCTGTGAATCCACCTCTATCCTCCTATAGCATGTACATTTCAAACTACTAATATCAAATACTACTGGAGTTTCCCCTGATATTAATGTATTCATAGGGTGTTTTTTAAATCACGTTCTACTTTTAGTTTTCGGACATGATCATTCTATTTTTCCATGTTTGCGCTTCAGGTGAAAAGTGTTGAGCTCAGTCCTCACACAGACTACCAGCTCAAAGCTAAGGTACAGATGGGTTCTCTGCAGCAGGCTATAGGAGCCGTCAGCATTCTTCACCGCTACAAGATCGGCAATAAGCGCATTCATGTCTCCCTCATCACTGGTGCA
This sequence comes from Gogo arcuatus, assembly GCA_028570945.1. Lineage (NCBI taxonomy): Eukaryota > Metazoa > Chordata > Actinopteri > Siluriformes > Anchariidae > Gogo > Gogo arcuatus. The sequence continues at coordinate 3,794,291 of JAOTRR010000013.1, read as the reverse complement.
AATAACAAATCCCTCACCTGCCTCAGGTACTGACCTCTGACATGTGGCAAGCATTGATCATTACAGCTACAGATTTGTCTCCACTGCTTTTATTCAGTGTGAGGACACAGTAGGTTATTGAAGTTATTCTCTCTGTTTGCCTTTCATACAGCTCAGAGATCATCAGTATTCTTCAGGATTCTCCAGCAAACTGTCTTCCACTCTTCAAATTCACTGAAATTTATGAGAAAAAGTGAGTCACCTTAAACAGACAGTACATGTGTATGCTGAATGCTCTGGGTTTTTTGAGTTGCTGGTATACCAAAAAAAAATTTTTTTTGGTTAGTTAATTACTTTGTCACTCATTTAATTTTTTTTATTTCAAATTATTTAAAATATAAACCAATCTAAAGAATAACTTAATGACTAGTTTTCCTGTATCAGCTGTATTATCAGTTTCCCCAATTATTGGCACCCTTGATAAGGATTGGTTCAAAGACTTATCAAAAAAAATTGCCTTTGTGGTTAATTTCACAAATAAAATATGAAATTCTAGCCGTTCATTGAAGTATATTTATTCTGAACAATTCAATACATTAAGATATATATTTTACAAAACCATGTCACATGTGCTGTGTCCTACACATAACAGGAGTCTTCTCCTATGATGCTTGCTGGAGGAGAGTGAGGAGAGTACAGAGCTAGTTGTGTGTAACTATGTTGCATCAGCTCAACACTTACAATTAAATACATTGCTGTCAATCTTGTAACATTCCAGTTCCTGCTGCTAGATAATCCTTAGATTGCTCAGGAAAAAATGGGTTTGAACCAGTAGAAGCTTTACAAGCATCCTATAGTTTTCCAGCAGACGGTGTAATTGATCATGTTTGTTATTACATGATTATGATTTTGACTTGGCTTTCTCAATTATTTGCCCATACTTGACTGACTGTGTGCTTTTGGTGAGTTTAACTACCTACCTGGTGTGTAGGTGAATAGCAATAGCTTAATCATTTGTGGTCTGGGTGTGCTAACCCTGTCTGCAGGTTTGGCCGTAAACTGGTGACGAGTGATCTCTACAGATTGCCAGAGGTAGTGGCTGTGCGCGAACAGGGTGGAGGACGCATGGTGTGTCTTCTCCCCAGCAGCCTAGCCCGACATAGTCCCCTGGGCTCCTCCCAGTCCCATAATGGCTCCTCCACCAGCGGCAGTCCTGTGGTGTTTGAGGAACTCGAGTATCACGAACCTGTCTGCAAACGTCACTACACACAGCAAGGTTTCAGGTAGCGCCATAAACACAGGACTATAAGGATGTTTTTGCAGCAAAGATTGTGGTAATTAAATACATGGCATGTTTTCTGGAAATCTGTCCTACCTGTCATTTATCTCTCTCTCTCTCTGTGTGTGTGTGTGTGTGTGTGTGTAGTGAGGCAGATTATGACCCTGACACATACAAGATCCCGTTTGTTGTGGTGTCTCTGAAAGCCTTGTCTGCTCACGTGCACAGTCTCCTGCAGTCCCATGAGGGTACTATCCCCTTGCTCAGGTAAACACCTGCCCTCATTCACATGCTAGCACCAGATGCTAAGCCGAGTATTGTTAAGGGAAGAATAGACATCATTTTGTTGGAACATGAATAACATGACTAATCCTTTCAAATCAGTTTTCCAGAATGTTATGCATCCGAGTTCAGTCCGTTGACAGTGGCTGAAGAAGGGACGCTCGAGGGTAGTGTTCCACTGGAACACCTCATTACTTGTATACCAGGCATCACCATTGTAACTGCACAGAACGGCTTCAAGGTCATCAAATGGATCCACAACAAACCCCTTCAATCTAATGCAGGTATGTATGTATGAGTGAGTGACATGAGAGAAGCATCTGTCTGGGGTTTATTACATTACTATTGAGTCAGAGAGTTAACTGAGGTCTCGGTGCCCTTTCAGGTAATCTGCTCTTTGATGTAATAGTTGTAAATGATTGTCATTTCGTGACATTTAACTTGCTACTGATTTGGTTTTTATGAGAGTAATGGAATGCAGTGCGTCTGTCAGATCACAGTAGGCTGATGCTGTAACCTTTATAATAGCTGAAAAATTTTAAGAATGTATGTGTGCTGCATGTAGCATGAATATCGTCCTCTGGTCCCAGTGCCTTCAACTCGCTTCCCAGATAAGGCATGTCCGTGGCCAAAAAGATTTACAAATGAATTTTTTAATCATTAAACTAAGGGCGATGGGACAAACAGCAAACGTGTTTTCATCTTTTAATGCAGTTTGCCAAGAGCCCAGATAGTTTTGGGGAACCTTCTGCCAGATGACCTTTATTTTATTTTGTTTTATTTCTTTTACCTTTTCACTCATGCAGATTGGGGTCATACATTATAAATAACCTTTCATGCATGCGTTTTTAGGAGAAACATATGGCAGATGGAAAAAATATCTCAACAGACCATCACTCTCAGCTGGGCAACATTTACCTTCCTTGCTAGTTCTACTTTGCATAATGTTGAATCCAGCCCACCATATTTTGCCACACTTTCACACAAATCCCTTGCACTTTTCCCCCCCCTTTGAATAGGCACAAAATAGTGGATAGCTAATTTGTGTTCCATGTGCATGAATGGCAACCTTGACTATTGGAAAACACATTTTGAATATACAAAAAAAAATTTCCACTAGAAGTGTAAACAAAACGAGCATATCCGTTATGCTTTGGCTGTGTGAAAACAAAAGCAAGGTGGAAACTTCCTGCTTTCCTAATCGTGATGTAGAACACAATTTAAATGGCTAAATGCACATTTTTTTAAAACTTCTGGTTAAGGTGGTTTGTCATTCAGTAAAGATAGCTTTTGTCCAGTCGGTTATGTTAAATACGTTCCATTCCAATTTTTACTGGTTCACAGAAAAGTACTTACAGTATTGTTCTCAAAGTAGAATTCAAAAACAAACACCTTCAGTCAGCATCCCTAGGAACACATCCTAAATCCTTCTTCTGAAAGAAAAAGGGCATGCAATAACCTTTTTGTTAACTTTTTTCCTTTCTTTCTTTTTTGTGGGCATGGATTTGCACAGACCAGTGGCTGCAGCGCTGTAAGAGCCCCGTAGGAAATCCACAGCTGATCCAGTTCAGTCGAGAAATCGTAGACCTGATGAAAAGTCAGCCCTGCTGCCTGATGCCCATCACTAAATTCATCCCTGCCTACCACCATCATTTTGCCAAACAGTGCCGAGTCTCTGATTATGGCTACTCCAAACTGCTGGAGCTACTGGAGGCTGTACCACATGTACTTCAGGTTGGCATTTTGCAATATTGTAGTTTGGTTTGCATATGTATTTTGGGCTATTAGTGCACTTTTTTTCATGGATTTATGCAGGAATATTTAAGAAAGTAATAGCAGAAGAACCAGTGTTTAAGTGAAATCGTGAAATATAGGTCAGATATTGGTAAAATGCGTGTCTGTGTATATGTGCGTGCACAAGGCAAACTTTAGTTATCTTCCAAAATAAAAATGCCTGGTACTTTGTGTCTTGTACAACAAAGCAGCATGTATATGGGATATATAGTAGATATAAACTCATGTTTGCCTGGATTGTAAGCATTGTCTTTTGCACTCCAGATCCTTGGCCTGGGCTCTAAGCGGTTGCTGACCCTCACACACAGAGCACAGGTGAAGCGTTTCACTCAGGACCTCCTCAAACTGCTCAAGTTTCAGGCGAGCAAGCAGGTTGTTGTCAAGGACTTCATGCAGGCCTACCACTGGTCAGTCACACACACTATTCTCTAATCTCTCTTCTGTCTTAGATGTCATTATTATACACACTGAGATACACTAGTGCTACTTGTATTGGTCTGATACTGCACTATAATTATGGTAATTGTTCCTGCTTCATAATTTATCAGCATCATAACTTAATGCATGCAGGTAAGAGTATGCTGATGTAATTGTGTAGCTCATAACACTTGCTGTGAAAATGCCAACAGCTGCAAATACCGCTGTTAGAAGAAGAAGAACCAAGGCCGAAACCTTTATTTTCGTTTGACATTTAACCCATCTGAGCAGTGAACACACACACACACACACACACACACACACAC
>JAOTRR010000013.1:3702754-3715538 GCA_028570945.1 Gogo arcuatus | reverse complement strand
CAAGTCAAAGTAAATTTAGAAATCACTGCTTTCTTTTTTTATTTGCATTTTCCATTCCATCCCAACTTTTTCTGATTTGAGGTTGTAGATTGAAAGCATTGACATAAACCTCTGACTTGAATTCCAGCCGACACTGCTGTCCCAGCTGCCATCATAGAAAATTAATCAACCCCTCCTAACCAATCAGATTCAAGAATTCAACAGCGTTGTCGTATAAATATCTACGATCTGTCCTTTTAGACATGGGACTGCTTCTTCAAACAAAGGATAATGGGTATGCATTATCTGCTCCTTTATCAGTATAGGGAAATGTCAAAATCAGTGATTAGGTTACAAAACGCTGGAGTATTACTTTAAAGTGCACACTTACAGTGAGCCTTTTAAACACCAAAGCTAAAAGGTATTTGAGGGTGTGTAACCTTTTGAGGGTTGGCCAGTAGCAAGACTTGTGTAATTGCAGCAGGTGGGAGTATGGGGTTAAAGGCTGGCAGGTCTGATCCAGATGGTGGCTGCAGTTTCACCCTCATTGTCTACACAGACAAGAGACAAATACAAAGCAGCATGAGGAAACCTGCAAACCTACACCAACAGCACTTCTTTATGGCTTAAAGTAAATTAGCATTACAGAGAGGTACTGTACCTTGGGGACGGCTGCCTGGAAGCGGATGTTCGTGACAGGCATGGGAGCGGATGACAGCATGGAGATGATAACCACCAGAACATCGGGCCGAGATGGAGGACATTCGCGTGCAAAGTGCAACAGGACACGCAAGCTGTGTTCGTCAAAGATTGTCACGGGCAACATGCTACCTGTGAGGCAGGAGAAGAGAAGAGACAATGGGTAAGTGAGAGGGGGGGGGGAAAAAGGCCATAATCCACAGCAGGAAATTGAAGCAAAGACATGTGCTTCTTACTAGGTTTGATGGATTCCAGGGGCACAGTGATGTTGGCCAGAGAGATCTCGTCCTGAGGAGTGGAAGCAGGGCCAATGCTCAGTGCGGGAGCCTCGTTGCTCTGCTGCGAGTTCTGGAGATTAGCAGGCTCAGAGGAAAATGCTAGGATAGGACTTGAGCTTGCGACTGGGCTTGCGTTCGACATGCTTTGGAGATCTCGCAGGGTGGGCTTAGATTGAGGCTGAAGTTTGTCCCTGCAGAGCACATATGAACATCCCTTCTTGTCATCTCACAATCTGTATTTAATCACCACAGCTGAATATAATCCCTAAATCATCTACATGCTACATTTAATACCTCTGTAATAAAATATTCAAATGCAGAGTCTTTACTCAGTGCTTCATTATGATGGTGAATGTAATCACAAAAAATGAATGGTGATGATTATTCTTTGAATCAAACATTTCTATTACTAGTTGAATTTCTTTACATTTTGTCTGGGCTGTACCATTTGACCTGCAGGCTCTCAGGGGGCAGCGACTGCTGTAGCAGAGTCTTCCCAAGCACATCCAGTTCATCCAGGGCCTTGACAGCAGAGGTGGGGGCGCTAACAGGGGCCTGGGGGGTGGTAACTGATGGCAACAGCACGGCGGCTGGTACCGGGGGGACGGGCGTGTCTACGGTATCTGAAATCTAAAACACACAGACAAGATTATAGTTAATGAGGGAAAGAACAGCAAATTGTAACAATCGGAATTCAAAATTCTGAACATTATTTCTCAATTTCTTTCCTCACCTGGAATGAGTTCCATGTGGAGGCATCACCAGACTGGGAGGAAGCCAGAGTAGAATTAGGAGTGTTGTCAGTTAACCCTACAATAAATGGACCACCGCAGGTTAAACAGATTAAAGCTCATCATAAACAATACACTGGTGCATTTAATAGAAAAGTGAGATAATAGCCAAGACATTTGGTGTCCTGTGTTTGCTTCTTTAGGACAGTGGTTCTCAAACTTTTGGTAGCCAGGGACCCCTTAAACTGTAAAATAAATTCCACAGACCCCCACAGAAATTATTACAATTTTTAAATTATTTTTTTTTTGGAGTCGTAGAACTTTCTATTCCTGACATTTCCACTGATAGAACACATTGGGTCTGAGTTGACTTTGGTGCTTGGACCCCAAAATATAATAATTTGATAATGTGACAGTGATTTCCACCAGTGTAAGTAAAAAAAAAAACAAACAAAAAAAACAAACAACAAAAAAAAAAAGGTCAGGGATCCCTGGCTATGCTTCACAGAACTCTGGGGATCCCCAGACCCCACTTTGAGAACCACTGTTTTAGGATAATGTTTCTAACAAAAGTGTTTCATCCAAAATCTTTGTAAGTACATGCTCAAATATTCCAATACTTTTTTTCAAATTACATCATGTAATCTCTCTCTCTCTCTTTTTAGATAAATCGTTTTTAAGAGTGGCAGGGATAGTGCAAATTTACACATTAAGTTCAGCGTTCTAGTACACTTCTGTCTTTTAACTCTGGGAGGCAGAGCCTAATATAACAAATGGGGACAACGTAGGTTAAAGCTGAACATTAAAATATGCCATAAACACACACTACTCCTGTTATTTTACAAAATCATTTATTTAAAAATGAGTATGTAGCTTAACTATGTTTTATACAAATATACAAAGATTTTTGATATGTTGACAGACATTTGGGGCTTTAATTACTTAAAATCATCAAGACTGCGAATCTAAACCTTACATCTGTACTTACTGGTATATGAAATGTGAACAGTGATTCTACATCAGCCCTTACCCAAAGACATGAGTTCATCATCCAGTAGGCTGATGCCCAGCTCATGTGATGGTGTGGGCTGAGAGGGGAATTCTGGGAAAGTAGGAGCTGAAGGTGAGGTGTCCAGTCCAGTGAGGTCCAACAGGGCTGTGCTGTTCCCTGCCCATGAAAACATGTCAGTAAAACAGGGCTGAAATGACTAATTGTAAGAAGAGATGAAATTGCATGAAAATCTAATATCACGATTAGAGTGACCAAAATTATCAGTATTATCACAGTGTTGTTGAAATGCACTAAAAATGTTCAAAAGTACTGATACTTGGAGAATGGAGACTAATTAAATTAAATATGGAGAATGGAGACTAATTAATTAATTGTATTGATCACAATGATTCAAATGTTAGGCTATTATATTTATGCCATTCCCTACACAATGAAATGTGCTTAAAATAACGGCTGAAATAAAACAATTACATGTAATGTAGTTATTTATACATGTACAAGCCCAACGCGCATGAACACACACACACTGGCACCGTTAATCAACGTGGAATAAGCCCAGATTCTAGCTTAAACATTTTCTCAAACACTTACTCAATGGAAATTCTAAGGTAGCAGGCAGATGACTTTGTGGCTTTAATAATGAGTGTATTTAGCAGCTACAAGGAAAAAAGATACTAAAGAGCTCTCTGTACTAATAGTAATTTAAAAACATGAATAGACAACACTTATGGTGGTTTTGCCTTTTCTGGTGGGCTCATGCATATAGTGCTACTGCTGCAATGTGAAGTACTCCCATACTTTTGAAGCCTTGAGTCTTTGGAAACTTTTACACTGAACCTCTTTCGCAACCGAGTCAAACTCCAGCCACCGTGATTTTTTTTTTTTTTTTTTTACATTATAGTGTTGACTGAAGCAACCAATGACCTTAAGTCATTTAAGACCTTAAGTCTTAAAACCTACGCGTGCACGTGATACAAGTGCACAGAACAGATGCGAGGATGGTTTTCTGCTATAGTGTGTGTAGCAGTGCTGTCACCTGCAAGCGCATGTTTGTGTAATGTGGTGCTGATACCGGTGTGTATGTGTGTAGTTTATTGGTGCAATTACCCTTAAGTGTTGGCATAGTGCTGCTATCTCCATTCACCTCCTCTCCCTTAACAAGCTGCCTATAGAGGTTAATCACCTGCGTCAGACTGTCATTGGCCTGCAGGATCTCCGCTTTAGGGAGAGAGAGAGACAGACACGCACACAGAGTTCAACAGTCTAGCCACCTTACCCTACACTGCATGGATTGAATCCAACCTCCCCTTGCAACAATGTATGCACAACGAAAGCGATTCCCATTAATTTTCAATTTGGAGTAATATAAATACATTACTGATAGGACTGATCTCTTTTAGTGTGACCCCACCCACATCCACAGGACCTGAGGGTTCACTGAATGGTTTGATGAGTATGAGAATGTTATAAATCATATGCTGTGGCCTCCACAGTCACCAGATCTCTCCCCAATTAAACAACTCTGGGAGATTTTGAAGCAACCTGGCAGATAGCACTCTCCACTACCATCATTACAACACAACCCACTGAGGGAAAATCTTTTGGAAGAACGGTGTTCATCCCTTAAAGTACACTTGAAGACTGACAGGTTCATTTGAAAAACTTGTACACAGACTTGCCTTTCAAGTGGTCTGCACATCAAGCGGAGAGCTAAAGATGAACAGAGTAGAGGGAGATATATGATACATGTATTGTTTGAGGGAGACTGATACTGCAGCCTAAGCAGATGATCAATTAAACACTATGTCTGTAATTTAACTTTATGTAGCAAGATTCTTGACCACCTGCAACTTGTAGTGGTGCAATAGAAAAGTGCTCTCCCTATTACCATATGGAGATGGTAAGTTTGAATCCAGATTTTGCCCCAGCCATCTGTGGCCAGGATGCAAGGGAACAAATTAGCCATGTTCTCTAGGTATGAGGGATGGAACACTCTCTCTCCTCTGTCAATCAAAGTGACACTAGCCAATCGCGGGCATCTGTGAGCTTTCCTGTATGTGTGTTATGTTGCCCTGTGAGCAGCAGTTTGAAAAGATGCAGCTGGCTGGTTTCACATATCTCTGAGCTGTTGTATAGGGGAGAGCTGGCTGATGGGTGGGAATTGGCCAAGACCGAATTAGGGAGAAAATAAATTTAATCCACTAATGAAATCTTTTCTTGGATTTTCTGTTGTTCCTTACCTAGAGCTTCATCATTGTCTTCTGTGTCACTGGCCAGTCTGAACAGGGTGGGCCTCATCTTCTCACAGCGCTGGTACAAATCCTAAAAAAATACACAGTCAAAAGCAGCACTACAGAACAAAACATAACTATAAACGAATCACTAAAAATCACTAATTAAATGGCAAATCTCGTTACCGTTCACTCATGTTGGTTACTTATTGGGACCTTTGTTAGCAAGAAATTTATTTTAAGTGGACCTTGGTACCCCTAGTGCTGAGTACGTGCATGTGTTTTCGCACCTTGATGAGCTCCTCGTTGTCGTGTGAGCTGGTTTCTTTGCTGTAGTCTGCTAGTAGCTGTGTGAGCAGCTTGACACTCTCCTTCACTTCCTGAATAGCGTTTACTCTCTTCGACACCTTCTCCATGCGCTTCTGATCCTGCAGGATAAACTCAGATTCAGTATTTTACAAACAGTCTGGATTTTAAAAGATGAATTACATTTGAGTAGTAGAAAGGGATGTCTCTTTGAACGACTACTAGGTCCAGAGAAATTAAACTAGTGTGAATGTCCCAATATTTACTATATGCCAGAATAGATAATAACCAGCGAATCTTTACATGCTGGAATCACTTTATTTGCTAAACCACATTCCTGGACTTGTCAGATACAGGAAAGTGGTTTATTATGTTAGAAACAGAGTATTATGAGAAACATAATAATATAACAATATCTTAAACGGCTTACACAATTGTCAATATAATTTAGGATCCAGGTTAAAACAAAAAAAACAAAAAAAAAACTGTTTCCAGTATATCAGGTGGTTCTTGTGGTGCACAGGGTGTAGAAATAATTACAGCCCTGGGACAAACAGTGTACTTTGCTGAGCACCACATGAGCAACAAGGAGGTATTAGAGCTTCAATTAGAGCATTCAACTTCAAAATCAATGACTGAAATTGCAAGCATGGTGGTTCATTAACCCTTCATTAAAAAACAATATTGAACTTCATCCAGGCATTAGACTGTACAAAACAATAAATAGAGATTGTGACAAAGCAAATGTGCTGCTTATAGGGCAGAGCCCAAAAGAACACATTAACTGAGCCATAACTATGAAACACGCACACTGAGATGCTCTCACACAGACAAACACACACCTCCTGAACCATTTCCTTAATAAGTTTGTTTGCCGCCCTCAGGTCCTCCGGGTGAGTGCTGTTGAGCAAGCGTGACAGCATCTATAAAGAGAGAGAGAGATTGACAGAGGTAGATAGAGAAAAATAGATAGCGAGAGAGAGCAAGAGGATAATTTGAGATGGGTGTTTTCAGGAAAGGTTATGACATTTTGAAAAACTAGCATGGGGCACTCCTTGCTGGCTCGATTCAAAGTTCTAGACTGTTGTGTATTGATTGTTTATGGTGTTAGTTATTGAACCCCTTCTCACCCTACAGCAGCCAGAATTCATAACCAACACCTTATACTTCTGCAGCCCTTATTCATCAAGCTGTGTATGAACAAATCTAGCAGGGAAAGCATAGAAAAAAAATTTTTTCACAGATAATTTGTTCAGAGAGCATGTGAATAATTTAAAATACCTAAAACTTAAACATTTTCATAGATAGACTAACAGCCATAATTTGCGATTAAACTGTCATCATTAACTGTATCAATATCATCAGTAAAAGTAATAAAAACATAATAATTACCATTATTATTATTATAGCTGCTCTTCAGGGTAAATAGGGTAACAGCAGCTTTATTTCTGTCCATGTTTAATTTATATGATGTGTTTGACTGTCAATTAGATCGTGCCTTATCATATGATTAATCAATAAGGGACTGGCGAGCAGCCTGGCATCCACATGCCCAAAGCTGATTCACTGACTGTGCTCAAACATCATATGACATTTTCACGAATCAGATAATAATGAAATAATTAACACACCATTCCCAGTGACAATTTGGTGAGTCAAGGCCATTATGATGCGTCACAGGAAGAGTGCTGGGTTATGAATCAGCTCCACTCTGTTTTAAATAATCATGTTCATACAGCAATTTGCCTAGCCCTGTTTCTGGAGATGTGCCACCCTGCAGAGATCAGTTCCAGCCTTAATTCAACCGACCTGACCTACACATCAAGTTCTCCAGCAGCAGCGTATTTGATTGGGTTGATGGAATTAGTTACATTAGTGCAGGAAAAGCAGGGATTGGTCCTTGATTCTCAAAACCACAAGTCCTTTTATTTCTACCTTTGACTTCTCTTCATCCTCAAAGATGGCGTTCTTGGGTCTGGGAGGGGGAGGAGGGAGGGGCTTATCATCTGGAAGTGTGGGGTCCTGTTTCACAATACCTGGAAGAGAAACAAGGAACTCTTGTCACTTGACAATATGCAAAAACATAAGTTGGGACTTCCTGTGGTGTTCACATTCAATGTGGGATGAAAATGACAAATACACAGCACCGTTCTGTTAAGAATCAGAATTGTAAAATGTATGGAGAAGATTGTACGCCAGAGAGAATATGAAACCTTCATTGTATTGCTCTTAGTTCACCTGATCTCGTAGTATTTGCTTTTAAGAATTCTTGTCAGAAGTGAATGTAATTGCTCATTCATCAGGTCTTAGTAATAATTCTCATCAGTCTGATGATTAAGAGTTCAATGTAATAAGAATAACAAAACAGTGAGCCTGATAAAACTAAAACAAGTACAATTTCGGGCTGTGACTGGACAGTAACACATTACAGTGTGGCACTATTGCAATGCACTGATGAAAGTACAGTCATTAAATTGTTAAAAATCAATCCCTTGCTGACTGCTTTTCACTGTGATGTGTTATCCTCATTATGAGATCATTTTCCCTATTCCCCAAATGAAACCAGCAGACAATCTTATAGAGCAAAAGGAGAGAAGTTTATTCTTCCTCTGCAGACGAAGCACAACTCAGCAATACAGCATCTGTGACTTATCACTTCAGCTATACCGCAGAAGTGATCAGAGGAGACGTAGCTCTTTTACAGTGAGGTGTAAACATCTGAACAATTTCTCATAGGTTACAAAATAATGAACACACAACTGCATAGAAAGGGCATATACAAGTTTCTACTTCTCGTTATTAGGCTTCAGAAGGGAGGTTCCCTATAAGCTTAAGCAACTACCCTGCACAGGAACACTCACTAACAGAATCATCATATAAAAACAGTGATTGAAGAGAACACAGAAGCAAAATTGTCCAACACTCAGGCCACAAATGAAGCCGTACCATCTGTGTATTGCATTTCAAGGTACCCCACAATTTAAATATTTAAAAATCCATTTGAGTGCAATTGGGTCAAAGACAAAAAAAACTTAAAAACTGGGAAAAACTAATTTTAAATCTATTTTTAATGAATATGCCATATTTCTAGTTTTGTTTTTTTTTTACGTTTGATAAACACCTGCAGTTAATGTGAAACTTGCCAATAAACCACCACTGAAGTACATGAAAATGTGATCATTTGTAATGATGAGATTTCCTGAAATCCTATAACAACTTTAAGCTGCTCCAAGGTACTGTATTATGTTGTTTAAATAACTGCTTGAATAATCAGATAACGGTTGAAATCAGATAATGATATAAATGCAATGTGTTGACTTTTCTGGTTACCTTGCTTCTTCAGCATCTGATAGGCATCGGATATTTTGGTCTCTTCAGGAAACCCCACAGTCCAACTGTACATCATTTCTAGTACTTTCTTCTTCACGGGTTCTGGAGCTCGAGAGCCCAGGTACTGTAACAGAGCACAGACCAATAGGACATACAGGCTACACCTAACCTAGTCACCAATTACACAACCCTGCCTAAATACTCTGTATGACCAGAAAAATTCTAACATCTGGGAGTCATACAAACAACAACAAAATAAAACAACTCAAGACTTACCTTCGGAGAAACCACTTTGATGAGCTCGTTGAGAAAGCGGAACTTCCCCACTTCGTTATGGAACCTCTTCCCACAGTTCTTCATACACGTCTCCAGAACCTTCACACATCACACGCACATATTACACTGTCTTCTTCAAACGTCAATTTAAAGGCTACTGGTAATTAATATCACTGTGTTTCACCATTAAGAGGATTATCACAGAAACGAATCCCTGAGAGCACGCTGAGAGGTTTAATAAACCCCAGAAGTGCAGTATCTTACCGTGAGGGCCTGCATGGCTTCCCATTCCTGTGGCGACTGGATCTTGTGGGCCAAAAGCCTGGTGGCCAGCTGTGGACTGCACAAAAGACAAATCCAGATTACAAAAGCCAGCAGAAAAACAAGAAGAAACATTCTGAAGTACTTCCCAAAACAGACTAACTGGATTAAAGTAAAAAGTGATAAGACTGCTCACAAATTGGGATTATATTTGACTCTTGAGACAAAGAAAGGATAACGAACTTTGGTGTGAATTTCTACAACCGCAGCTCTGAGAGCAGTCACAGGTTTATATGAATACATTACTGTTTCTCATTATTGTTTCTATAGTAACAACTTACACAGGAACTTGTCTGGTGGACTTTCCACATAATCCAAGTCTAATATTAAACGGACGTAAAACCTAGATGTTATTTACCAAACAGGAACCTCTAATGGTGGATGGTGTGCTTTTTCTGTAAGGAGACATCTATTTGACAATTATGGAAGGAGTCTCCAGTTGTGTCGACGCTTGGGAAATATATTATCTTGAGCTTTGGGCTTTCTGTTTTTGAGATAACATGAAAAAAGTCTTACCTTATTAACAAGATGGGAGAAGAAATAAGAGGCTGGCGAAGGAATGACTTTTTATAGCTGCTTAATATATCATCTGTAAACATGTCTAAATGATTTATACAGTGTTGATGCAGAAGTCTCTACAGCAAGCTTTGCCTGCTTGAATATTGGGAAAAACCCCTCATGATTATTCCTCTTGGAAGTAGTAGGAAATTCTGAAGAACTGTTTGGCTGGCTTTACTTACTAGCAAATACAATTTAAAAAAAATATTTTGCTGAAAGTGTAGATCACTGGCATGTAAATGGCACATCGCTTAGTCTCAGAAATTAGGTAATGTGGTACAGAGTGGTTAGCACTGTCGCCTCACAGCAAAAAGGTTCTGGGTTCGTCCCTTGTGGCAGACCAGGGCCTTCCGGTGTAAGTTTCCTCCAGTTTATACCCACAGTCCAAAGACATGCAGATTAGGTCCACTGGCTACTCTAAATTGCCCATAGGTGTGAATGTGAGTGCGAATGGCTGTCTCTGTGTTAGCCCTGCGATAGATCGGCTCCGGCTCACCCGCAACCCTGACGGATAAGTGGTATAGATAATGGATGGATGATGGAAACTCTAAAAGGAAGCTATGAATTTTAGCCTACAGGTGAGAACGTCAAATTCTACAAAAGCACCAGGACCCATTTAAAGTGGAACTCACCCTTCAGGTTCATTGCTGAGCTGCTCACAGAAAGCTTTAATGCTGTCCCAGTCAGTCTCTCTGTTTAGAGGGTTGGTCGCTTTGTCTGCAAGTCAAAAGCATACAGAAAATTCACTATATTATCCTGCAGTCTTCTTTTAAAATGCATGGTCAACAAGTCTTGTTGTTCAGAGGGCCTGGGAAGCGTTACAAAGACACTATAAATGATCGTGTTTAATCTTGTGAATAATTAATGTAAAAACTGTCACTGCAACAGTTTTGCCACATTCTTTATTAAAAAAAAAAGAAAAAAGACAAGCTAAAAACATTAATGAAAAGTGAGTTAGTGCACAGCACAGCTACACATCTGAATCCAAACCTATGGTATGCACACCTGTGTATGTTTCCCACTGCATAATAGCCACTTTCCCAGGGGATTTCTCTGGTGGTTGTGATGTAGTGACCAGTCAAAGACATGAATGTTTACACCATTCAAAATCACAAGGTGCATAGCTCTGTCACTTGTTTACCTCAGTATTCTCCTACTGAGTATGGGCAAGTTTGTTTTAACGGCAGTGAGTGTACCAAAAAGCAAAGTGTACCAATACTTTACTCTTGGATAAGAGCATTCTGGATGGATGTTGAATGCAAACTATAAACCGACAGTGAAATACAAGAAAATGACAAGGAGTAGTGCCTTTTCTGTGGCTGCATCACAAAACACACTCACATAGTGCACTACATACATTGTACAAAGCCTTTGTATGTTATAGTGAACAATAAATGTAATTATAAGCCAGTACAAAGTATGACAATTCTTTAATAAATAACACATTGCAATTGTTGGTAAATTGAAGTGGCGTAAGAGGAATAAAACACTTTGGGACATGCTGTTATAACCCTGCCTCACACCACTACTCTACTGTTGATTATTTTCCTATAACAGCAAGTCTCGTTCTGTTTCATTCCTTACATAATATATACACACACGTGCAGGTCTTGCTACACTGATTCACTAGAAGAAGGGGTGTGTGTGTGTGTGTGTGTGTGTGTGTGTGTGTGGTTGGGACATTTGCAGTTTGCATATTCACAGAATCTAGATTTCTTCATGAGGGTAAATCATGGACACGTCTTTTTTTTGTGTGTGTGATGTCCTATAATGCCACATCAACAAATTTATTATTCAACAATAAAAATCTTCTTACCAAGTTTGGATGCCTAGAAGCAGTTTAATCAGATCACAAGACCTAATATTTCACGAGCACTAACATACTCAAACTTCTACCAGCTTCCAACCTTTACAGAAATAAATAAATGAATAAATCATGTAGATCCCCAAGAATTCACTATACTGAATGGGAGGGCAGAAAAATTCAAGTACCTATCAGTAACTCTTTACTATTAAGAAACCATTATGGTTGAGCCTTATGACTCAACCATAAGGCTGGGTCTCATTGCAGGCATAAAAATAATTTTTCGTACACACAGGAACACACTAAAAACAGGCAACATCAATCATGATTAGATAATCATGTAGTGTCTCTTTGAAATAGCAAGCATGGTGAACAGTTCTTTCATTCCAAGCACACAAGACAAACTGTCATCCATGTATGTATGTTAATTAGACAACGTTTACGTAGTCTTTCATTTCTCGTCTGAAGGCATTTTGAAAAAAAATTAAAAAAAAACAGTGCTTGAGAAAGTAATCCATCTCATATTTATTACACCTACTCCTGCATTTCACGCGCACTCTCTCAATTAATGCTGATGTTTGAAATCTAGCATGAATTCTAGCAGGCATTTCAACTGACATGACTGTCGCAGAATAAATGAATATATAGTCTGGGCTAGAAAGAAATCAGCCCCAGCCTCACTTCACTGACTTTATTTCAAAAAAAGCCTAGTGATGAATATAGCAACTTTTCAAGGAAATGCGTTAGTGATGTCCTTGCATTTGATACAGCTCTCCAGCTCACATCACATCAGCTGGTTATGTGAGTTGAGATCCTCCAATCCTCCTTCACCATTGTTCCAAAAGACCAATCACTAATCACCACTCTAAACGGTTTCCATCATGTCTCGTTCCTAATCACTTACTACCAGCGAGTGTCTGCGTTCGTCATATGTAATACGAAATTATAGTATTTTACAAAATACTGTTTTTGTAGTATCTTCTTTCTATAAGAGCCAAGTTGTAATTAATTATTCTACTCTATTCTACAATATGTCTTCAGATACTCTTCCTTTTGCACATAATGTTCTGACATCCAAATGATCATATCATGCATATGCAAATTAGACTGTGACGTCACCTGGTGACTTCTAGCATTGACTTCTAGCAATGCTAGACTTCTAGCATGCATTAGCTACTTTCCCCCTGAAGAGTTAGCAGCACTGTGCCTATTAGCCAGACGTTTGTTAATCTGTACTCAAATTTGAACTTATATATATA
>JAOTRR010000013.1:3683924-3694526 GCA_028570945.1 Gogo arcuatus | reverse complement strand
ATTTCACTAAATTGCCTGTGCATTGTCTGATTTATTTGTTACTGTGATTGGATGTAAAACCTTCTGCTTCAAATGCAACAAATAACGTGATTGTTATTTGTACGTATAAACGTAACTCATTGCTCATTTGAAATTTTCATTTCTATTCACGACCGTCACCCCTCCCTGCCCCCCTTCACACCCAGAAAGTCTTGACTTGGTCTCGCCCTACCTTGGTCTTGGTCTCAACCCGTTAAAGTCTTGGTCTTGTCTCAATCTCAATACACTCTGGTCTCGGTTTAGGTGGTCTTGACTACAACACTATCTGATACTAACATCCAGCACTGAGTAGTACTATTTGACGTAAGCTTTAATAGGCTACATTCATACTGCAAGCCTGCTATGTTCAGACTGTCAGTCAAAATCCGATTTATGTGCATATCTGGTCATATGTAGCAGGTCTGAACAGCCAAAAATCACATTTTTACAAATGCTTTTCAAGCCACACTTGTATGTGTATGTCACTACTACTTCCGCTACAATGTCCAGGGGCAGCGTCATGACTGTAGCAAGACTGAAAAGAGGATTCCCACATGGACACGCAGATCGGATCTGATCGCTAGCAGCACAGTGTTGTACGGAAGTAAACATGGAAGCCATTGAAGTCAGCGCTCATCGGCGTTTCATCTATACGTTGATGTGCAGTGGAAGCCAGCAAATTTGTGAGCGGATGAGGAGAGAGAGCGAGCCACATAGTTAATTATGGCTTTTTGTGGAGCAATGGCTGCTAGTTTCGATATGCTTTCAAACACAGACTGGTTACGATACGACCCCTCAACTTTTGCTTGTACAGAAGTGTCGCGCTAAATACTTCTGAGGTCTAATATCTCACTGTCCCTCCCCTGACTACCTCCATTGCAGCTGTCTTGTCATGTTCTCGAGAAACCAGAAAGCTTCTATTCCAAAGACTTTCCTGTGGCAGAAAACGTCATCATATGAAGGATTAGGCCTAGGCTATATACTTTCTTTGTTAAATCTCAACAGTTTTTAGATCTGTTTCTTAGTCTTAAATTATGTTCTATAGAAACGATAATGTATTAGGTAAAATGCACACTGATAAAACTGTGAATTGTCTTGTAGATTGAACTACAGTCAGAGCTGCTCAAACATTTCTGACTAATCATTACCAACTCAAGATTTTTTTAAAAGAAAACATTACAGTGACATTTGCACCAGTCTGAAAACTATTAATTTGGAAATGAACATTTTCCCCCAAGAGGATTTAGAACCTAAATATGTTTTTATAAAGTTTGGGATGACTGGAAAGCTTAATTACAAAACCTTAAAAATGACATTTTTCCTCAGGTGATTATAATAATTTTTATTAGATTTGTTGTATTGTAATGTTGTAAGGTGCCACTGCTGGGTTTGTGCTATGTGTAGATTATTATTTTACATCTTCATACACATACAGGAAGTGAAAGATCTAGCTGGATATGAAACATCCGACAGCTTTCGTTTTTGAAACTTGACACAGAAACAAGTAACTATTTTAAACTCAGGGCTGCCTACTCTAAAGATTTTAAAATAACCCACTAAAAGAGGTAGTAGTAAATTTAACTTGTGGCCTGACGAGGTTTGCTAAAGGATGACTAGCAACAGCCGTGTGCCGTTAGTGTGTCATATGATATTCAGCTAGCAAAAAAAAGTGTCTGTGCTCCCCAGATACAGTCTGTCTTCAGAAGGAGACATAAGGGCAGCTGTATAATGTGGTGAATTTTTTATGAGTGATGTTTGATTATGATGATGATAATATAAGTAAGGTTTAAAACATGCCAAGTTGTGCTGTAAACGGAAAATAATCAGTGATGGGTTGATGTAATGTGTTGTAGGACAATTCGTACTCGAAAGGTATTTGCATGCACGCATGCATGTGACTCACTCTGAGTTGTCTTCTGTTATTAACACACACCTTCTCTGTGTGTTAGAGACACGAGGTTAGTGTTGTGGACATGATGCGGCTCGACAGAACGGAATCTGACTGTAACAACAGTCCTCTGTTCGGTTCTTTTTTTTTTTTTTTTTTTCCCCCCCTCTCTCTCACCTCCGTCTCTTAGTCCCTTTCTAACGACTAGACGCGCGCACACACGGCTCAACGTGAGGCCTTTCGTGCCTGACTCTCTTTTGTGCTATGTGACATTGTCAAACAACATAAACACAGTTCGAATTATATTCCTTTCACAAAAATTTCTGTGCAAGAGAAAAACACTGTTGAAAGACTATTTTTCAAAAAATATTAATGTAGTGAAAAGGGTAAAAATGCAGGTAAATGGAGTTTAGAATGGTATCATTTTTATTTCACATTGCTCAAACATGTCCTAATAAGTTTATAAACCTATTAAAATACTGATATTCGTTTCTATCAGGGTTACTACAGTAAAGGAACTTAAAAAAATACAAATAAAACATGAACTGGATCAAATTTTGAAATGTGGGACAAAAAAAGTACTAATCATTGGCATTTATTTCATATCAGCAAGTGGGTGTACATACGTTTTGAAATTTTGTGGCGCAGAAATTTAAATTCGTGCAAAACCAGACATTTGACGTAACAGATCCAGTGTTATACAGCATTTTATAGACTCCTCATTTTCTTTAACAACGTTTTCTTGGTTTAACTTGGATTTAACAGACCTGTCCATGTAAATCCATATTTATGAGGGAAAAGTTAGGTGTATTCAGAGACGGGTTACACGCGTGTCTAAGTTGATTTTCCACACTCTTCATTCAGATTTTGCAGATTGCCTGCATGTAGTTCAAGCCTTCAGTGTTGGTAGATTTTTCTTGAGTAGAAGTGTTTGAGACTGGGTTTTTCTAGATCACTCCCTTTAACAACAAGCACTTGCCTTTAAATCTTGGAAAAAAATCGGAGATAGAAAATGAGGACTGAAGAAGGAAAATAGTGCATTTTTCTGTGAAATTTAATGATATGACACAAATGAGAGACTAATACAATGATTGATGAATGAGAGAGGTGAGTAGTAGGCGTGTAACGATGTATCATGCAATGATAAATCATGATACAAATTTGAGACAATTTGAATTGCTGAAATACAAAATGAATCGCGATTATCATCAGGCTGTGTAATCCCTTAGTTTTTCCCAGCTGTAATTGTGTTGTTTAGACAGCATAATGTACAATTGCGGGAATGCACGTGACTTCACTGCAGGCGGAAGTAACACAGCTCTAATGCTGAGAAAACACACAAAGAAACAGATCTAAAATGGGAAAGAGCTGTTGTACGATTGACTGTATAAATAGATTTAATAAGAAATCAGAGCTCTCTTTTTACAGCCTGCTGAAAGATAAAGAAACGAGAAGCAAGTGGAGGTAGTACAAATGTTCAGAAGTTTATTAAGAAAAGGCCTATTTGTTATTCACTTTTCATTTTTAATAAAAGGCATATTTTAATTAATAGGCTGTTATATATTTTACTCCAACTTTTACAAATGTGGCTAAATAATTATTGTTGGTTATTAAGAAAATGAAGCAAAAGGGTTTTTTAAAAAAGAATTTAACAAAAGGAATATTTAAGTTGATAAAGAATAGGAAAATAAATGTTGCATTTTTTGGTCATATAATTTTCATTTAATTTTTTTTTTTCAAAAATATCATGGGGAAAATCAGATCATGAACCCAATATCCTGAATCGAATCATGAATTGGGTGAGTCATTACATGCTTAGTGAATAGTCAGCAGAATTGTAATTATCACACTAATCGCTGCAAAATTGGTTTAGTTAAATAGCCTTCCGCTGCTGTTATACAGAAGCTTGTAAAATAGCACTTGATCCAGCACATCCTATTATTTTGCATTTTATTATTATTATTATTTTTTTAATGTTGGGCAGTGATAGTTCTGTTTGGCCAGTGGTTGTTCAGCAGTACTAACGGGACAGTATCACCGAATCGAGAGTTCAGCTTAACTGAAAGTATGTAAAGTGAAGTATAATAGTAATACTCTATATATGTAGTGAGCTTATTATAAAATACTGTGTATAAAAAGTGATGCTTTTATTGGAATTAGTAAAACCTAGTATTAGTTTTATTACTCAACTAAATTTATTAGTAATGGCTGATGCTAAAACCATGTTCCTGAACGCTCACTAAAACTGAACTGAAACTTAAATGAAAACAGGACACTATTATGGCATTGGCTGTCCCTCTCTGTGTGATTTTGCAGTATGTAGACATTTTGCAGGGCAA
This sequence comes from Gogo arcuatus, assembly GCA_028570945.1. NCBI lineage: Eukaryota > Metazoa > Chordata > Actinopteri > Siluriformes > Anchariidae > Gogo > Gogo arcuatus. The sequence continues at coordinate 3,690,281 of JAOTRR010000013.1, read as the reverse complement.
CAGTAGCGCATCAGCAGAAGCTCAGACAGTGAATAACGCCATCTCTGTAGACACTGCCTCATCGTTAATCATAGCACAGGACACAGTGTGTGTGTCACCAGGCTGCGGTGTCATAGCACACACTTTGAGAAAGTGTTTGTTTTGCATGGTTAGTTTCACCTGTGCTATTGTTGCTTACACTTCCTGAGCTTGAAGCGTGTGAGGTCGGTGATGCTCTAAAATGGAAAGAAAAAACAGTTGCACATTTGGACAAGAGTAGTGTTTCCTGTTGAGATGTCTGTCTTTTCTGAATATACTTCTGTAAGAAATCATGGCTTTCTAGACTGATGTTATATGTTGATATGCACAATCGTTCAAGCACAGCTCAGGTACAAACTGTCTGAGATTAAATAGCGTTCAAAGTCTCGTCATATACTGTATCATTAACAGCAAGAGACTGGTATTGATTTGAGTTACGTTTATCTATCAGCAGCTACATCTGGATCTTCTCTCAGTTAATGCTGCTGCCGCTTTGCTTCCCCTGACCCTGTGTTGAATTCATGTCATTGCCAAGTAGGAAATGAGGTGCATGCTTTTTTTCTGAACAAGTAGTTTTTGGTCAGTAGTCAATAAACCTGGTGCCTCACACAAGTTTCACGTATGCATGGGAAATGCTGCAGGAGTGTGTGAGTAGCTGCAGTGCAATGTACTGCGTGAAGCTGCGTGTGTGTGAGAGAGAGTGTGAGTCTTTCTTTGGTGCTAATGCTAAATGCACCATGACAGACTAAAACCTTAGCTGCAGATTAACTTGACAAACCGTCGATCTGGATCAAGGCTTGAGAAAAGATGAACAAACTACATAAAATATTTTACTTATCACACCCTTGGCTTGGCCCCCTGATACTCGCCTGACTGATTTTTCTTTCTGATCTTGGCTGTAAATTAGACTCCCACATGTCTTCACAGTCAGACTTATTTGATTAGTTTGACCGCTCTGTCTACTTCACTGTAAAACAACCCTGAGTGGAAGTTAATAAATTATGTATCCAACAAATTCTATACATTGAGGCCATTTCTGTGGCCTAATGCAGTGTTCCCCAATATGCTGCTATCACACTTAAACCAAGCACTGAATAACAGGAAAGAACAGCTTGTTAAATATTAATCCATGCTGCTCAAGAGTGCAGCTATTGTCCCCAGTGTCAAAAGTACAGTTATTTATCATAAATATTCAGCTAACTAGGGAACATTTAAATCATCAGAAAGCAGCATGTACAGCTATAGTCCTTCAAACATTTAAACATAAATCGTTAGAGGGTAAGTCAGTTTTTTTTAAATTAAGATGCACTAGAGTCAAAAGAAGCTAATAAGCACGAGGAATCGCGTACGGACAGTTTCACTTCCTGTTGATTTGCTGGTATTGGCTTACATCTGAAGATCAGGAACTCTCAAGTGCTTGGAAAAAGCTTTTAAAATTCAGGACTGAGCATTCTTGAGTTATTTCTATTTCTCAATTTTTATTCTTGATTCTGAGAAGTCTAGAAAGTGCGCAGTGTGATGGTATGATTGATGGAAACTTGTAGAACTCCTCCATTTCTATTCCTGATTCTGCAAATACTAGAATGTGCCAAGTTGGCGGAATGTTCCAGAACTCGTCCAGTTCTGTTTTTGATTCTGAGAATTCTAGAATGTGTGCGTTTGGCGGAATTCTAGAATGTGTGTGTTTTGATGGAGCATTCTAGAGCTCCTTTTTTTTTTTTTAATTTTTTTTTTTTTATCTTGACTCAAAGAATTCTAGAATGTTTACACTTGACTGAACATTTCTAGAACTACTCCATTTCTGTTCTTGATTCTGCAAAGTCTAGAAAGGGTGCAGTTGATGCAACATTCTATAAATCATTTCTGTTTTTGTTTTCTGAAAAGTCTAGGATGTGTGCTTTTGACGGAACGGTACAGAAGTCTTCCGTTTCTATTCCTGATTCTGAGAATTATAGAATGTGTGCCGTTGTTGAAACATCCCAGAAGTCCTCATTTTCTATTCTTGGTTCTGAGAAGTTTAGAATGTGGGCGTTTAACAGAAAAGTCTAGAACTCCATTTTGATTTTTGATTCAGAGAATTTTAGAAAGTATGCAGCTGATGGAGCATTCTGGAATCCTCCATTTCTATCCTTGAGTCTGAGTTTTCTAGAATGTGTGCTGTTGTCAGAGCATTTCAGAATGCTTCCATTTTCGTTCTTGATTCTGAGAAGTCTAGAATGTGTGAATTTGACGGAACATTCTAGAACCCCTCCATTTGCAGTGCCTGCTTTGTATTGTAGAAAGACTCAGGCTGGAAAGAGTACAGTAAATCCTGCTATCCTTTTAAGGATAGGTCAGTATGAGCCTCAAGTGGCGTCATGGAAGTATCCGACAGCTTCAGAGGAAATTGCAGCCTGCTGCCGGCTGGTGTTGCATATTGTGCTGGTGTGCCTTTACTGCGTCCACAGTCTCGCACCAAACGTTCCATCTCTCTCTCACACACACACACACACACACACACACACAGAGACTATTGTTTAGCTTCTGACACCAGGCACTCTGATACCAAGCACAGGACATGACCTTCCATCTGCTGCAGTGAGACACTAGCCTTCCATGGAATTTTTTTTTTTTTTTACCGTGTGTGTATTCATTCGTCCAGGGCTTCATAAATTATTAGTTTTGTCTGTGCCTGTGATGCCTTCAGAATGGAACAGACTTTATCTAGAGAATGGGAACAATACCCCAAAATGTTAGCTTGGCATTTTATACCATAAATATCGTACGTCATCAGCGCCATCGGACAGATCCGAGGGTCACGATGACAAGTACTGGCTTGGTATGTAATCAATTAGCCAAAATGTATTTAGTGTCTGACGTCTACTTTTTTTTAGTTTTGTCCTATGAGGGTAATATAGATAGACTTCTGTTACTTCTTAGAGATGTTCCAACATCTATAGTTTAACCATAGTATTTCTTAAATTTCATATTTAACCCCTTGCTTCACTGACACAGGAAACCTGAAAACTGCTTTTCTCCTTTCTCAGCTAAAGCACCTAATAAAAAAAATCCCCCCAGCAGAAATCCATTCACGGGACGTGAAAGACACACATTTCCAGGTTACAGCTTTATCTAGGTGAACTTAGAGCTGTGAATTCATGACCTTGGGCTTGTGAGTCAACTAAAAAGAAAAGGGCAAGGATTTTGCATTTCTGTGTTGATTAACAATAATAAAAAGTGCAGAGTAGACTTACATAATATAACCTACTCATACATTATTATGTGCAGTACATGGAGCAGACTGCAGACATATACTTAGGTTAATTTGATAGTAATTGGGTATAGTAACGTTTTGCAGTTAAATATCTATTCAGCCCAAACATGTGTTGTCATTTATGCTGTCAGCATGGAGCTGTTCCATCCACCAACATAATACTCGGGTTTTTATGGTAAAATTCTGGTTTTCCTCTTTGCTAGGATTTTCTTGATAGCAATGTTGGGACCTCTGTAGTTAACCAGATGAGTGAACTAAAGAAGTAAATGGCAGACCCCAAACCAGTATTGGCTGATTAAGTGTAAATTGGAAATTTTCTCAATACTATTCCTTTTTGAGCTTATTCTTCATGTGTTCCTGTCTCAGTAAACTGTAGAACAGTGCGAGTATCATATCAGCCTGCTCGATTGCAAAATTCAGGTTACGTGATGAGTGTGGGCTTTCTGAGTGGAAACAAGTTGGATTCTCTCCCACAGCAGAGACAAATGATTTCATTGTTCCTTCACTAGTGGTGAATTTCTGCATCGCTTAAATCTCATAAATCTACTAACCCAAATTTTTCTTGTATGCTGAACACTTTGCCAAAGTTACCCACAGCATTACATATTCCATCCACACACAGCCGAGTGATTTTATCTTTACTGTTTTAGAGCTTTAGCAGCATGTTGGTGAAAGATAACGTCTCGCGTGTCTAACGCTGATCGCCTTTTCTTCTCTGTTTTGTTGTGCTCCAGAGACTTCGACTCCCTCTCCAAAGAAAATGTCTATGAGAACAACCAGCTGGTGAGTATCGCCTTCAGCTAGTTATTTTGTAGTCTTGGTTGTAAATGATCTGAAAATTAGAGGGTGCCATACACTGACATTTTAGCTGAGCTCAGGGGTTTAGGCTGTTGTTGTTAATGCCTAACACTTTCTGATGTTTCACTGCTCTTGGTTTGGCTGGAGCTCTAAAATGGTCAGCAGTATTTTAGCAAAATAATGCAAGTTTAATCCTATTTGGAAATTTCCATTCAAGGAGCATGAAAGGAGACTGATGGTGGTTTACATAATGGCTAATATTATGCTACCTAACACATCGGAATCAACCAAACAACAATTTTATACTATAATTTTATATACTATAATTTTATAGTTGTGTTTCCGGGTAGTAAACTAGGCAATATGACAATTTAATACTAAAATTGTGATGTATTCATATCATGATAGACCGTTCTCAGTATCAGGAGTATCATCTTTTATAAATTCACTGTAACTTATTGTAACATATAATTGATTGGACATTAAAATCTGTCCGTCCGTCCGTCCATCCAACCAACCAACCAACACATTTTTTCAAATCTGATCGGTGCTTTGCTAACAATATCTTAACAAGAAATATTGTGATACATATCATATATTAGAAGGATGGACGAATCATACATTCATTAGCCCACCAGGCAAGTACAAGCTCTCACGTGATGCCCAGTCTCTTGTTTTGGTTGCCCAAAAATCTAATTGATTAGGCTAAAAAGTGCTAGCTAACATAATGTAATAATCTATGGTGAGCTAGTTAAGTGCATTAATATAGATGCAGACAAGTATTGACCAAACGTCAAGTCGTTGACCAACGTTTCAACTATGACATGTTTTTTGTATTTTTTTAAACACTTTGTTTTTTGTTTGACCACAAAGTGATTGCTTGTTGTGCTAGCAGGAGAGTTATATGATGGCTTTGCTCTACATTTTATTTTGCTCAGTTTTGTCTGGGATTCTTATTCTGATCTAATTAATCCAACTAATAAACATTTTACCAACAGCCAGGTCGCTTCGGTCGATGTGTGTAGTGCAGCAGGTGTTGGCATTCATAATCATTTGTTATAGGTACAGCGCTGAGGTGCCAGCATTTTGTTTAAATAAACATACCAAATTAAATAATGTATTTCATGAAAGTCAATAGTGACCATTAGCCTAAAACAAATAGATCATCATCTTCTTCTTCTTCTTGTCCCAGACACCAGAGCTTGTGATGTGTCCACACATGTATTGTAAAGATAGCTTCAAGCAGCCCATCACAATATGATACTTTTTTTTGTATCACACACCTCTGCTGGGTATTTAACAGTAACACCAGGTATTGGCCAACTGACAGAAAATCAGGCTCAGATTTGTCTGTTGGTACTGCTGTGTAAGTAACATTTAGCCTCAAGTTACCACTAAACCTGCTGACCGGCTGACACAGCAGCTGGAGCATGTCATTATCAGAGCTAAAGAGCTCCCATGTTTTATCGGCTCTCTGGACAAATATTTTCACCTTTGCTAATAAATGTCATTTTGTCCCAGTGTGAAAAGCGCAGAGCATGCTAAGGTCCAAATGAAGTCAAACAATGCTGTCAAGTGAAAACTAAAAATAAATGAAAAGCCTGAGCTCAGTGACTATATTAATGACTTTGCCACAAAATGTGAAATATATTGCTGAGATTTGGGATAATACTGTATAGGTGCAAAAAATAATGAAAATAATCCTGTTTTCTGTTTCTTTTATTCCTCTCGTTGTCCTAGGCGTTTGAGGTGGCAGAGACAGAGCTGGGTATTCCGGCCCTGTTGGACGCAGACGACATGGTGTCTATGAAAGTGCCTGACCGTCTCAGCATCATCACCTACGTCTCGCAGTACTACAACTACTTCACCAACAAATCTCAAGGTGAGTGGACACCAATGTATAGAGCGCGCGCGCGCACACGGCTCAACGTGAGGCCTTTCGTGCCTGACTCTCTTTTGTGCTGTGACATTGTCAAACAACATAAACACAGTTCGAATTATATTCCTTTCACAAAAATTTCTGTGCAAGAGAAAAACACTGTTGAAAGACTATTTTTCAAAAAATATTAATGTAGTGAAAAGGGTAAAAATGCAGGTAAATGGAGTTTAGAATGGTATCATTTTTATTTCACATTGCTCAAACATGTCCTAATAAGTTTATAAACCTATTAAAATACTGATATGCATCATTAATACCAATCCCTTATTTATATCTATATATACAGTACACAGTATATACTGTGTGTGTGTGTGTGTGTGTGTGTGTGTGTGTGTGTGTGTGTGTGTGT
>JAOTRR010000013.1:3523560-3526121 GCA_028570945.1 Gogo arcuatus | reverse complement strand
ATGAAATATAGGGTTTCCATGATTTGCAAATCATCACATTTTGTTTTTATTTACAATTTACACAGCATCCCAACTTTTTTTTAAAACCGAGTTGCATATGTAACGTTTATGTCAAGCAATAAGCAGCTAATGCTTGAAAGCTGTTATTCCTGGTTGATTCTCTCATATCATCAGGCTTTATTAAATCCGGCTTTCACACTGATAACTCAGGTAAAGATGGGATGGCTTTCATCTGTCTCCCTGATAATATCCTGGACTGACGCTGGATCTGAGGCTCTGCAGTTATTAAAGGAAACACACATACTCTCTTTTCCCACACTTTAAAAATAGATAGCAGTAATACGGTGTTGTCAAAGAATTCTTATTGTGCACCATATTATTAAAGGGCAAATCCGGCCTTACATGTGACATTTAATCTCATATTAGCCACGTTTCTATTCAATTTTAAACGTCTGAAAATTCGTCAAAAGAAAATGTGAATGGATCTGTGAAGGAACTCCATTATTTATGGTCATTAAATAATCTCAAAGATGACGTAAAAGCGACTAGTTACGGTGATGAGTATTATACCCAAAGTGTTTGTGTATGGAAAGCCAAAAGGGGCAAAACAACAATATGATATGTAGATTTGCTGTTTGAATTTCATTTATTCATTCATTTTTCAGTAAGTGACATCTCATGTTGCTTTTTCAAGAAAAAAATTCCTGTTTTTTAATCTGTCCAAACAACACATGACTGTTTTCTCCAAATAAAAGAACTGGATATAAAATTCCATATTGGCTCAGAAAATGGTTCACTGCCTTCACAAGCTTATCGTCAGTTTGCATATCTGGTCACGTGACCTTCCAGCGAGAATGCAATCCAGTATTTATATGTAAGATATATGAGAAATGTCTGATGATGTGGCATGCAGTTGTAGGAGAATAATCAAGAGGGTGCTGTGATCCTGTTACCACCCAGAAATGATTCTTTGTAAATGACAGTGTGTCCTGAATTGTTTTATTCCTCTTATATGATATCTTATATGATTTACATTATATTTATTCATCATTGACAGACCCATCATACTTTTTACCCATTTACAGTTGTTTAATGTTCCTGAATGTTATCCCTCATGTTACACCAGCTCTCTTTTTATCTCTCTGTTGAAGTTACTACGACAAAAAGAATACAGATTGTCATGTTACAAAGGAATGGCTTTAAACTGGAGACTCCTTCCATAAATGTGAAATATTATGAAAGAGACTTGAATGAACAAAGACAGTTTTAAACATATTTGTTGTTTTGATAAATAGAAACCGTTGTAATAGTTCTTGAGAATAATGAAATATGATATTGTATGCTGGCCAGCAATATTTAGAACCAAATGACTGCCCAGATTGTGTGCATGCCATAATTCATCCAAACACACTGAACTCTCATTCGGAACATCACAGATTAGTCGAGACGATCACAACGCATAGCAAAACATTTAGAGATTTATTGTGGGCTTGTTTGAATATTGCAGCCTTCTGGAAAGTCAAAAGGCTTAGGCCAATATTATCACAGTTGGGCTTCGTAGACAATATATTACAAAAAAAAGTAAATATGAACTTTATTTACACTCTTGTGATAAAATATAATCTATAAAACCTAAAATAAGTATAATACATATATGATATTAATCTGTTAAAATGCGACCCAGAACTTGGGTTAAAATACATATTCATAGTTCAGATAAATGTCTACTCAATTTTGCCAATTGTGTTTAAGATTTCAACATTGCTAATGTCAAAGTTCATTTCTTGTTTGATTGTCCTAGAACCTCTCAAATATAACACTGCTGATCTAAGTAAGTTAAATGATAACTTTGCTCTTAGCCAGTGCATTACTACATTATATTCCAGCTGTTTCTTCTCTTACAATTTCGATGCAAGTTCTGCAATAAAGCGCTCAGCTTCTCTGCCATTTCCCCTATACGATGTGAAGATCAATGGACTAAAGGAACCATGCTCAATTTCTATCACGCGTTGATTGTACTGTCGCTTCTTCTCATTCTCGTTGTTTGTGAGGGCCGTATCCAATTTCTGGTTTAGGTGGCTCTGTGCGAAAGGGTTGAAAACCCTTACATCAAAAAATGCACGTTGCCCCCTTTGCCAAAAACCATGCGCACTGACATCCAATCGAGCTTCATCAGAAGAGTTGGCACTGCTGGTAAGAACTTCTCCTGTCAAAGTCTGAAGATGTGCTCAACCTGGACATCATAACATACATCCTTGAGAAGATTTGCAAACAGGTCTCGTACATCATCATGCCACCTATAGACAAAGCCACCTTTCATACATGACATGGCATGATCGACATCAAATCTCTTACCACAAGGACATACTGATGGTAGATACTTCAATGTCCAGCAATATCTAAGGCTGAGCGCATCATAGAATTGTCTCTTGTTCAGAGTGAAGTTTTCTGACTTTAATGGCAATGTTGTTAACCAGCTTGATGTACCTTTCATCCTACTTAGATCATTTGCTCTAAGTTGTTCTCAGTTCATCTTCTCGTGGAGTTGCTAGACAATATAT
>JAOTRR010000013.1:3516060-3518560 GCA_028570945.1 Gogo arcuatus | reverse complement strand
AAAAATAAAACCTATAGGATATATTATCATAATGTATTCTTAATAGGCTTAATAATGTCTTTCTCTAATGAGTTATCATTTATTAGTTATTTATTGAGAACTGAGTTTGCTTAATTAAAAAAAAGAGTTTTATAGAAGTGTATGAAACCAAGCAGTATTTGAGCTAAGAGAACAATAAGGTTCTGTCTGTATCTGGAGGTGGTGTAGTTGGCGGAGGTGGTGTAGTGGGCAGTGCTGCTGTCTTACAGTCCTACGGTCCCTGGTTCAATCCTGCGGTCAGGTTACTGCCTCAGGGTTTCTGGGTTCTTTCCACCTCCCAAAGGCATGCAAGGAGGTGTGTGTTGGTGCATGGTGCCATGTGATGGACTGGCATCCTGTCTAGGGTGTATTCCCTCCTCACAGTCAGTGTTCCTGGGACAGACTCTGGATCTGACCAGGATAAAGTGGTTGCTGAATGAATGATGTGTTTGGTCACTTTCTTTCTTGCTACCACCTGGAACATCAAAAATGCTCTTCACCCAGACAGAACCTTATAATATAATAGTTATGGGAATTACTGGAATATTGGAATTATTCCTTGGAATTTTAAAAACACTATAAATCCCCGATCCTGCTAAGTGTATTCAAAATCCAGTTTTACCTTCAATACAGCAGATCCTCCAGAGGCCAGAGTGTGTCAGGTCTCCTTTGGTCTTTTTAGGCTGCAGCAGGTTTTCCGCTTCGTCCGCGCTGCTGTTGGTGGCGTTACACACGTACGCGCGCGAGTAGAGCCAGTAGTCCGTTCCGATGGCCACCGTCATGAGACTGAAGGCAGCGAACGCGCCCAGAGCCGTGAGGAGAGTCTGAACGCCGCGGTCACAGCGAGCCATGGCGGCGGACTCATGCTCATCCGGCACGCGCTGGCATCAACATTCGCGCGCTTCTAACCACGGACGCACGTGCTGCGCCTGAATCCTAACCCTGAGACAAGCGCTGAAGTTAAAAATAAATGGTTTTTTTCTTCTTCTTTTAAATCTGTCTGTTTAACTAGGATGGAAAACCTGAGCGGCACAACTCAACACGTCGCCAAGCTCAAAGCGCGCAAATGGTATCAGCACAACGCACGAGCGCACGCGCGGATCCTGAAACACGCATTCATTCCGACTCCGAGCGCATTTTAAACAAAAATATATATATTTTGCATTAAGTGGTTGCAAACTTCTCAGCGACGCACCAAATCGACGCTCTTCTGCGCTCCCGTGGTGCCTCTCCACCGCCCCGTTCGTGAACTGCATGCGCGCGCTCGGGTAGAAATAAGCATTGACGAGTCACTTTGCTGATTCGATTCTTTCAAACAAACTCCTTCAACTCATTCAGGCTCACAGCGTGACTTCAGTATTAGTTCAAGGTGCTATCTACTGCTCAGTCTTAACCCCCAGATACAACACTGTAATATTAAGGTAATGGATGTTGATTTTTAAAAAAAATAATATTAGTCCACTTTATTATATTATTTATACAAATTCATGCAGTTATCTAATCAGATAATCATCTGGCAGGAGCACAAAGCATAAAATCATGCAGATTAAAAAAAAAAAAAAGGTGGAGACAGAAAGAAAAGAAAAGTGATCCATTGAGATCTGAATGTCACATGGTTCTTGGTGCCAGATGGACTGATTTCAGAAACTGAAAGAAGCTGATCTCCAAAGATTTTCACACACAACAGTTTATGACACAAAAAATGAAATGAAAAGAAAAAAAAACATCTAGTAAGCAGCAGTGAAACACCTTGTTCAAGAGAGAGAGATCAGAGGAGAATGTCCAGACTGGTTTGAACTGACAGGAAGGCGACAGTAACTCAATCACTCTTTACAATCGTGGTGAGCAGAAAAGCATCTCAGAACACACAACACACCAAAGCTTGAGGCAGATGGGCTACAAGAACAGAAGACCACATCAGGTTTCAATTCTGTCAGCCAAGAACAGGAATCAGAGTGGAGACAGTGAGTACAGACTCACCAGTTTGGACTTCCTGGTGTTTTCCAGTCATGCAGCTTTTGATTTCACAGTCACACAAATAAAATTTATACAGTATTATCATTAACTTTTCCCATTAATTTATATACAAGTATTCATAAGTCCTTCTGTATAGCTGGGAAAAATGTGGGATTTAAGTGTGTGAGCGCTACATTCTTGAGTTTATGGCCAGCATGGTGGCGCAGTGGTTAGCTCTGTCGCCTCACAGCAAGAAGCTTCTGGGTTCGTACTTCACTGTGACTGGGGCCTTTCTGTGTGGAGTTTGCATGTTCCCCCTGTGCCTGCATGGGTTTCCTCCAGATGCTCTGGTTTCCTCCCACAGAGTCCAAAGTCATGTGGATTAAGTCAACTGGCTATAAATTGCCCGTAGGTGTGAGTGTTTGTGTTTGAATGGTTGTTTGTCTCTGTGTTAGCCCTGCGATAGATTGCTGACCTGCCCAGGGTGAACCCCGCCTCTCACCCAAAGTCAGCTGGGATTGGCTCC
>JAOTRR010000013.1:3329633-3342607 GCA_028570945.1 Gogo arcuatus | reverse complement strand
TATTATTATTATTGTTATTATTATTATTATTATTATTATTATTATTATTATTATAAAAGAAGACTGTTCTTTTGCTGTATTTTGGAGCATATTTCTACACAAAATGTTAAAATGCACAAAGGTTGTCAGGTCTGATACAGTATTTTAAAATATGTATTTTGGGTCTTTTTCATCTTATCTGTGCCCCACAGTTTGAATAGTTCTGGGCTGATGAATGCCCAGCAGGAAGATATGTGATGAAAAAAAATGTTAAAATCCATGACATTGATGTGGCTGAATTCTGGCAAAAATGAAAAATCCATTTTGACCAAGATTTTCTGGTTATAACATCCACTGGCACTTCCTCTTTAAGAAAGCGTACATTGATCAGTCGAGAGAAGAGCAATACTATCAGTTTTGTGCAAAATAGAAGCACTATTTTAAAATTTTTGACAAAACACAATTGCAAATGGACTGTGCTTCCACTAAGTGATGTTATGTGATTATTATGTAATTGCTCATGTCATGTGACTTAAATGCGAAAAATGTGTTTAAATTTCAATTTTGTGAAACATTGCTTTATCATATTTGTCTGAAAAACCACCCCATGAGAGCATAAAAACTTTTTTTTCTATTACTCATTTTTTAGTTTGCAATTTCAAATTGCGCATTAAGCAGGTTAATGGAAACATGGCTCATGTGGTACATGTTTAAACTAGCATGTACGAGCATGTTCATCAAAACCGATTTCCGCCCATATAAGCGGCTTATAAAGTTCTCTCGGCAAAATAACAGCAACAATGGAAGGCCATTCTGGAAGGCCACTCTGCAGTCTTGGCATCCTAATATGATTAAAGTTTTGTAAAGAAGGTTGGGGTTTTGTTTTTGTTTTTGTTTTTTTGTCTGTTTTTTTTGCTCAGGATTGTGCAGTAAATCAGTCGTTCAGAATGCAGGCGAGCCGCCGCTCACAACCATACACTAGGGAAATGTCGCTACCACAGTCAGATCTGCTAAATTAATAAATACACATAATGTTCCTTACAAAATTAGTCATCAGCAAATTGGAGTAAGAATCAATGAAATAAATAATTGCGATTGGTAAGAGCACAGAAAGAACAGGAGCACAGTGTCTAACTACTTAACGTGGAGGACGTGGAGGACTCATCCAGTAAAGCACGGAGTAAACAGAATCTATAAACCACAGCCAAGTGAAACAGGACAGACGAGAGCTACAGAGAGGACTGATGACTTGCTTTGCTGAAAGGCTAACGTAATTGCGGTGGGTGAGTGGGAACCTCGGGACATACTCGTGCAAGATCGACTAGCAGGGTAACATTGGTGGCCAATGTGCATCTCCTTCCTCTGTCTGAGAAAGGATGTAATTAGATCTGCTATTTCTGGCACAGAGAGAGAGAGACTGACTCTCTTGGGTCTTCTGTTGCTTGATAATCAGCTAAAATCTTAAAACCGCAGGCAAACTAAACCTGTGACTACTTTCTAATGAGGTTAAAGTTCCTCTTCAGGACACAATTTTCTAACGTTTGCGGTATTTTTTTCTCTTCAGAGTAAAATGGGCAGGGCTAATAATGCACAGTCCTTGCATAAATGTCGCCCGAAACTTGATTTGTTTTTATTTCGGAAGGTTGATACCCATAGAATTAGACAATCTTCAATCTTCAATCTGCTTGAGCAGTGTATCAGGCTGGGAATCTCAGACAAACAGATGTCAATCAAACACACACATTATAATATTACGACCACATCCATTCGTGCAGTTCTCACGTCCATCCGATGAGCACATTCAGCAGAATTTATTTTCCTGGATGTTTAATATAACATTCAAATTGATGTCATACAAACTAGGGATGGACAAAATGATAATATAATATCAATCATGTGATTAATTATTTCACAATGGACTTTTCTGAGATATTGTATTTGATGTAATCTTTGTTAATTAAATAACAATTACTTTAGAAACTATTAGAAAGTATTAGAAACTAGTAGAACTTATTTTTCTTCTTTTCAGTTTGAGGAATTAATTTTTTAGACTTTAAATATAAACACAGTGGGACTGCTGTGTCTGTAGGGGATACATTCCAAGATCTAATGCAGATAGCTGAAATGGCAGATAGTAGTGAACCATATCTACATACATACCGATGATGAAGTTTATAAATTACACACAATATGACATCAACAACAGTAACTAATAATAAAATAAAACAATTCTAACAATATACTGTAATAAAAGTTATGTGAATGTGGTCTCTCTCAAATGAACGGCATTCTGACGTTTCCGCTTAAAGGGAAACTTCAGGAGTTTTTAACGTGGGCCCTATTTTCCCATCTTTTCAGGTCAAACTTTTTAGTAGGAACAAAAACGATCAAAATCAGTCCAGTATTGTGTTAGAACGCTATAACCGGCAAGCACAAAATGGCTATACAATATAATTCTATGGGGCAAACATCCGTTTCAAAGTAAACCTCTTGTTTTCACCACTGACAGACTCACAATGTTATTATAAGTGTCTGACAACATGGAAAGGATCTCTACAGAGATATACCTGCGTCTGTTTACTTCAATAACTGTAAAGAAACTGTAGAAAATGACTGTTTCTACACTCGTTCTTTTACCTTTCTCTGACGCAGCACCTCATTCAGTGCCTGCATGACTGGATAACTGAAACCGCGGTTCCTGAGTCAGCAGATACAGCGGTCCCACTGTACTCATTCTTTTCCTTTTTTAAATGCAGTCCTGTTGTTTTGCTAACAGTTTTTAATTTTTTGTCAGATTACTTAACAAGTCTTTACATTGTTATTGCCGTTATCGAAAACCAAAACGCAGAAAACTAGAAGAAAAGTAGGCTCTATAAGAATCAAAGTTTTATAATACAACTAAATAAAAGCTAGAATTCCAAATTTGATTCCAAATTTAGGAGGAATAAAATGGGCATGAAATGGACATGAATTCAATTTTATTATATGACATGATCTTGACTTGAACCAACCTTTCCCGTGCTATAAGGAAAGCAAAGCGAGCATACATGCAAAGAATCAGTGAACACTTCAAAAACACCAGAGACACACAGCGCACATGGCAGGGCATTCAGGCCAGTACAGACTATAAGCCCACTCCACACAGCAGTGACGATGATGCCTCTCTTCCAGACGAGCTAAATGACTTCTTCGCATGATTTGTTGCACAGAACAAAGAGCCCGTGAGGAAAACTCCATTGATCAGGTACTCTGTCTATCCACAGCTGATGTGAGGAGAACTGTGATCAGGGAGTGCACCAACCAACTGGCTGGTGTCCTCACAGACATCTTTAACAAATCCTTAAGCCAGCCGACCATCCCAGTGTGCTTCAAATCCACCACCAGCATTCCAGTGCCAAAGAAGTCATCAGTGATGTGCCTGAACAACTACCGCCCCGTGGCACTCACTCTCATCATCATGAAGTGCTTCGAAAGGTTAGTCATGGCACACATAAAGAATAGTCTTCCCAGCTCTCTGGACCCTCTGCAATTTGCATACCAGTCCAACAGGTCTACAGAGGACGACACATCCTCTGCCTGTCGTAGATTTCCTGACAGAGAGGAACTCTTCCAACTCCATCACAATGAGCACTGGAGCTCCAAAGGGCTGTGTGCTCAGTCCTCTGCTCTTCACTCTACTGACTCACGAATGCACAGCCACACACAGCTCCAACCAGATCATCATGTTCGCTCATGACATGACTATGCTGGAACTGATAAGCAGGGATGACGAATCAGCATACAGAGTGGAGGTGTCCATCTGGTGTGGAGACAACAATCTCTCCCTCAATTTCAACAAGACTAAAGAGACAATTGTTGACTTCAGAAAAACCTTTCCTGACCACACCACACTCAGCATCAACGGCTCCGCTGTGAAGGCTGTAAAGAGTACCAAGTTCCTCGGTGTGCACATAATCGAGGAACTTACTTGGACCAACGACACCACCTCCCTAACCAAGAAAGTCCAGCAGAGATTGCACTTCCTGAGGCCGCTCAAATGGGCAAACCTCCCTCCTCCCATCCTCACCACTGCTGCTAATGTACTGTATACTCAGGGCTAAGCTATTATCCACAATCGTAAAAGTACTGCACAAATGTAAATGTAAATACACATTCAACCCTACTTGTATATTGCACTGTCCTGTCTGTCTGAACACAATGTCTGTCTTTTGCACAATGTGTACACTGTGGACCCTGAGCTTCGCCATTTTGTCTCTCTGTATACTTGTATATGGTTGAGATGACAATAAAGATCACTCTGAACTTTGACTCTTGCGTGTTTCCCTAAACATTGTATAGAGAGTTCCATCTATTTGGCTTCCTGTATACAATGAGCAGATCTCTGGCAAACAGGCGAACATATCCTGTTTGTGTGACAAAGTGACACAGTCAGTATTTGCAGTTTAAACCTTCAGGAAATTGAACTGCCCAAATGTCTTCAAGCCAGAGTGATGCATAAACATTTTCTGCAAAGGCTAATTTGATTTCTGTGATCTAATTCCAACAGCATGACTGTTTCACAGCCACCGCTGCTGATGACACGATGACGAATCTTGGAGCAAGTCCAACATTGGTGGAAAACACGCTGTGACTCAAAGTCTTCAACTGCTACTGGGTGGAACTGCTTTCAGAGGCAAGGAGTGAAGAGACGAATTGGTATGTGTACATGGTGCCAATGACCCACAGTGTACATGTACTATATGTGTTGAGAACATTAGGCGAGGTGCCATCCATTAAGTATGAGTATATTAACAACTTCAGCTGTTATAAATATCCAGCCATATGCTGACTAACAGTGAGTTTATCAGGGTAACAGGGAGTGGGAGGGACTAACAGAGGTCAAAGGGTCAAAAATGCTTTTTGTCTATCCATCCCTCAAATAACCAGATGACTTATCTGGAAGATGGTGCTGGCCAAGATGCCCACCATTATATCCCAACCCACGCTCCTGAACCCGCCTTGGACAGAATGTGTCATATCAGCAGCCAAGAGCCAGACACACACTGAGCCATTGTTCAAACTGGACCGAGTCCACAGAGCTGACATTTCAGATCCTGTTATGTCTAGAAAAGACAGTTGGTTTTATTAAACCTTTATGTAAGAGCCCCAAGGCTGGCTGATGCCTCAGTTTGACCTCAACAGAAACAATACTCAAATATGTCTATGAAGAGACAAAGGATAAGGCAGTATTTCCTTACTCATTACTGTGACCCTTTTTTCCCACTAATTTTTCTCTGTTATCACCAGTTTTTGACTATTGAACAATAGTAGACTTCACAGACATGTAAAAGTAATAGGCTGTTATGCTGTTATAGGAAAATAATCAATGATGAAGTAATGTGATGCGGCCAGTAGCAAAGTGGAGTTACTGTTACCGCCCCAAAGTTGACTATTTTCCAATAACAACACATCCCAAAGTGGATTATTCCTCTTATGCTACGCGATTTGTCAATTCTACCCAATTCTTGCTAATTCTTTGCCAATTTTAATTCATGAAGGAATCATACTGTTACATCATACTGTTACATAATACATCATACTGTTTATCCATTTAAATGTTATAAAATGTTTGTGAAACAAGTTACTTCCTGTTATCACTTTTATAGCAGTTATAAATAGTCCCTCACTGTCGGGCTGTGTCCTGAATGTTCTCCCACAGTGGAAAACCGACTACCTGTTACTTACATACGGCAGTTCTGATACTGAAGACTCCTTCCAAAATCGAAATAAACATCTTTTTACAGAAAACTTCACCATATCAACAATTACACATATTTATTAAATATATCTATATATTGATTTCTTTTTCAAAATTACCCAGGTAATAGATAGCCAACCAGCCCACTGCTCACACACCATCAATACTACTCATAATAAAGTGTTTCAAATGAGAGTAATTTCTTTTGATAAACATAGTGAAAGTATTACATTTACTGCATTTAGCAGACACCTTATCCAGTGCATCCAGTGAAATTACATTTATCTCATTTCTACAACTGAGTAGTTGAGGGTTAATGGCCTTGCTCAAGGGCCCAGCACTGGCAGGTTGGTATTGCTGACAACCTTCTGATCAGGCGTCCAATGTCTTAACCACTGCCTCGACTTAAATCATCTGACTGATCTATGACTGTCCCGAATTGAATCGTGACAGGCCAGTCTAACAATTGTGACCAACAAAAGCAACAACTGACCTTTGACGAAGTCAACCTACTTCACGATTCTTAAAAACCTCTTACAAAATTGGATTTTTTTTTCAAATTTGGCAATAAAATTATCCATACTGCAAAAAAAAGACTGCAAAAATGTCAAATGGTCTTTTTCCAATTTTCAACTATCCATTTCAGTGAACCTGTGCCCACAGAAACCTCAAATTCCTGTTCTTGGCTGACAGATGTGGAACCTGATGTGGTCTTCTGCTGCTGTAGCTCATCAAATTTGGGGTGTTGTGAGTTCTGAGATGCTTTTCTGCTCAACATGGTTGTAAAGAGTGATTATTTGAGTTACTGTAGACTTCCTAGCATTCTGCCCATTCTTCTCTTCTTCACCTCTCCTATCAATAAGGCACTTCCATCCGCAGAACTGCTGTTCACTTGATGTTTTTTTTCCCCACACCATTCTGCTTAAAAGTTATGTGTGAAAATCCCAGGAGATCAGCAATTTCTGAAATATTCAAACCAGCCCATCTGGCAACAATAATCATGCCACATGCAAAGTAACTGATCACTTTTTTTTCTTCACTTTTTTTGTGAACATTAACTGAAGATCTTGGCATGTATATGCATGATTTTATTCAGTGCACTGCTGACAAATTATTGCCTGAAAATGGATATTAAAGCCTTCATTAACATGGCTTCAGTATTAAAAATTCATTGAGATATTGAAGATCTGTCACTTACATAGCTACCAAAGGGCAATTCAAGCAATATATATCCTTAACTGCAATTAAATTATAGGTAGATACCTGATCAAAACTGTGTCAGCATGTCAGATAAGGATTGGAAGTTGTGTCTCTATAGATAAGAAAACAATATGGACTCCAACAATATGAACAAAATACCATACCGTGATTAGATTTACCTACATTGCAAATACACTACTTTAAAGCCTTGTTTATGGCTGTAGATTGGTCTACATAATTTATCCAAAATAATCTGCGTAGGTTGAATCATGTGAATGCCAAATCTCAATGGTGACAAGAATCCAGGGCCAGAGTGCAGCCTCTCCAGCTCATCGACTTCCTTCTCCAGTTCCTTGAGTAGACTAAGGCGATCAATAGCGAGGCGCTTCCTAAATAAACAGTTGGTGCCAAGGCGCCCCATCTCCACCATGGCCCAACACAGAGCATTATCAGCCGTTTTCATCACTACCGCCCTGGCCAAAGTCTAAAGAGGCCATAAAAACACTTTCTGATCAAACAGTACCAGGAACAGATACCATTAAAATGCTTCTGGTACTGTGCAGTATTGCACGAGCAAACACGTGAAAAAAGAATTAGTGTAGTAGGTAAAATTAATTATCGCCACAAATTGGCGAGTCTAATACAGTCTAGTCCAATCAGTCCCTCCAGGGAGTCCATGTGATATTATAACACTATGCTTAGAATGAGAAAGAGATTATCATTATCCAAGCTCTATTCATTCAGACTGAAAATTCATCAGCTTCAGACCTCAATGGCCAGGCCTTTGAGTTCAATTCCTCAGGGACAAAAAACTGTTTGAACAATGAGAGTGCCACTCAGGTAGAGCTCCATTTAAATGTCAGAATGTGCAGCGATGACAGAGGAGGCGGAAGAGGATGAGAATGGGGGATTAATTAGGCTAAAAATGACCTTTCTGATTCAAGCAGGAAGATAACACAAGTGGAGGAGATTACCAAGAGTACAGCAGTGATGGTCAGTTCTAGACAAAGAGCATCCATCTTCCATGTCACCTGCAAAAAGGTCCAGGTTTTTGTTCACCTGACTATCACAGTACAGGAATAATTGGACACCAGGACTAAGAGTTTGACTGCAGTCGCAATGTATTGCGAAAGAAACAGAGTAATGCCTTACTAAGAGAAGAAACGCAAACCCTTCGTCCCCTAACCCCCAGTAGATATGATATGGCTTTTTCAACAAGCACAGCAGTATGGAGGAACCGTTGTATGGGGTTTTGGATACTCTGGAATGAAAAAGTCTATAGACTTGTTAGCTTGTTTATACTGGCTACGTAGCATGGGTTGTAGGGATGTCCCATACTCTAATGTAGACAACATGAAATACTTCTATAATATTTGAAGAATAATGATTACAGAGATGGTTTTAGGGTACCTAGCTAGTCCAGGCTGGATTGTAAAGTTAACAATAGCCACTAGGGCTTCACAGTTCCATTTTACACCAACATAAAAAAAATGTAGCCTAATAAAAGACTCTAATAGATAAAAGTCCAAACTTCCAAACTCTGTGAAGTGTGAGGCAATATTGGCCTAAATGGTATGACATGGTCATGCAATGCGGCTGGAGCAGAGTTACTTGATTATTCCAAACTTGATTATTTTCTAGCAACAGGACATCCCAAATTTTTTATTCCTCTTGCACCACAGCAATTTTCCATTACAAAATTTTTATTTGTTAAAAAATGCCGTCCTACTTTTTAACCACTTGTAGTCACATTTAATTTTGTTGAACATCTGCCAAACAAGCTAATTCCTGTTATTGTTTATGTGTCATTTTACCAGGTTAGCTAGTTAGATAAATTTAAGTATGGAAACGACGTCTGCCAATCTGTGAACACAAACATTAAATAATAAAGAGCTGTTTGGACGGTTGTAAACATTTCAGGGGTTTTTTTGTTTGGGTTTTATGAGAATACTTATGAGAACACTTTGTATGTGCTCCTTTGAAACTGGAGCTTATTACATAACCACTTATTACAACACATGTACACTATTAAAATCCACAGGGGGTAAAAGGGTACAAAACACTACACTGAAAGTAGCTAACAAAATGAAACTGTCAATCCAATATTTTCCAAAACATTCTTTTTTTAGCAGTTGTTCTTGGGTAGGGTAGAGGCATGACCCTTCTGCCCTTAACTGGTTTACAGGCTTGATGGATCTGGTACTGATTACTGGGTGATCCAAGCACATAATGTCCCAAGCTGACCCAATAATGACATCAAGAGAGCAGAACTGAGATGATTCCCATGGACTCGAACAGCCACCAGGCCTGGACTCTCAACCCCCCCATACTCCCAACCACCCCAATGACCACCAGCAGCACTCAAAGCAAACAAGTACTAAATAAATGATTTAACCCTGTTTAGTCACATAATACAAACAAGTAGCAATATGAATCATTTTTATGTATAGCATCTTTCTCACAGATTGTTTTACAAAATTTAGCATATAGGTTCAATTAGTCATATGGCTATTATGAATGTTCTGTACCAGCTAATATACACCCTATCATATTGCAACACATTCTGGGATTGTACTGGATATTAGTTCTCCCTCAAGAAACCCAAAAAGAGCAAAATAGTGCACTATATGGATAATAAGGCGGTGCTTTGGACATAAGGTAGGTATAATTCTACCAAAAAGCTTGTACTACAGTACGACCTTATAGTGCTTATGTAAGAGTAAAATACCACAAATAAAAGAGCAACAATTTCATTTCTTCGTCAAAACAAATGGTGAAAATCAAAGGGGTCAAAGGGGTATTTAATATATTTGAAATATATCAGTAGACAGTAGATATAACAAAACCCTCCAGCATATTTTGGTGGACGAGACGCTATTTTTTCATCACGTGTCCCATCAGTGTGATCACTACTTAATAATAAGCAGCTCCTCCATTTTTTTAACCAACATAAAGACCACAGTTGCATTATCTTGGTTTTTATTGGATCACAAGGCCAAAGCACAAATCATAAGCAACCGCTCATAGAAGTCAATGTGCATCCTTTACATCCTGAGTGAATATGCTTTTCTGGCAGGTGAATATTATGTTGACTCCCATTTTGTTCTGAAAAAACCGAGACGTGTAGATTTCAGGTGTCTCCCGTATCACTGTAGCAAGGGGTTAAGGCAATGTATGGTTCATACTTCTAATGATAAAGATAAGTGAGATTTGGTAGTCCTAATGAAAAAGCATTAAGGTGAGTACAAATGTTTATAATAGATGAAAATGATATAGAAATGATGAGGTCCATAGAGCTTCTCACCTCTAAAAGGTGGCAGAATTGGGAGAAGAAAAAAAAACAGATGGTGGTACTTTTGGTATTACTGCATGTACATGAGTGTCATCACCAGGCATGAGGTCATGTCTCTAAAGCCTCATGATCTACACGCTATTAAAGCCTTCCTTCAGTCCATGATCTACACTCTCAGACTCTCAGTCCTGTCGCTGAATTATCAGCTCAGAATCGATTAAGCAGAATGCATGAGGAGGGTTACACTCAATCGCCTCACTGCCAGACACAACAATTCAGGAGACAGCTGCTTGATTTTCAGGGTTCTCCTTCAGGTCTGGAAAATCGACAACCAGTCAATCTTCTAGATATACATTTGGCGCACTGCTGGCTTTCTGAACTACTTTTCACTCACATGACTCCATAGGATTTCATCGTGATTAACTGTAGTACTGTGCTGTGCCAATACATTACCTTGTGTGTGGAATTCATTCTAGGCTGATTTGGCATAATATTGGCAGATTGGAAGAGCTTTGCTCCAAGAATATTAGGTACTCCACATGTAGGCTTGATTTATTAATATAGAAAATAACTCGATGTCTTTTTCCAATTCTGATATCACTGATTGCAAAAACAGGCTGCTCGGATAATGCTGACTGGCTTTGATTTAATGGCACAGTTAGCAACATGATCATTTTTGTCTGTCTATAACTTCATAGTGTACCCACAATGAAGAGCATTTGCATATTCAAGACTCACACTATGTAATCACACTGATCAATTACACACGCTGCAGGTGGTCCGCTCTATTTTCAAGGCCGGAGCTCTAAATGTAGCAGCAATAGCATGAAGGCGTGCTGGATACAGCCCAATAGTGTGCAGCTGAGCTCTTCATAGAGCTCCAGCAACAGTCTATTAGCAATACTGCGAATAGGAGGATGGTAGGAAAAGGCCTGGGAATGTTGATATCGTCTCTTGCACGCACGCACACCTATAAAAGGGTCCAGCTCTCTCTCTCTCTCAAGAGATGAGAGGTCCAAAGATTAAAGGGTCAGCGTTTATTTT
Organism: Gogo arcuatus; assembly: GCA_028570945.1. Classification (NCBI taxonomy): domain Eukaryota; kingdom Metazoa; phylum Chordata; class Actinopteri; order Siluriformes; family Anchariidae; genus Gogo; species Gogo arcuatus. Next base: position 3,331,355 of record JAOTRR010000013.1, on the reverse strand, counting down.
TAATCCCCACTCCAATTCCTGAGGTCAGTGTCATGCTGGGAGAACTGCCTGGATGAGGTGAGGGTCTGTCCAATAAACACACCGTGTCTCCCTGAGGGTCCATAGCAGGGGTCCCAAAAGAAAATAATGGAGCCAAACACAACAAGTTTATTATTTATTCACACACACACACACACACACACACACACACACACACACATACAGAGCTATGACTGTGTATGTGTTTTATACAAATTGGCCAATGTTGACTCATGGGATACTTGCTTTATAAAGGCATCCTGGTTTACACATTCAGGAAACTGTTCGTACATAAGGCCTGGGAAGTTATAGTCCTGCACATTTTCAGGCTTTTTTAGAAATGTTTGCTGATAAGTTGATCATGTGATTAATGATAAGTTTCCTGCTAGATGCAGGAAAAAAAAATCAATCACAATGAGTACTGGTCATTTCAAACTTCATCAAAAAAAGGAACTAGATTGTTTCATAAACATTCCACAACATTAAATGTAACTATAAATGGATAAAAAGTACAACTTGCCATTCTTTACATTATATTAATGGCATTTAGCAGACACTCTTATCTAGAGCAATCTACCTGGATCAGTTGGGGGTTAGATGCCTTACTCAAGGGCACTTCAGCCATTCCTGCTGGTCTAGGGAATCAAACGGGTGACCTTCTGATCTTGAATCTGCTTTTCCAACCATTAGGCCATGGCTCTGCCCTTTACTTTAATAAGTAAAAATTGTTCTTGTTGGCAGATTGCTGTTGTATAAGTGGTCACTTAAGTGGGATAACTTCACTATTGATTATTTTTCTATAGGAGCATGCTCTGTTATGTTTTTAACTGGTCGGTTGGACAGTTGAGCTGTTTAGGTATGTGGAATCAGCATTTAGGGTCTCGGATTAATTTTCATATTTTCAAATGAGGATGACCGTCCAAGTGTGGGAAGAGTCACTGAAGAATTTCTTTTCAATCAAAGTCTGAGGAAAATTCTAAAACCTCAAACAATGCTTTCAAATAAATGTTGAAATGAAGCAATTGTGTATCATAATCCTTGGATGAAGTCACAGCAATAAAAAAAGCCCCATCGTTTAATTTGAATTGACAACAATAACAATGACAAAAAAAAATAAATTCTCATATCATGCCTTATTACACTCGCTTGTTTGATGGCCAGCTAAGATCCTCCTGCTGTCCGGAATACTCTGACACTTCTGGCACATTTGAAGCATGTTAGATATTTCGTTTCTACAGCCCTGAACCCTTGTCATTAAGATGCCACTGATGTCAAGAAGAGTTGGTGCCATGCAGAATAGTGAGTACAACAAGAGTACACACTTGTTATAACTTCATTTACGGTGTGTTTGTACGCCAGGGCAGGATCATCTGACAGCGAACGGATTAAACTGGGATTAAGGAGGGATGATGATTCAAAGCAAGACGAGTCTCTGGTTTTGTTAACCACAAATGCACAACTTTACACCTACACTCACTTCAGTATAACTGTGTAACATTAAAAAAAAAACTATAATTACCACCAGGACATCCTCACTCACCTGTTTGTTTATGCAAATACTAAGAGCGGCATGCACTAAATCTTTCAGTAAAACAAATCAACCACTGCAGTGTTTCGGAGTCTTCCACAAGGCTCGGCAGACATACTGTAGACATATTGCTAAATCTAGTGAGCTAGTCGACAGCTGTGAGTACTAACAATAGC
>JAOTRR010000013.1:3315849-3325966 GCA_028570945.1 Gogo arcuatus | reverse complement strand
TAGGTGTTTTCTTACATGTGAATGAGACATGAGGTAGTTGGATATGACAACGACAACGACAACGCCCTCTCTCGTGGACTCATCCTCCAGCACTAATCAGGCGGTGTGCGTTCATGTGTTTTGGAGGAGTGGCTTTGGAGGGAGGGCTGAACGGAGAAGTTTTACATAATATATTTTATATGTTCACTTCTTTGTTTTTAACACTCTTCTGTATTTTCCTGTGTCTTTCTCTGGTCTACTGTAATCTATAAAATCCCCCTAATGTTATGGGGTCAGGACTCTTGCACAGTCTTCTTTATTGACCAGCTAAATTTAAGGTGGGGAAAAAAGGTGCGTTTAATTTTCCTTTACAAATATTCAACATAACAGTTGATGAAGACCGAAAAATGGCGAAATATGCTTACTGATGACGACTTATGGAAAATTGCTTCAAAATTCTACTCCCACTCATGCACTGACACACACATTAACATACTCGCTCTCAGTTTTGTCATAGAATAATTGCTTTCAGTCAGAATAAAACTTCACCTGGAGGCAGTTAGGAAGAAAAACAGAAACAGATCAATAGTGATTCAATAAGAGATGAGAGAAATTGTTATTGAATAACGTTTAACAGCAAATTAATCATGCCTTCGCTATGACAGGCATCTTCAACACCCACAGTCTGCAGAGCTTTCCATTCAAACGCGCATGTGTGTGTGTGTGTGCCAATTGCAAATCTCTCACACCACAGCTTTTGCATTTACTCCCCGCAAAGCAACTACAATCACAAACCCAAACAAATCACAAGCTAACGTCACGTTCAATGCCACAGTCCATTCAGAGTGAATTCAAGCCAACAAAGACAGGCTGCTATAGAGAACTCCAAGCTCCAAGGTCAGCCTCAGCAATGCATCTGCAACTCGGCTGGCTCTAAGAAGGCGGCTGTTGGAGGCTCACTCTCTGTTCGAAAAGAATTCTTTGGTTGTGAATTGAATTCGCTGCTATTATAATGCGTCAGTGGCCAATTTAGTGTCGTTGCGTCCAAAGACAGTCGATGATGTTCGACATTTCTGGCCTTGTTAGGACTTTTCAATTAAAATCTCAAATGATGCTTGTCTAAAATCCAGGAATAGGTAAATAGCATACGATCACGCAAACCTCACAGGACAGCTACAAAAAATGGTAATAGCAATAGTGAAACTTAAACAAAACATGCTAATGGTCATAAAAACATCCTTATTACCTCACATTCACTTTGAAAAAGGTTTCTCTTTATGTGAACACACTGATGGATTCTGAACACACTGATTGATAACGTAAACAGATTGTAGTAATTTTCTTTAATAGCAGGACTATCATTACAGGAGCTTCATTGTACAACCTGACATGGAGAACACTTTCTCACACAGTCTGTTATTGAACTATTATCTCACACAGTGTGACGAGTATTAATCTTATAAAACTACTAATATCACAGTCTAAAAGTTCACATGGTGAGATTTTGACATTTTCTGCTATGAAAAGGCAAATTGTCCTTTAACTAAAATCTGTTTCTCTTTTGTGTATCTCAACCATACTAAAGGTTCTAGCAGTTTTAAAGTATCATAACACCCAAAAGTGAAAAAGAGAACGTGGTGCAGGAGCATTGTGGACATTTTGACAGCTGGGTATCTGATTACAAAATGAATTGATTAGGGCTTATGTCTGTTTCACTACAGCACAGAGCTATTCAACAATTTGATCAAAGTTTACAAAAGTAAAACTTTTGTTTTTGTTGTCTAGAATTCAGACACTGATGCATTTTCCCCAGGGATGGATTGCCCAGGGGTCCTGGCAACTAGGGTTCCAAGCACGGATTTGAAGTGAATGATTAGGCCATTGCGGTCTCACATACAACATGATACACAGAACACAAGCCAGTGAATGTGAAATCAATTGGAAATAATGATGGAAAAGTTATTGGTGTGTGGGTTGGAATTTCTAACCAGCGAGTCTACATGACAGGCCCTATCTGTTTTTAACTGGAGCTAGTTAAGTAGATGGATGACCATAAACATTAAATGTATCTATGAAAGGAAACAGATGCCAGAGAACTTGCATTTTCCATAATGGGATGGATTTAAAACAAACTCAGAACTAAAATGGGACAAAGAAGTATGGTGTTAAACGATTAAAAAAAAAATCCAAATTAATTTTCCAGGAGGTATTCAACCGCGTATTAGTGTCACGCCTATGTGCGCGAGAAGCTCGCTTTGCGCGCGCCTCAGGGACAAATGGAAAACACCTGTTGCTGGTTGGAGCGCAATCAGCGCGCACTTATTGATTCTCGATTCTGTCTTTGCCCTGTTTAGCCCGTTTGTTCATCGCATGACCCTTTGCCTGTTTAACATTTTTGAATTCTGCCTGCTGATTTGGATTTGTATGCTTGCTTGCTTGTTTGTTTATATAATAAACTCTTCCCGTACTTACATCTGTCTACAGCCCAATTACATGACAATTAGGACCATTGTAGCTGGGGGAAGGGGGTAATATTCCAAGAAAAAACTCAGAATTTCTGAGATTAAAGTCGCAAATTTACGAGAAAAAACTCGAATATTCTCTGAGATTGTAGTCATACATTTCCAAGAAAAAAGTCACAAATTTATGAAAAAAACCTCAGAAAAATAGTTTTGGGTTTTTTTGTTTGTTTGTTTGTTTGTTTTTCTGACTTTGCAAATTTGGATCAGCGTAATCATACCACAGACGCCATGGCTGAGCCGGGAGTTATAGAAAAAGCAGTCTTTCCTCCTCGATCATGCAATGTAAAAGAATAAAGCACTAAGAGATTTTCAACTATGTTTCCAAGAATGCACTGCAGCCAGGAAGCATGTGATTATTGCGCTTCCTGGATGCAACAGGAGATGAATGTATAAACTACACAGCTTTGTTTACGCATGTCCTTTTTTTGTCTTAGCTGTTTATAAATGTAGTAATGTAATTATCGTGCAGTTTCCTGTAACTTTTAGTGCGTGGATTCTTCTCATTTACCCAAATCTCTGCTACTTTGATATGGACATGGCTGAGCGAGAGGTATAGGAAAAGCAGTCTTTGTAGTCGCTGTGCTTCCTTGACAAAAAAAAAAATCATGGCTTTATTTCTCATAAATTTGTGACTTTTTTCTTGCAAATTTATGACTTTATAATCTCAGAGAATATCTGAGTTTTTCTTGTAAATTTATGAATTTAATCTCAGAAATTCTGAGTTTTATCTTGGATTATTACCCTCCTTCCCCAGCTCCTTAATTGTTTTTACCTAATACACTATCGTAGGATGCCATTCCCTGGGAAGAAGAAGCTTTCGCTGCTATGGTGACAGTTCACACACAGGCCAAAACACCGGATCCTGACGTTTATAGTAAAGAATACTGCAGGGATTTAGAAACATCCTATTGCTCCCCAGTATGCTTTCATTCCCAATCCTCCTGTTTCTTCTGCAGGAAGGGGAAATTACTGCACAGATTACATCGGCACAATTTAATACCAAATGTTTTTCCAGTTCTAGGTTCCTCAATGATACACACAGGCGGCTTGTCATAAACTCCCTTCAACACACAGCACCTCACAGTGACACTAATGATCAGATTATGAATTATATTATCACCTGACTTGATGATGCTATAATTGGCATTGTACATAAAAACGACTGCAATTACTCACGAGTGCAAAATCTCGCCTACTTACAAGGAAGCATGGGGGGGGGGTGCATTTCTCCTTCCGTTTATCCAATTATTACCGTTACTAACCTTTCCACAAAGTGCTATGGCAGCACAATTACATACATGCGCATTACACTCAAACCCACACTGCTGCCATCTTCGCTTTTAACAAGGAAAATAAGTACTCTACAGATCAGATAATAACAGCAGCAAAGCAACCCCAAGCAATTATAGACGGCTTATCCGTTCGTTTAGAGAGCAGTACATTAGTGCTCTTGATGAGTCTTGCTCAGTGCAAGTGTAAGTGCTCACTGAGAAGAATCTGCATTGTCCTACTTGTATGGCAGAATTCATACTAATTCATGTCCTAAAGACCCCTGCACTCATCAGTCTGGAGGTGTGGTTTGTCTGCCTGTCAATCTGAGTATAGGGGTGTGGCTTCTCAGTCTGTCAGCCCCAGTAAAGGTGGGACCTTTCAGTCCAAGTGAAGAAAGCTCACACTGCTTTGTATAATAGTGATTCATAATGTCTCACACTCTACAGTGTGTACTGCTTTATGGGGTAGCCATGGCCTAAAGGTTAGAGAAGCAGCCTTGGGCTCAAAGGGTTGCTGATTCAGTTCCCAGAACCGGCAGGAAGAATCCATAGCTGAAGTGCCCTTGAGCAAGGCACCTAACCCCCAACTGCTCCCTAGGTGCTGGGTATGTGTGTGTGCTTGTTGTACATCACTCTGGATAAGAGTGTCTGCTAAATGCCTGTAATGTAATACATGTATCATCAATATGCATAAGACACATCCTACTAGTCAGTTAGGCCAGTTTTGTAGAGAAGTACCAACTTGTATTGACTTCATTATTTGCTATACAGACAACAACTTGAAACATCAATTATACCATAATGCAGTGTTGGACTTCCTATAACATGTACACTTCTGTACTGTTTTAAAACACTTCATATTCATAAATATGTATGCTCCCTCATGCTGCCTCTTAGCAATGCACTTCAGGTGGGAAGCAAATTGGCAACAAGTGGTGCCGCTACAAATTAATACACCATCTATTGTGCATATTGAACACACAGATTAGAATTTTAATTAGAAAACCACTTTCCTGAGATCATGGGAATCCATAACAAACTCGAGAGATTTGTTCTCTGAAACAAAAAAAAGGCCAAAGCTAGAGAGAGAGATAACTGTCAGGTGACAGAACCCTAACCCTAGATACACGAACAGAGACTGTATCTCCTTTTGCCTGGTCTCTGTCTCAAACTAATTGCTAAATTGGTAATAGCAGGCCATCCATACAATAAGATTACATAGTTAAAGAGTTAGGTGACAGACAGGTCTAATATCCGTGTGCTGTGGAGGGGTCAGGATTTCAGACAGAGTCAGAGAGAATCGGGCAGGCAATAAAGAGAAAAGAAATGAGAAAAGCGAGATCAGAAAGACATGAGAGCGGGACACAGACGGAAGAAGACAAGAGGAAGACATGAAGAACGGAAGACAGGAACACTAGCAGAGGGCAGATGAGCAGAAATATACAGAAATATATAAACGGTCTGAAATAGAGCAGCATACACACACAGAGTATACACAGGGACCAACACCAAACCTGTTCTGTCTGTCAATCCATAGGACATTAAGTGAAATCCTATAAACAGAGCCCAAGGGTATACACACACACACACACACACACACACACACACACACACACATCCACAGCACCTTACAGTAATCTAAAAACAATTAAAAGTGTTTAATGACACTGCCATGAGCCACATGACATACAAAATATGAATAATTAGTCTCTTGCCAGCTTTATTTTACAGACAAACAATTTTTAAAAATTAGAAACATTGTTTAAATACTATATACAAAAATATTTTGGCTATTTTATGGAGCCAGATAATTTTTTCTGAACTTTCCACCCATGGAACCCATTCACAGTTCTAACAGACTCAGAGGATCATAGAACCAAGAAAACAGACAAAGGGTCAAACATAGCATAAACCATCAGTAGAGTAACAAGTGTTATAACAAGACTAGAACTTACACAACCATAATGTTTGGCAAGGCTTCACAATGAGTTAATGTTTTTCAACTTAAATGTGGTCCAGTTACCTTAAAATGTGTTTACATTAAACCAACATGACTGAACCTTGACAACAGTTAATTTTTAATGATTAACTATTAGTGATTATTTTATGGCCTTTTTTGTTTGTTTGTTTTGTTTTCAAGTGCTTGGTTCAAATCCTTTGCTGGGTTCACACCTGAACTAGCAAGTCAGGAACTGAATCAGAATTGGCATGGCAATGGTTGCATTAGATTTTTGGAGATTGCAAACTCTAAATTACAAACAGTCATTTTTAATGGCACAATAGAGTTAGTAAAAAAATTCCCTTGTTTCATAAACTGCTGATGTTAAAAAGCTTTTTAAGGAGAAGCTAGTTAAGAAAGTTTAATGCTGTTCTTAGTGAATTGGTCGTCACTCCAACATAGCTTTTATCAAAACTACATATTCATGCTTGAAAGAGGCTTACAAACTAGAAATGAAGGCTAACTAGCCAGCAAAAGACAAGCTAGCAAGTTAGGCCTATGTGATAATTATATAATTAAGTAGATTTGTACAAGTAGGGTTGTAAGATACTACATTTACTGCAGAGTCAATAGGAGCTCCTGTCCTAACAATAATCCTAACATAAATGTGTAATAACTGACAACTAGCTAAAAACAATGAAACATGGATGTATTGTGCAGAATCAGTTCCTCTGATGATACTTTCGTGTTGAATTTGAACGGTAACATATGTTCTGAAAGCCAGAAGTCCAACTTGTAAAATCCTGAACTGTTATTACTTTATGTCATGAACATCCGACTACGTAATGGTTCATGCTTCTTTAACCAGTAACAGCATGTTATTAGTGGACAAGGGCTATGCTAGTCCTGGGATTTGAACCCTGGTCATTAGCACATACCTTAAATGGGGAGCTCGCACTCAGTGGTATCATTTAATGATGCTATAAACACTGTTCAGAGTTTCCCACAGGAGTGAGGTGTTACAGTAGGGGATAAAGGCCGCGATTCAGAAAAGCCTCCTTAAGCCAGTCATTAAAGCCTTGAAATTTGTATGCCAGGAATCCATCTGACTTTAATCCTGTAAAGGAGAAAACATCAATTCTGTGTTGTTTTTTTTCATGGTCTAAACCTTTCCAGAGCTGAAAAATATCATTCGGTACAAGTAAAGACAGCAAACACAAACTGATCTTCATACCAAACAGCAGTGTAAGCAATGTACCAGGCACAAGTTATCTTTTATTTACACTGTAGTTTGTTGACAGAAAGATATAGACCATTCTCTCAGACGTTCACTAATGCATCATGTTCACAAAAAGAACAAAGAATAGCAACAGTCTAAAGACAGAAATAATGCCATCGTGTCTCATCATGAGCTAATTAGAGTAGTGTAATGTTTTTGTTTCTGATGTTGTCATGTCCCTGTCCCAATCCAGCCACTGGTTTGCTACCTGATTGTGGTAACCTGTTCTGTGTCAGTCCTTAATTCATTGTCTGTTTACACCCTGTTGTATCAATGTACCATCATGAAGCCTGGTTTTCTTGTTTTCTTTGTCACCAATATTTGGTTCCAAACCAGCAGCGTTTTGGCTGACCAAAAAAAAAAAAAAAAGAAGAAGAAGAAGGTCATCTAATGGCTCAAGATTAGATACTGGCTCTGGGACCAACACTGACACCTTAAACAATACTGCAGCATTAAGATCCTTGGTGGGTGGAACTCCAAACTAACCCCTAGCATGCCCAACCTCCACACACACATATGTGTGTGGTGGCAGTTGGCACAGAGTGTGAGTACATTGTAGGCTTTGTGCAGCTTTATTAAGAGTTGAGGGCCAGTCGTTAATGAAAACATCAGTCAGTCTGAGAGCTTAGCGCATGCTTATCTGGCCCGCTCCATCCCCCATGCTACACGCCTCCAATTACACTCTAAACCAGGTCCTAGTTCTGCACCCTAGACACCCATAAAGCAGTGTTTCTCAGCTTTTATTCTGCACTGTTAAGCAATGGATTTACTGCAATGCTGGTCTGTAATTCTGATATTGCAAAAGGCTTCAAAATTGCTATTACAGTGTAGCCTGGATAAAGATAGCACTGAACTCACAGGTTAAACATAGCACTAAGTACCCACTTGAGTCCTGATTTACACACCAAGGCCTTTTGCAGCTTCTTAGTAAATCTGCAATATCACATAAATAGTGGCCAATATTGCAATATACTCTTTTATGCTGCCATTCTAAAGAAATGCTCCATTTTTTTAAACCTAATGTCTAACAATTCTAATAATTCTGACACATTTTCATGTAATGAGAAAAAAATTCCTATTTACTTGAAACTAACTTGAAATTCACCTACACAAGACGAGTCATATTGAGGGATAAAGAGAGATTGATAATCTGCCAAGTCTTAGGCCGCTAGGGTCATGAGGTTTTAATATCGGATCAGTTTTACATATACTAATGTACATAGATGTTGTGTAGTCTGTTTCTGTAAACAATAATATTGAACAGTGTGCATGTAGAGAATGATACAGACAGACAGAAAGAGAGAAAGAAGCTTTTATACATCAGCGTTGATCTAATAGCTGAAATCCTAAACTGCACTTCCCTATTCCCTACATGTGTATTTGCAACCCTCAGCAGTCTGATCTAATGGAAGGATTATGTGGATTAAATGCAGATCTGGTGAATCTAACTACGATGAATAAACACTCAGCCCTCAGCAGTTGAGAGGAAAATGCGGCTTTGGTGCAAATGTAGCAGACCTGTGGTTCAGGTCTGTCTGTATATGATTGACAGCAGATGTACTGTACATATTACGGTGTAAATGTGTCCACTTGTAAATTTTTGTCATGGTAGATTTAGTTATATGGTGAGACTACACACGCGTGATTGGCTACACTTAATGCAACACGCTCACACACTTATTTGCATAAAGATTAACTCATATACCACGCAGATCTTGTTTACAAGTTTTTACAGTTCTCGTGACAAAGTCATGTTTTGTAAATTATGAGACCAATCTAGAATTGAGTTTTGCGACACAGTGCATTTTTGAGTTTTAGATGAGTCACTCTGTATGGACACATTGTCTGTGCAGTAGGCTTGTGAGATCTTGTGTAATATGCCATCGTCCTGACATGCGCCCTATTAACTATCACCGACTGACGATAATATTACCTGTGGCTTTGAGGGGGGGAACTAAAGGGGCGTGGCCAGATATAGCATGTAACGTGTCATTTACGTACCCGTTACGGCATTATAGGGAAATAAAAATGTAACTGGCTTATGAATTGGCTGTAGCTGCAATCACTAGCATTAGTGTTTAGTCTTTTTTAACTTAATTACCTGTTTAACAATTAACAATGTCAGGAAAGCTGCAAAACTGAAGTCAGGACTGTAAACGTTTAGTAAGTTCATTCTAAAATTTGACTTTTTTTTTTGTTGATCATAAAGCTGCTGACACCGTGCTTTCTGAGTTGATAGACATCATCTATCAACATTAGATACGACAATCCTACAGTGCAGAGCTACAGAGGAGTGCTAGCACTAGCAATTTAGAATAATACAGCATGTATGTATTAAATAAGAAAGGGCCTAGAACCGTTCCTTGGGGAACACCTTGACCCAATTTTTTAGTACAATTATGAGACCCAGGCAAGTCCAGAGTCCTAAGCCATAAAGTCTGAGTCGAGTCTAGAGTCGATTGCATCAACAGTGAAACTGATGAAACACAGTGAACAGTGTATTTTGTTCATTTTCACAGCTCAAACATTTATCAGAAATGAGCAAGTTTTTAAAACCCAAGAGCTGATCTTGACTTTGTAAAGCCTTTGTGCCTCCAACAAAACTCCTGTGTTAATCTGTACTCGACATGAGTTTAAATGTGAGATGATGGAACGCAGTAATAAAGTTAAAGTTAAAAGTTAAAAGCTCATTTTACAACATATGCATGGAAATTGGCTTCGTACACATTTCTCAAGCAAATAAACTTTATTTGATTGTATACAATTACATGTTTTTAATAATTGGTAATTACACAGTGCACAAGTAATTTGCACAATATATTGCTGACTCTTACTCATAGTGAGAAAGCACTGAAACGAAGCTATAATGAAAAAAGCTTTAACGACATATAACAATTAATAAAAGATCCATTTTTGTTGTTTTGTTTTGATAAAATAGAAACCTCTGGACTTCATTTGATTTGATATGTGAGTGAAGGATTTTTTGACACCTGATGAGTTCTGATGCCACATTCAGGAAAAAAAATCAAATAAAACAGTGATTTAAAGGTGACATATTATACCCCTTTTCCTCAAGTTGACACAGTTCCCTGAGGTCTTAATGAAATGTCTGTGACATGCTTTAGTC
>JAOTRR010000013.1:3305450-3315680 GCA_028570945.1 Gogo arcuatus | reverse complement strand
AGTGGAGCCAAATCTGAACGGCTTGTTGAAGCACATGTTTTCTGAAATAGGCAGCGACAAAGAAACTGACTGGGTTGACTTTTTTCAGAGTTTGTGGCTTTGTAGGCATTTCAGCTACCCAAATGTATGTGCACAAGCACTGAAAAAGTGAGTTTTTTCCCTAATATGTCCCCTTTAATGAGTTTAGAGCCTATAGGCTTACATGCAGCAGCTTTACAACATGTCAAAAATAATTACCGCAAATGCATTAAGTGTCTTTTAGTTCATTGTGCTAGAAACGGGGATTTAGAAAAACACTGTTTTATTTCGCTTTTTTCCATTTCTGATGAAATCAATAAAACTCCCATGACTTCCTGGCCCATAAAATTATACATTTATGAGGCTTGATTTTCACTGTTCACTCAAATATTTGTGTCTAGTAGACCAGTATAAATATGTTTTGACAGCATAGGAATGAAAGAATCCCTTTAAAGAAAAGAAAGAGCCATGTTCATGACATATTCATATTAATGATGCTATCGCACCTGTTAGACTCATAGCATGCCATTACTGGATTTATGCATGGGGTTATAAGTGTACCTCAAGTGTAAAATGGCTAATGAATGAAAGTCCAAGGTGTTTAAACTACCAAATCAGCATCAATATTATCCTTTATACTGATGCATGCAACATGCACTTCGTTCTTGAAAATACTAATTTTCTCTTCTTCATCTTCACTTCTGCTACTTATAATGTAGTGTAGCAATTATCAGAGCAAAATATATTCGCTGTAATAATCGCAGTATAATGACTGTGCTAATGCTCCAATCTGCCATCCTGTGTGAGTGAGCGTGAGTGTGTGTGTGTGTGTGTGTCTCTCTCTCTCTCTCTCTCTCTCCTGTTAAGCACATTAAATAAACAGCATTCACTAGCAGAGCTCTCATACAGCCACACAGCATCTGTGACAAAGTCCAGATACACAGTTTAAGTGCACATGAAAGCCCAAAGAGATGGAGAGAGAGAGAGAGAGAGAGAGAGAGAGAGAGAGAGAGAGTTACAAAAGAAGGGCCTGTCCTTCATGTCAGAAAGGAAATTACACATTTAAAAAAAAACCTACAGGACTTTTATGCAACATACAGATCTTTGAGCCTAAATAAACTCACTGGGCAAAGATCATTTGAGAACCATCTGTGAGAGAAGTGAAAGCTCAGCAGTTAAGGTTATGAGTTCAAATCCCAGGACTGTCTGAGAAGCGCTGATGGACCGAAAGATGCAACAATCACATTTGTTCATTTTTAATTACATATTCTAGCAGAGCTGTAATAAGTAGAGCAGCATGATAATGATAATGGCTAAATGAGCAATTATACCATTCTTTTGCTTAATATTAAAATCATAATTGTCAGGTCAGGGGCTGCCGTCCTTGCTACTGGTAGCAGTGTAACCCAGTACAACCTGCCACATGGACGAGTGGTCAGCATCTAAACCGGCTCCCCCACCAGGCTTTTCCTGGTGAGGAGGGTGGCTAGACACCCAGCAGAACTAAAAACAAGACCTGTCAAAGGGCGGAGGAACCCATTAGGGTCAACGGCCATCTAGCAACACCGTCTTGTGGAATGCGGTAAGGGCATTCCAGAGAATGTAGTCTGGGTTGGCCATCCACTGCAACTGAACTTCCCCTGGTCGTCTTGAATCCCACCATGCCACTGGATCAGGGAAGTGACGTCGAGAGGGTGGATCTGGACCTGTGCAACTCCTTATCTACCTAAATCCAATCACGCACATGCTGTTCCTATGTGAGGAGCGGGGTACTCTCATTTCCTTTTGGATGGATTGCAAGACGACGTTGCAAGATTAAAATCATAATTTTAGTTTATTACAATTAAGTCTGCCAATTTAGAAAAAAAAATTATTGCACGATCCTTTCCTTTAATTTCACATTGTATGTTTATTCATAGTGTATTTCATCAAGGTATGCACATGTAGCTATAGTGGATATAAGCTGCCTGGATTTTCAGGTTTGTCTGTGTAGCCAAATGAAAGTTGACAAATTGTCAGTACATGCTGTGACTGGTCAAACACTTACATATCAATGTGGAGCTTGTGAGTCAATAAACATCAACAAAAGTCAGTAAAATCCTTTTTACATTTAATTATACCACAGTGCGGTTGAATTCTTGAATCTGATTGGTCAGAATTGCTCATTCGTACCAGTCAGAGCTAAAATTATTCCAACATGTTTTCCAACACGGGAAAGTTTTCAGGATCATATCCGGAAACTTAACACAAGAACATATTCAAAACTTAAAAGTGCGACTTAAATTAGAGAAACAGACTGTACACAGCTGTAATTTACATGGGTCAGCAGCAATCACTGAGTCATTTCCATGTTTTTGGACCACTAATAAAGGCACTTGGTGGAAAGACCTTCTGGTTTGGATGAAGGAATGCAACAGGTGATGCATCAGAGGCTGCAAATTCAACCGGAAGAATGGTTTTCTCGAGGAATCCAGACAGTCATTAAGCCCTGGAACACTTGCACTGAACAAAATGGAGATTAAGCAGAAAAATTATACAGCTTTGTGACTCCTATTAACAATAAACAATACAAAATAAGAAAATGAAGGTTTTCATTTGACTCACTCTTAACTAAGTGATAACAGGAGTTAATTTGGTTCACGGACATTCCAGAACATTAAACGTAACCATAAAAGGATAAAAACTGCAACGTATCACTCTTTTTCCCCCCTAATTTAGATGTGTAGAATTCCTACCCACCAGACAGGTCTCACTATCACACAACAGCTATCAATGAGGGAGGGCGAAAGCTATTATGTGCTCAACACACTCAAAGGAAAGCGCTATCTGCCCCTTTACGAATGCATGAGCTCACAGACGCCCATGATTGGCTAGCATCGCTGTAATTGACAGGGAAGAGAGAGTATGCCACCTCTTCCTCCCTCCCTGAGAGCACAAGCCAATTTTGCTCTCTTGAACTCCCGGCCACGCATGGCTGTCGCATGTCGCATCATCGGGATTCGATCTCCGGATGATAGGGCTAGCGCTTTTCTGTTGCGCCACTCGGGAGCCAATGTGTCACTCTTTAATGAATAAAAAATGCCCACGATGGCAAATTGTTCTGGTATAAGACAAATAAACCACTTATTGGACCACTCAATTGATTATTTTCCTACAACACCCACCATGTTGTGTTTTGTTTTTTCATTTAGCCTGATTAAAATCTGATTTATTGTGCAGTCCAGGCTGTGACTGCTATTATCCAATACTAATGTCACCTTATTAACTGCAAAATCACTTTAATATTTGAAAAACATACACTATATGACCAAAAGTCTGTGGACAAATGGCCAACACACCCATATGTGGGAATTCCCCACAGTTTTCGAAGCACATACTGTAATTGTATAGAATCCTCGCCCACACAGCTACACTCCAAAATCTAGTGGAAAGCCTTCCCAGAAAAGTGGTGGTTATTATAACTGCAAAAGCGGGAACAAATCAGGAATGGGATGTTCAACAAGGACTTACGGGTGTAATGGATAGGTGTCCACATACTTTTGCCATTATAGAAAAATAATGCTCCAGGACAGATTAGGCTGATAAATCTGTGCAGTTGAATAAACAGATCCTGTTGCGTTGACAGAAATACACTGACCTTATACACCAGAGGTGTCACGACACAAATAGCAGCGATACTCTTTAATTACATCTCAGCATTTTCATGTTCAGCGTGCAAGGCCTTTACTTGTCACCTCTTACATTCCATCTGGCTTTTTTTTTTTTTTTTTTACATCTTTATGAGCATCACATTATGTTCATTGGTCCTACTGGATTTCTCTGAATTCTCTCAATGCATCAATTAGACAAACCGAGCCAAGATTTGAGGAAAAACAAAAAAGCAGGAAGGTCTAAGGAATGCAGTTTGGAGAACGTTTTGAAACAAAAGTGCAATCTGCAAACAGGATATCTGTAACAGCACAACTTTACAATGTAGCAATGTTCTGATTTCTGTGTGTAACCACGAAATGAAGATCCGTTACATTACATAACATCCAAAATGCCGACATTTGCTCCGAAAAGTTTACATTTTATTTTAATTTGTGCTTCAATTTAGCTGAAGGTCTGCAGTTAGCAACCTGCAGTGCAAAAACATCTGGAGTCCCAAAGGGTGTAATTCAATTCAAATGCTTCTCACCAGGATCAAGTCATTTGTTCTCATCATGCTGTGATCAACCCTGCATTGTAAATGTAGGCTCATGCTCTGAAATGAAATCCGTCCATTTTTTCAGCGCTTCAGAAGCAACTAGTCTTGTTTCACACACATGGATCTGAAGAACGAGAATGTTCTCTGAACGATAGATAAATAATAACGAACATAATGTTCTGTATCGCTAAAAGGAGCTGTGTCGTGCTGGAATGACTGGCCAAATAGCCGACCGCATGAATGGAGAGCTTTCACGCTGTAGATAAACTTAATCAGTGTGTTCGTTACATGTTATTGTCAACGTTACCATGACAACATGGCGCACTTGAGTCCATTGAGCGCATTCAGCTTTCTAATAGCGTTTTTTTCTCGCCTATTTAACTGATTATTATTAAAAGGACATTAACAGTTCATGGAAATTTGATCATTCTATTTTCGTGTCAGTAACAAAACTTAATAGGTAGTTTTTGTTTTTATTATCAGAAATCGCAGATCACGGGACATGATTGGGTGTTTATGAGGAAGTTCGAGAGCACGCCTGGGGTTTGTTCATGTAACCGAACTTTGCGGATTCATTATGTGCTTTTCTGGTGGTTTCAATTTAATACATTTAAGTGAAACTATCAAACATTTTATCAAACAATGGCTGCTCTTAAATGAGTAACAGGGTTGAGTTTTTAACATAGAATTAGCAAATACACCAAATGTGGTTATCGAGCATCTCTGCCAATGGCATGATGGAACTAAAGACATTCTAATAATTTGTTTTATTTTTTAAATAATAATAATAATTCAAGTTCAATCTATAATTTGGATAACAAACATATCAGTTAATATCACAATATCCTTGAAAATGAGACCGAAAAAAAGAATTGAGAGAGTGTACTGTACTTTTCTTCCTCCCGTGATCACCAGGAAATTCAGATGTTGCAACTTCCTTTCGAATTTGAATGTATTCATGTAACAGGGTTGAGTGAAGGTTGGGGAACTAAAATGTACATTTTTCATCACCTTTAATAGCCAAATCAAGGAAATAGAGGATTTTTCAAGCATGAGAAATAAAATGGATTGATATATTAATGCAAAAAAAAAAGGATTTGTGAAGTATTTTTATGATTGTAGTTCAAAGTGTTAGAGAGGCTAAGACCGGCAAAAATGCTGTTTTTAAAAAAAAAATACTGTAGATGTTTCTTAATGTTTTATGCTATTTATCTGAAACATGCACGCAGCTTGTTAAGAAGGACACTTTTGGTTTTGGTTAATAACCAACAAATTCTTCTTAATGGATGCCAATAGGCAATAGTCAGTCACTTTATTTATTTATTTATTTATTTATTTATGCCACATACTCTATCTCTGCCTCAATCAGTAATGGTGCTGCTGCTCTATTCTGTACTCATAACAGCTGTCCCCAGCCTCACAGCAGCACTAGAAGCGCAGATCCAGATGTGCTGCCACATGGACTTTATGCTGTAAGCGGTTTTTCAGCACTGCAAGCAATCATATTCAACTCATATCACTAATCTCTATCAGGGATATAATCTCATGCAGTGGTGAGTGGTATGATGGCTGATTTGGTATAGTTTTATGTGAGAAAACATCATAAGACACATAATTCAGAGCTATTGCGGTATTCTATTGACAATGATGTCACTCAGTACCTGAAATTCATTCACTCAGTCTCTATTTCAAGTTCAGGTGATGAGACAAAGTTATTTCATTGGGAAATACAGGAAACAATTTCCCATATTGGTTGGGAAAGCTAATGACTGTGTAGTTGAAGCTCTATGGCTGCACTGGGCACTATAGCTGGTAAGATTATCATCATTAGCTGAATTATGTAAGGAACAGCATTCTTGGGGGTGTGCTGTTATAAGAAAATAATCAATAGTGTGATGTGTTGATTGTATTGTATTCCCATACCAGCACATCCTGCAGTGCTTAATTCTCCTATACTACAGTGATTTGCCAATGATAACATTTTTTATTACTTTTTTCATTAGACATCACGTCGCCGCTTTTATCCATTTATAGTAACATTTCATGTTGTGGAAAGTTAGTTCCTGTTAACCCTTCTATTACAACAGCTAAAACAGCCATTCTTTCACTAGCCTCTCTCTTGTCATGTTACCAAGAAAAGCGCAACATGCTGAAGACTTTCTCGTGTCGGAAAATCCATCCATCATACAAGTCCCTGTGTATGTTGTTGCTACTGTACATATCCATTCAGATATAGATTAAGGTAAAGGATTAGACCTGCCAGTTATGTTTGATTGCCTTGCACATTGGATATTTTGCAGTTAAATTAAAAATAAATAAATAAATAATAATAATAATAATAATAATAATAACAGATTTCTCTCACTTGCAGCACGTGTTGTAATATGGCTTGAAATATTTCAGCAGTTTTCATTAAATGTACAAATGGCTGTCTATATTCTTTCATATAAATAAGATTTAAAGGGCCATATAAATGTGACATTCATTGCAGTTTTTATTATTTTATTCAACAAACAGCCGAACAATCCCAGAAATATCGGTCAATATACTGATTTATAGTACTGTGAATTATACAGTGATAGAAATCTTTAGCCATGATGCCAATTACTAATCTCATGGTGCAGAGAGAGCAGAGACAGCCTTACTGGGATTAATACTTCAGTCCCGGCACTCAGGACGCCATCCATGTGATACAGTCTGAAAACGTCAAATTTACTGCTGGATTTGTGTCTCATTAAAGAAATACGCCACAACTTTTCAATGTGTGACGTTTTCACTACATCTTTCTTGTATGTACGGTTACCAGAGACAGGGAATTTAACACGTTTTCCTGTGCAGACAAAGGCAATGAAAAGCTGCTTCCTCAAACCTCATTTATAACAGAAGTCTAAGGGGCAGGCGTTGAATTTCATCGATGAAAGTTTACAATATAAACACTATTACACGGCTCATTTGAATACTCAATTCTGATTAGTCAATTACGACATTTCTGTATAACAGACCGTTGCTATGGACTACATCATTAGCGGAAGTAATAAAATCGTTTTTAAATCAATATTTTGGGTCAAATTATTGATTTCTTGAGTATGTAGCCGTGTAATAAGCAGGATAACATACAGCCGGTCATTACTGCGAAATAAACCCTGTCGAATCACCCTGTCGGGGAAATATGTGTTCTGAGTAAATACCTATACCATCCGTTCATCTTTTCATCACTGCTGACTTCTCAAATCTGGTCGTTGATTCGTTTTCCATAACAGCAGCTCGAAATGTAGTTCTGGCTAATCAGAAGTAGTTCAAAGCAAATCACGGGTTTATATTAATGCTTCTACACTGTTTTGACATTTACAACAGACGTGACACAAAAACGTGTGTAATTGTTGATATGGTGAAGTTTTCTATATAGAGACTTTTATTTAGCATTTTCTCCAGGAGTCTTCAGTTTCAGCGCTTTGTAATAGTCAGAGGTAGGTAACTTTATAACTTCTCCAGCAAGGGAAAATCTTCAGGATAGAGGGGGTTTTTTCAATACAGAGAGAAATATGAGAGGTCTATGAGGGAAAGACTGTTTACATGTGTTATAATGTAAATGATAACCTGAACTAACTTGTTTCCACAACATTAAATGTAACTATAAATAGATAGAAAGTACAACGTGTTGTTATTTAATTTAAAAAAAAAAAACTAACTTGAACTTTGGACTTTGAGACATGCTGTTATTGGAAAAGTAATCAACTTTTGGGTGGTCATATCAGCCCACATCAGACCACCCCATCACTGATTATTTTTCTATAATAGCACAGTAAATACGTTTTGAATAAACAGGTTTTCTGTTCTTTTCTTATGTGTATTTTTAAAAAAACTCCAAAAAAAAAGAGAGAGAGAGAGAGAGAGAGAGATGAGGTTAAAATATGCTGGCGCATTTCATTAAACTTGAGTAATGGTAATGGATTACAAGTTGAACATGACCTGAACATGACTTTTTTTCCTCTGGAACTGTAAAAGTAGTGCAATATTTACTCAGTCAAATTGAGAAATACTGTAGTCTGAACTGGTTTCTAGGTCCATTGCACTCACTATAATGAAAGTACAGTTCCAAAATATGAAAATCTATAAATCCCCATTCATATAATAATAATAAACTGTAACATGTTGGTTACCATGTTATGGTAAATAGTATCTCATTTCCCTTGAGTTCTCAGAGTTCTCTGTGTTGTGAAGAGGATATACTGGTCTGCCGTTTCCCAATCAAAAAGGGGCAAGAAGATAAGCCCTGGTGTCCTTTCTTCTGATGCCACAGAGGACAACAGCAGAGGAATATATAAATACAAACTAGCTGATTAGAATGGTAAGCAGGATGCCCCTGAACTGGGCAGCTCATCTAAATTCTGTACGGGCCATTTTTGATGTTCCAGCCCAGTGGCCTTTTCCCAATTTTCAACATGCCCTATTCCCTCCCCTTCCCCTGGCATCCTGTAATGGTAAATATATTGCTCTCACATAGCCATGAGTAACGGACCACTTCAGAATGTTAAAAATTCTCAAAATGTGCCAATTTATGCTGTCATCTACAACCCTCCAGCCACTCGTCTACCATCAAGATGTCAAGTTCAATCTGAGAAAGTGTTCTCCTGAGGAGTACAATGCAACAGGAGCCAGGAAAAGAAGGAAGAAGAGTCTGTCAATATCTAGCATTATGATCAGTTTATCATCATACTCCACTTGGACTTGGTTTTAAGTGCTCAAGACCATTTCAAAGACCTTTTTGTTTTTAGTTTTTTTCACTTTTCCAATCAGTGTCATTAGTTCTACTAAATGCTAGTAAAAGCAAATTGAATATCTTCTCAGCACATGGACTCTGGTGGCCTTTATCACATGTATCAAAATGAACGAGGAAAGAATAGGAAGAACAGCTTGTCAAGGATCCGACATTTTATAAACATGATAAATATACCTTACTTTGAGATAATACACAACTAGCTTAACTACAACTAAAGGAATACTCTTGCTAAATGCTATTATTGTTGTTGTTGTTGTTGTTGCTATTCGTTGTAACTCATTATAATGTAACTCTACAGAGAAAATTTTCTTTCAAGAAGATCAGTCCTTTCTGTATCTGTAACTCCAGAATTACTAGAGATGTTCTTAAAATATTTTTTATTAAATTTACTTTAATTTCATACCTTCAGCATGAGATTAAGCACAAAGATTATTTTTCGTAACCTTTTTTACCCATCTTTACCAAGGGCGCCAATAGTTATGGAGCTGACAGCAGCCTTCCACTTTACCACAAGATAAAATGAGAACTGGCTGTCTCATTACACATACAGATCTTACAAAAACTGGATTTATAGAAAATCGAAGTACTAAATAAAAAGCACATTCTGAGACATTTTGTGGCAAAAGTTAGTGAACCCTCAGTGGACTGTAGAAGTTTTACTCACTTCACTTCTATACTGAAGCAACTTTGACTGACAGGCACCAAGACAAAGTTGGAAACTCGAAGCTGGGATTATGGATGAGTGCTGTTCTTTTTCTACCATCATATCCGTCTTATCCTCTACCGGGCCCTTGGCTGAGCCTCTCAGCCTGCTCTGAATCTTTAATGAGCTTCTGTATTGATATTTCAGAAGCGCTGAAAAACTCAATAAACACAAACATCTTCTTGTTCATACATTTATATTGATTTTAGAAGCCAATAACACATGCACGCCAAGTGCCCATGAGCGAGATGGGTTTCAGAAAAACTAAAACACCTCAGCAAACAGACGTCCACCCTGGGAATGTGCGTTCTGTCTAATTCTGATATCTGAGCATCCATAAGAGTTAATGGATGTCAACTTGTTAGCCACGTGGAAGAAAAAAAGGACTTTGATCGATATCAGCGTTTCATAAGAAATCTGTTCTTACAGCAGTTAAAACATTCGCAAATCATCAGCAACTAGAAGGGCACTTGGTAGAGTGCATACCCTCGCCAAGCCACATATTATCAACATCAAAATCAAATCACTTGAACCTAGGATAAT
>JAOTRR010000013.1:3224377-3238155 GCA_028570945.1 Gogo arcuatus | reverse complement strand
ATCACACAGAGGGAGGGGAAAGTGCTCACTCTCCTCACATTTTTTCCTGCCAGTCGCGGGAATCGAACCGGCGACCCTTCAGGCCATGGCTGCCCAATGTAATGCATAAACAGGGTTGCATTTTTTTTTACACCAAATTATCGTAGTTTCGTAGTTTTGGAACAAGGTTGTAAAAATTCAAGTCCGCAAATGGCCTTTTTTTTCAATAGTTTCAAATTAGTCATTGGCTGCCAAGATTTGGTTTTAAAGAAAATAATCAAAATAAAATCTGATTTCTGCAAACATAGGCTATAGCAAACAAAATCCATTTTCACAGATATTGTGCAATATTGCCGTAAAGAAGACCCCTCAATATGCCAGCTTTGGTTGTTTATCCTGAACCAAATAAAGCCAACATAAAGCCTCCCCAGCATGTGTTCTTACATAGTATTCCTACATTCCACAACCAAAGGAATAACGTGTGACACAACAGAGTGTCGGCGTCTAGATTGACGTATAACACTACTCATCGGAAATACGAATACCCTGATTATACCGGTGTTAAGGGCAGGTGAACTGACTATTGAGGTGCTTTTGTTAGTCTGTACATTTATACCACTCTTCAAACACAAGCAAAGTTGCTGTGCGATCAGAAATATATTGGAGGAGAAAGTGAAGAGAAGAAGGAAGCGATTTGAAGCAGATCTTAGATGGTGACGTTTGAATTTATGCTGGTCTCAGAAAGAAGAATGTCAAAAACAAATGTTAATGTCAAAAACCTCACACCCCTGTTCTGCAATGCTGGCTGTGCCTTTTACACAGACATCAATCCTGCCTCTGTTACTATCAATCATTCCAGCTCAGAGGTGGAACAACACAGACCCCCTCGTTCCGCATTCGGAGGTTTTACACACAACACGAGGCAGAATAAAGGCTAAGATTCCCACCTTGAACAGGCTGTGTAAAAGGGGCTAAAGGGAATGTGTAAGTGCAGACACTGGGCTTTATTTACAGTATCAATATTTTAGTAAAGTTGTTGTAAATGTTTGTGTAAACCGAACCAGATAAAAAATTTCAGCCAGATTTACATATTTTCAGAAATGCAGATTTGCTTCATACTCACACACGTATGTTGAAGAATTCCAATCTCCCATAAATTTTTAGGTGCATTCACAGCACAGCTGATTTGCATTTGGTGATGACGGCAAAACTCCATAAAAGGCAAAGCTCAGAGCTGAAATGACAACTCAATGGCAAAAAAAAAGACTTTCTCAGAGGTAGAAGCTAAAGTTATTTTCACTCACATCTATGCCAATAAAATATATAAATTATTTAACAGCATAACAACCCCTTGAAAAAGCCAAAATCTGGTTCCAAATTACAGAAAAGCTGAATTAGATGTGAAAATAAAATGGTTTAGCATCAAAATGGAGAAAAAAATATATATCTACTGTGCCCAGGAGATCATGGACACCAAGCATATCACACAGAGAAACAAAGCAAAGTGTCTTGTCAACTGTCAGCCAGAATACATTTACACACACTCAGGAGCATGAGTAGGATACAAACGTTTTTCTGAAATTTTCAACCATTTTCATGCCTACAAAATTTCTGGTGTAAATACTCCTACTAAGGATTTACACATAAATCCATTGGTATCCAGGTTGATAGATGATGCCCATTGTATCTACGACATACAGCAATATTTATGTCATGAGACATATTGCAAAGATAGGGAGAAAGAAAAGGGGATTAAGGAGTGGATAATGGATGTACCAGACAATGATAAAAAGGTGTGTCGCAAATCAGAAATGTGTGCCGCAGCACAGCGAAGGGTTCCCATGCAAAGACTGAGAAAAGCAAGAAAAATGTGTCTCCCTTTGCCAATCCCTGACTTTTCTGAGCTAGTTTAAGATCTTTTTTGTGTGATTTTTGAGATGTAGAGTATTTGAGCTAGAAATTTTGCTGAGACCTGGCAACCTTGTGCATATAACTCAAGAGCTCACAAGGGTTTGGCTGTTGTGATAGATTTTCTGCGCGAGTCTGTTAGTGTTCCCAGTCACAAACACTACACCCCCTTTCCAGAACTACACAGAATTTACGTTTGCCAAGAACACTTAATATTCATCAGTTGTAGCTCCACAGTGTGTTTGTCAGCAAGTGCAGCGTCTTAGTTCCAAATTTAACCGTCTCCCGAAAGGCTTTCCATTTTATCCACATTACAACATGTTTGGCATGCGGAAGACTGTACAAGATAACACCACGCATGCCAAAACCACAAGATGTTTTAATCAATTCCCGATAGATCACGTCATCATGTCATCATCTGTGAATCTCACTCACATTTTGAACCAGCAACAGCCATCTGCTTGTCTGACGCAGGTACAGTCATGCCATCCCACTTAGGCTGTGTAACATGAGGAAGTGAGTGTGTGTCAGAACTATTTCAGTGTGCTTTGAAGTCTTATTTTGCATCACCCTGGAGGCAAATGCAGAGATTCTGCAGGAAAACTCTAAATGCTCTGCTGTACTGAAGTAGAGAAGAGACGTGGTGGGGAACTCTTGAAGATCCCACAATTTTGCACTGAAAATCACGTTGTGATACATGATACATATTATATACTATCCAATGGTGGACCATTAACATTAAAGCAGTATATAATATGTATAATATAAAATGGAGCACAGATCCAGTTCAGAAGTGGTTTCAACTCAAGTCAGTACTGGCACTTTAGCTACATCCTGCACAATTATTCATGCAATCAAACAACTTGTCAAACATAATGATTTTATCAAACAAAATGATGGCTGTTGTCAGGGTGGCACAGTGGTACAACAGGTAGCACTGCCACCTCATAGCGCAGGGTTTGATCCCTGATCTTGGTATAATAATGTACCATGAACTCATTGTCTGTACACATGTTCTCCCTGTTGGATACCATTGTTTTTTTTCCTGATTCGTTAGTTTCCTCAATCCTTTCTAAACCACGCCAGTAGGTGGATCGGTAACTAAGTGTAAATAAGTGTGCATGGTGCCCTGCGATGGACTGGTGTCCCCATCCATGATGTATTCCAACCTCATGCACTGTGTTCCAGGGGTAGGCTCCGTGACTCACCATGACTCTGACCAAGATAAAGTGGTACCTGAAGATGAATGAATGAATTAATGGCTGTTGTAATCACAACATTTGAAAACAACGAAGCTGTTTGATATCCATAATGCAACTGATTTATTTAACATCATTTAAGAATAACATCCTACCAGTCCTACTGCTCATCAGTGCTTAAGCTTTAAGCTTAGAAATGACTCAAGATTCGAAATTACACAAAGAAAAAAAGTTGAAAAGTTACAAAGGTTAGGGTTATGATTTAAGTTGGCATTCATAACTTTTGTTATGACTTTTTTGATAAGTAAATAGCACAAAATCCAACCACGCTCAGTCTTTCTAATAGTACACATTTGTCTGGGGAATATTAAAGAAAACTAAGAAGAAAATCCATTTTGTTTGGTGTTGCTTTTGTAATCAGGATGAATTTCAGTCATTCTGGATTGAGTATCAGGTCATAGTGTCATTGCAGTTTACTATATTTAATATATTTAAACACTGACCATTTTTCAAGATTTTCCCAGGCAGAAAAATGGCATTGTTGAAAATCCGCACTTGAACTTTCCATACATGCTCCATTGAGCTTTTATTGAGAAACACTTAGTCACATGTATTTACTTCAGTAAAATCTTTCCCAACATAATGTAAAGCTAAGGACAACAACACCCTTTGTTTTCTGTTTTCTTTTTGCCACAATTTTTGACCAGGGCCTCTGCCATCAGACACTGGGGGTCTTCCAGACTTTAACATGGTTTCTCTTCACATTCATCACCCAGTATCATTGATGCCCCGTGAACACCCTGCAGTCTCGCCACTGTCTACAGCACCAGGTAGGGTGCCAGGGAGGACAATGCCCAAGGATTAGCATTAAAAGGCCAAGGACTGGGCCCAGCATCCCAGGACGCTTTGAGGCCTGGGGGGTGGCACAGAGGGCTGCAGTGGCTCGGGTTAGAGCGTCAGGAGTCCACGGGAAAAGTATGGAAACGGCTGCCGCTAACACCCACCATGGGGCCAGCTCGGTACACAGCGGGAGTCTCTGTGTGGAAGCGTACATCTGTTCACGACGGGAGAACACGCCTGACACAGAGATAATTCTTTCCCTTTCTTCTTCAGGCTCCTCCTTTACATTCCCCCCTTTCTCATTTTACTTCTTATGGGTTTTTTTCATGTCTCAGTCATTTTTTTGTCCTGAAACTGAGTCAAGACCAAGGAATGAGTACACAGTACTTTTCAGTAGCCTTATTGATATAAGTTTCAATCGTTTTCAGATGAACTGACATGGACAATAGTCAATAGTATGATCAGATTGGTGGTAGTCTGTCCCAAATGGCTAATCTTTGTTTTTAACCAAAGCCAACTTAGCCAACACAGCTAGCCGCTCGGAATCACGATTATGCATGCAGTCTTTCAGAAGGAATAGGATTACTGTTTAAAAAATGTAGCTTCCGTTTTTCTCCCCATGTGTACAAAGCATAACTGTCATGATACGTGTCATTCTAAGCCTATTTTCCATCCTGTGATGTGATGAATTGGAGCGAATAAGCTGGAAGCAGCAGATGGCTAACAGCCCAGTGCGGTTGCTAAGGTTGCCTCAATGCTACTCGCAGAGTGTTCAGGTTAGCTTAGAACAAGTCGAGAATGCTACACACCAAATGAGCTATCAATCATGTAAAAAGTGTAACTGTAGTCTTTAAAAAATTGAAGCAGTCTTTATTCATCTGTGTTTGGATGGCAGGCATATTGGCAAGTTGTCATGACAACAGGGATGTTCTGCTGATGAAGACTTGCTGTCGACTGTCCAATCGGATGATGGCAGCTTAAACTGCAGCGTGAGCGCAAGTGTTGGGGGGACACACATTTTCCAGATACACACAATGCCAAGGACGACGCCCTGGTCCAAGACCACCTACGGATCATCGTCGGCTGCAGGAGAGGGATGGCTAATGGACTGACACGATCCGTTTCAGAATGAGAACAAGGCGGAGGAAGAAACGAGATGGGGCCAGGTAGGGGGTCGCCTTAATATTGACTGGTCTGAATGTCATCGATTATCTTTGCCATCTTTGCAGCCCGCCATTGTGCATTATCGCTGAGAAACACAACATGAAAATGCAGAAATTTGGTAACAAGATTACCATTTAGAAATCATGAAACTCTAGCAGGTGGTATAAGGGCAAAGATGTGTGAAGAATGTCAATCATAATGGTATATAATGAGCAAAATAACAACACTTGTATCAAGCTAATACACCAACGCTACCAAAGAAGAATGGCATTTTATTTCTATGGCGATTTCTGCATTTCTCTTTTCCTCCCCTGTTGAATTGAATTAGAATAAGCAGCGGTGAAATGCCTTTGGATGACTGTAGCCACCATTTAGCAATGGATGCACTGGAAAGGAAACTCCGCTTTTTCCATTTAGCACGGCAGGTAGCCATATACTCTTACCCTCTCCAACAAAGATCCATTTGGACCGAATCACAGAAAATACCTTATAAGGATCCGACGAAGGGCCTTCACATAAGACGATTAAAATCTTCATTCATTCACAGTGAATCTCTTTTACATCCCCTCCTTCTTCCCCCTCTGTTCCATCATGGGGTCTCGGTGGGAAGCCAGTGAAAAAACTGACCCCCACTGGTGGATATCTTTGACTCTTCAAACATTGGGGAAACATGCAGATTGTCAGCATGCAAAACCCACATTTATTGACTCTTGGTTGGACATCAAGCAGATTAGATATTGGATACTGGCCTTGTTTTGAAAACCTTTTTGTTAGTTCTAACATGATTGATGGTCAGGTTGAAGCCATAATCGTATCATTAGATTTGCTTTGGAGTATTTGTATTATAAGTATTGCATAACGTGAAAAAAAAAGATTGCATTTTACTGAACTTGTATAAGGAAATACTGTAGGTAGGGATTTATTTATTTATTTGTTTATCTATCTATTTATTTATTTATTTATTTATTTTCGAACCGAGTACAGGTATGTTTTTGGTACCAATACCAATAAAATACTGATACCAAAATGTGTAACCTGCTTAGTATTAAGCAATCATGCACATCATAGAATATTTACCTTTACATATTCTTTATAAATGTTTGCTGGTTGATTTTAAATGAAGTACATTAGCTAGCTACAATAGTTAGCTTGGATCAAGTAGGATTGTCAAGAACAACATACTGGATAAGAGGTGTTACATTCACTCACCTAACACTGTAGACATTTTTTTATAGCCTAGTGTTTGCTGCAGCATTGGTTGCTGCTGTGTGCTGCTAGCAAAGATCTCCTCATGCTTTATGTCTGAAATTATGTTCGAGTTTTATGTTTAAAATGTTATGGCAGTGGCATCAATTGCACCTTGACTTAAAAGTGAATTAGATCCTGGAAGCACTCATGTCTCACCAGGGCTCAGTTCTCACACAAGTGAAGTGGTTTTACAGCCAACCTTTTCTTTGTTTGTTTACTTCATTGTGAATACCTTTTGTATGTGTGTGCAATTCATAGCAACTTACTATACTATTTACTATACTATTAGGCTGTCAAGTTTTATTGAATGTTGATATCCGGGCTTTTTTTAAATGTAGTATGTGTACAAGTAAATTACCCCAGTATTGGACTGAGACTGAGACTGAAACTGGCATATTTTATTCCGATACCAGTGTTGCTATCAATATATCCCTACTTTTGTGACAGATTGTGACAGAAAGGGTTTTGAAGCAAGATTCTTGGCTTGTTCATTTTAGACGCCCCTCTCTCCTAAAACCAGAAACTATATCTGTATTAGAAGGTCAAACCTATCAGAAAAGTCATGGAACAAGCAATTTTCGAACCGTTCAGATTTAAGTCTGGGAATTTCAACCATGGAACTGCATGCTTTGTGTGAAACACTGTGTTGACTATTTCACAAGTCTGCTGATCCAATTTCCCAGTATTATCTCTTGTCTGGTCCTGCTATCACATCAGCCAGAGCAGATTGAGATGGTGTGACCGTTCAGACAGTCTGATTGAGACGGAATTAGACAAACACCCCAGGGCCATTGCTATTATAGGACTGTGATTGCTAGACTATTGACTTGCAGACGTAGCTGTCCTGGAGGAAGTAGAGAATATCAGCTCTGCCTGTGCAGACTGGGAAAATGGAGTGTGTATATATGGTTTATATAAGTTTGTATCTTGGACACAATGCAAATACTTCACCTTGAACAGAAATCGCTGACATATCGGTAAAGGGGAATTTGCTTGCTCCAAGTCATTTCATTTGCATCCAAATGAAAGATGTAATTACTGTACATGTCTACATCTTTTTGGCTTATTTGCTGAGTGACGATGATGGCAAAAGATGTTTTATTGCTTCAGGTTGACCACCATGACAAATGTGACCTCTGCCACTCCCCAGTGGGACTTTCTTCAGTTATTTACAGTCTCCTCTTGACCACACACACACACACACACACACACACACACACACACGCACAACTCTGGAGACGCTCAGTGATCTATTTAAACCTCTCACCATGTCTGGGATTCCCCATCCACAGCATAAAATGCTTCAGCTATAAAGCAAATATGTTACTTAAAGTAGGATAACAATCTCATCATGGTCTCCCAATTGCAACTTGGTAAGGATGACCCACGTCATATGAAAAGTTGGAGCATATGAAAAGGTGGAGAACTTGTAGCTTTTATTATCTCAAAAATTGCACTTTATTTTTATGCATTTTTTTCCTTGAAAGAGTTAGTTTATAACAGCCGGCCTTGCTGCTTATCCTAGAGAACCTGCAATGTGTCAAACTTCCTCTGTCCGTCTCATACTCTGCCTTCCAGTGGTTCTGAATTTATTTCTTGTCTCACTGAGTGAAAAAGAAGTTGCAACATTGCTTTTCATGGCAGATGTTGTCCTTCACATCAAGCACTGATAGAGCGTTCTTACTCTAGGCAATGCGTTTTTGGCTGTGTTTCACATCTGTAAATTGGATGCAGGCAAGCTAGTGAGATGCTCTTCATCTGCCACTGGGATTGTACAGAGTCTTTGCATAATTGATATTTTGCATAAACCCATTTATCCGGGGAGTTCCTGTCAGTACAGGATGTAGGCTCACAGCCTGGGTGGTTTGGGAGGCAAAAGTGTAGCCATATCAGAGACCACAAAACCTGAGATCTTCACATGAATGTCTGACAGGTGGACAGGTTCATTCCTTTGTTTCTCTGTCCATCTTTTATCACTTCCCCCACCCCATGGCACTCCATCTAATTGTCTTCCACTGAGTCCAGTCAAGGACTACCAAAAGAGACCTGGCCCAGGGCAGGACCTGGCCCTGGCCCACATTCACCAGACTGATGCTTCAAATGAGTAGATATAATCTCATGAAAAAGAATCTATCCAGTCCCACAATGATGAAATAATTAATGCTCCTTGCGATGGATCAGCATTTACTCTCAGAAATTAAAGTACCAAAATGTAGTTTTTCTTGTTGCTGGGGTGGTACTAACAAGGGTACATCTTTTATACCTTTAGTATTTATGTTTTACCTGGGAAAGTGTACATGATGTACCTTTAATGAACTTTTAGACTATAGCTTTACAGTACATGAGTGGTATGTATGGTCCATTATGCAGCGTAAATGTTTTTAAAGGTAAACTACAGTAACACTCGCATTGCTCCCAGGTGCAAGCTACATACTAAAAGTACAAAAGATATAACCTTGATGGTATGATCCCAACAACAAGACAAAATACAGTTTGGTACCTTTATTTCTGAGAGTGTGGTGAAGCAAAACCATCACAACCAAACGTTATCCAATGACTTGCTCGACTTTCTGTCAATCCTGTCTTTCTCAGAAAAGGATAATGACTATCAGTGGAATTCATATGCTTGGTAGTGTCCGTATTTGCATTAACTAGCTAACTAGCTTATTACACTATATCAGCTACCATTTTTAGACTTATTGATTTTACCCTCGGCCGTGTTTGAGCGACTGCAGACTCTCCAGTCACATGATGGCCAGTAAAGACAAGCCTCTTGACTCCCCGAGCTGTGAAGTACATTCTCAGGTTAGACATGAAAAGCTCTCACAGCATTAATGAGTACTTTACGAGTCCACTCTTATCATAAGGGAGATACAGTAGTTTCTTCTCAGTTTTGAAAAGCTAACAAACAAAACACTTATTAACATCATATTAAGAGAAATGTGCCAAAAGATAGTATACTGATAGTACCATACCAAAACAATTATGGAGTTTTAAATCTATTTGAAAAGGTTTCACAGAATTCACAGAAACTATGGATATAACAATTAAACATAGAAAATACATTGAATTATGTAACCATTATAATGTATGTATGAGATTATGGAAAGCTTTGAAATATTTATGAATAATAATTCCTGCATTAATAGCCCTAATTGTAATTACTTATGGTTTAATTTAATAATACGGATTCCAGCTCCATTATATAACAGCCAAATAAAATAGTACTTGATCCAGCACATCCTATTATTTGGCATTTTCCATAATTGAGACATGCCTTCTGTATCTGAAATCAGAATACTAATGTGCACAATTTCAGTATTAATTCCTCACAAGTGTGTAACTCAGCTCTTAATACATCTGATTACGAATATACTGATTATCATGAACCTTTTACCAAACTACTTTAAGAATATCCGCATGTTAGAGCATTCGTGAGACCTCATAGCACCAACGCTTGTCATTTTGACGTAAAAAGCACCCACACGAGTCATTTGTGACAATAACAAGAACGCTTTGTTTGTCAGATCCACCTTTACCTGTGTATTACTGTCAAAGTTAATTCGCCACCTGTCTGTCATGTGTGCTTAAAGCAGATTCAGCCATCCTCAGCTGTCACTCCCTCAGCAATATTACAATTGCTCATGAAACTCTGTTTAAATGTCAGTGTTCATCTTTTGGCACATGATGTATATACACAGGCAGATCATCAGGGTTGAGTTGGTGTCAGAGTTTAAAGGTCTAACGTACATCCAAGCTAGTGTTAGAACGTGTTCTTAACATTAAGGATATTTGGTTTCAGTGACAGAAGCCATAACACTGGACTGTTTTTCCAGATCACATTTGATCCAATTCATAGATCAGATCAACACACTTAGTACTGTTTGTCTTTACTCTTCTACAAATGTACTCTAATTTAAATGATTTATAACCTCACTATCCAATGTCACCCAGAAGACGATAGCTTTCCTTTTGAGTCTGGTTCCTCTCAAGGTTTCTTCATGTCGTGTCAGGGAGCTTTTCTGGCTTCATAATTAGTGATCTACAGCTACATCTGGGTTTCTGTAAAGCTCCTTTGTGACAACGCAGAGAGTGAAGAAATTCTTCAGTACTTGAAGGACTGGAGGCCCAGCATCATCCTTTACTTACCTCTATCATCTGGCCCCCATACCACCATGGAATGAGGGTGAAAATAACCTACCCGACCATTAAACCTACACGTGGGCCTTCCCCAAACTGTTGCCAGAAAGTTGGAAGAACATTGTATAAATTGTATAGACTTGTATATCTTTGTATGCTGTAGCATTGCAACTTTCCCATCATGGGAACTAATGGACCCAAACCTGTTCCAGCATGGTAGTCCTCCTGTGCACACAGTGAGGTCTATGAGAACATTGGTTTGCCAAGGGTGGAGTGGAAGAACTCGAATAACCTACATAGAGCTCTGAAGTCAACCCCACTGAATACCTTTGGGATGAATTGGAGCATTGACTGCACCCCCAAATGCTTCAAAATCTAGTGGAAAGCCTTCTCAGAAGATTGGAGGTAATTAAACAGCAAAGGGAAGGGACTACATCTGGAATGGGATGTTCCATGGGATGACATTCAGGTGTCTACAAACTTTGGCCATATACTGTATATTCTTAGACCACCTCTGGCACACAAAAAACTAATGGACTCTTATGGCAATGGCAATATTTGTCCCACAATGGTCTTCTATCTGGGTTCCTACCCACTGTCTCTAAAACACTGTTTTCAGGATATTGGCTATCATTAGAGAATGTTCAGCCTCATTATACTCATTACAAACAAACTAGTTCCAATTCATTTCCCTCTTGATCCACACAAATACGGTATCGTTCTGCCTGGTTACAACACCTCACAGTTTTTCCCTTAGACTAAGTATAGTCACATCAGCCATGACATGTTTGGTATCCAAAGTTTGCTACTTAAGCTTTGGACTAGAGCTATAAGACTAATCAGCTAACAAGTAATAGATGTCTGTTTCACTGAAGCAGGTGACAATGCACATAGTATATATTCCTCCCTGAGTATTTCAGCTGCTACAAGTCTACACAAGCTGGACACTGACCTCAAACGATGATAGAAAGAAGCTGAAAAGAAGCTTGTTCATGTGTGATGGCAACAAACAGGGTCTCGGCATCATACTTAAGGCCAATTTACACTCCTGTGCCAAATCTACACCGTAGACTGTCGTTCACGTTTCCAGAAAAGTAACTACACTACAAGTAACTGCGTCATGGCGACGCAGACCATAACAACTATGATTGATCCACTTGGTAGCATCACATTTCTGAAATCTACAATCATGATGGACTTAAAGACTATGGCATTATTTTTGTGCCTCATTCCTGAGTGCGCAGTGAGACTTTCACTTCGAGATGCTCATACTGCTGAATACAGACAAGTTAAAACTCTCCAGCAATGCTTTCAGTGAGAAGTCACTTGGTTTATAGTTAATCACATGAGGTTTCTTTTTTCTCCAGTAAATTTGCTTCAAAACAACATTTTGTCCATGTTATTTTTTGTACATTACACCTACAGTGAAACACGAAACTCACATTCCACTCTTCTTCTATATGTGAAAGCAGTCTATATGTGGTGTGTTTCAGGCGATTGCGCCTCCTAGAGGAGAAGTGCCCCTTAACTGCAAGGATAAATACAGTACTTCACCCTACGAGAGCATCGATGCCGTATCTATGGTGTAGATTCTACGCAGATGTACATTATAAATCAGCCTTTACCATAGGTCTGTTGTGCTGTCCACACAGAGCACTGTCAAACTTGTTACACTCCCCCAAAACCTCTTCCATAAATATTTGCCTCAAATTGCATCCAATTCCTCAGTAATGCTGTGCAGACTCGCTGATGTGGTTTAGGACACAGTGTGACTTACTGAAATCTATAAAAATGAACAAAGCTTTATTGTGTAGCCAAGTAGGGGCAGCCATCTCGGACAACTGGAATCACTTTCTTTTTGCTTAATGCAATTTGGTATCGTTCCATGCAAGTCTGTGAGAAAATATTATGGAAAGTTGGAAATGAATGATAATACAGTATAGTTCTATTTTAAACGTAAAATTCTAAATATGGACAACCTAGCTTGGATAATTTAACGTATACAAAATTTCCGCATGCATTTACAAAACAGGTTTGGGTGAGACAGACTTTCAAATTAGCCTCACAGTTTCACTGAAAAACTAGACACCTAAAATCTAATTATCTAAAAATTAACTAAAAATTGGGGGGTTTTTTCACATAACTATTCATTCAAGAACGATAAATGTGTTTGCTGTGCTAGGGTGTCATCTGCTACACATAAAAGACTTAAAATACATACAAATGACAAATTAATATAAAAAACATTGTCTCTGTTATGTTGTGGGAGACATCTTGCTGCCATGGTTTGGGTCCATTTGTCCCCTTAAAGGGAAACATCACTGCAAATCATTACCAAGCTATTCTGACAGATTAGCCTGTGATGAAACATTTCTATCCAAATGACCCTGTACTCCATCCACAGGACACACAGGCACACTGAGTCACTCATTGATGAATATGAAAATAACAAATCATATGCTACCGTCTTCACAGTCACCAGATCTCAATGAACACAACTGAACTGAACACAGAAATTGACCACGTGTGTTAGGTAGCGCTCTCCACCACCATCATCAAAGCACCAATTAAGTACACTTCTAGTACAGAGACTTATAGAATCTATGCCAAGGTGAACTGAAGATATTCTGGTGGCTCATGGTGGGTCCAATACCTCACTAAAACACTTTATGTAGTAGTTGGTTTTTTTGCTTTTAATTTGTCACATGTGCGTAAATAGAAGATATGTTATACACTGGCAGATTTAGGGGGAAATTAAAAGGGAAGGGCGAGAGAGAGGAAAAAAGATAGACGAGCAGGAGATAATCCATCTTTTATGCCTCATCCTTTATTGCTCTTAATTATAGTTGCTTAAAATGAAGCCTGTACTAAACTGCTTCACCTTATGCTTTTCTGTCATGATCTTCTGTGGTTTTACCATACTGTGTGCACTGGGAAAGGGGGGGATAGCTACATTTTCCCCACAGCTGTAATAGGAATGAATCGTTGTGAAATCCAAGCTGAGACATTAAAGAACCGAAGCCCTAACAAACAGAGTCTTGATACCAGATGGGACTGGATGATGAAAAGAGACTAATCCTGGCCCAGGCTCGCCTTCCATCAGCACAGGCACTACAAAGCAGCTCATGCTGAGCTCTCGCAAGCGAATACTCTTTTTTTTTATACCTCGCCAAACAGAGTATCACACCACCCCTCCCTTCCTTTCTTTGCTTCTCTTCATCTCCTTCTCTCATACATTCAAACCTTACACTATATACATACATCTCTTTCTCTCTCTCTCTCTCTCTCTCTCTCTCTCTC
>JAOTRR010000013.1:3128867-3147335 GCA_028570945.1 Gogo arcuatus | reverse complement strand
TGTGTGTGTGTGTGTGTGTGTGTGTGTGTGTGTGTGTGTGTGTGTGTGTGCGCATGTGGCTGCCAGCACACAGACAAAGTGGATGTGTGTGTGTGGAGACAAAGTGTCCTTCCACTGCTGTTATGAAGAGGATGGGGGTGTCGCTGACATAAGGGCATCTCTGCTTCTTCCTGCTGGTGTTTTCACTGAGAGCGAGAGAGAGAGAGAGAGAGAGAGAGAGAGACTGGGAGGGGGGCACATCCCTCCTCTTTCCCCACGGCCTGCGCCAACTCTGTGTGTGATGGAGTTTTTATCTGACACATGTGGAACTAATTTCAGACACCCCCCCCCCCACCCCCTGTTCTAAAGAGGCTCCTTCTCCCTTAGAATCCTGTATCTCGCTGCTTTTTTGGCTGGTCCTACTTCTGCCTTTTATCTCTTTCTGAAAAATCTCTCTGATAGAGACTAAGCCAGAGAGAGAGAGGGAGAGAGGGAGAGAGGGAAGGCCCAGCTGAGTGTGTGCACAGTAGAGTAGGAGGTCAAGCTTGGGCTTACGGCTTTAGTCATGCTGTGCCTCTCTCTTTCTCTTCTTTCTTCTCCCTCTCTCTCTATCTCCTCTTTTCACACATGACCCTGTCTAGTAGGCATTTCTCATAAACTCCATCTCTCTCTCTCTCTCTCTCTCTGTCTCTCTCTCTCCCCTTTTTCTGCCAGGGAAGCAGGAATGCGGCACAGCAGGAGAGAAGAGAAAGACAAAAAAGTAGAGCTAGAGAAAGAGACAGAGAGAATGAGGGAGGGGTGGAAAGAGGAGGGAGAGAAAGAGAAAGCAAAGCGTTGGAGTAGAAGAGTGCGGGAAACTTTTTGATCCAAACCAAACAGTGAGGTGGGGGTGTAGACAGCAGAAGTAGGGGAAGTGGTTGTTGGTTGTTGACATACTGAAAGAGCGAGATATAGAGAGAGGTACTCATGAAGAAAAGCGATAAAGCCATCTGGATGAGGGTCGTGTGCAGTTTCATCGTATGTCAGCAGTTAAGGAAGTAATGTGATAAGCAGTGTGTGTTGCGATGATAGAAGTGACAGTAGAAAGCGAGGAGTTTGTCTAAACCTCAAATCCAAACATCGAATCCGCTTGTTACTGTAACTAACATTGGTCTACAACCGTGTAAGGAATAACACATGACGGGGTGTGCTGTTATTGGGAAATAATCAGCTGTGGGGTTGTTTGAGGTGGCCTTTATTCCTCTTATACCACCACAACTTGCCAATGAGTACCATTTTTAATTTATTAATGAACAACATATAATACTTGTATATTATAGTAAAATAACTGTTTAACATCGCTTATGTTATAGCAGCTATAAACGGCTGTTCCTTTTTCCAGCATTTTTTTTTTTTCTCTTAAGTAAACAAGAAAATAAACGCAGCTTGTTATGACACAGAGAAACCAGGAAGTCCTGAGGAAACTTACCGTTAAAAAGCACTGACACTGGAGACTCCTTCCATAACTCTTAAATAAATATTAAACCGTCCTCTTTACAGGAAGCTTCATTACATCTACAGTTATACATTTCTCGTTGTTAAACCGCGATGCTGTTTTTTTGCGTAGTGTCCGCGATACAAGCCCCGGTGAAGGAGCTGTTACTATAGAAATGATAACGAATTACAAACACGTTGATATAAACCTGTGATTTTGCTTGCAGCCAGGATGACAAAATTAATCCCCACCATCAAATCTGACCAATCAGATCTGAGAATTGAATTCAATATCATATCACATCAACACATCACCACCCCTGAATCTTACCTACCAAAGGTTCACTCTGCACATATATACTCTGCCTGAAGCAATTTTGAATAAATGTATTGGTACTGGACTCTGGATGGTAAGACTGAGCGAAGATCATATGCTAAGTTTTGCTAATGACACCAGCTTTAATATCCTGAGTGCATACTGACTACCAGTTGTGTTTTCAGGGCTCAGAAACGAGGAGACCCGGCCAGTCCGTATTTCGTGAACTCGGGTCACGTCGTGGCTCCAGCCAGCAGCGCTAACGACAGCGAAGTGTCCAGCGACGCAACCACTGATGACTCCATGTCCATGACTGACAGCAGTGTGTAAGTGCTACAGTCCATGCATCAAACACACTCTTGCTTCATTCCCCCTGGCAGAAGGGTTTCACCTTTTCATCAGTTCTTCATTTGATTTAACGAAGAAAAGATTTCAACAGGCATCCGTTTGTGTGAAGAAAGCAGTGCAAAAGCAGTTATGACAGCTGTTATGACAGTGGAACAGCTGTACTATGTATGATTAGGGAAAGATTGGCAAGAAACAGGAATTGGAAGGACTTTGGTGGTGAGTGTTGAGTTATTGATGTCCAACACGGCTCTTACGTAGGTACAGGAAGTGTGGAATTTGATTGAGAATTTCCAGGTCTGGTGGCTATGAATCAGCAAAAAAAAAACAACAACTGACACGTCTCCTATAACACCTCCTTTTTTATGTCAAACGACTATGGAACAACAGTTTAGAACATTACAGGTGGGGCTGCATTAAAAGTAATGCTGACTCGGCATATGGTAACTCTTAGGTTATTATAGCACAAACTAATGAAACCACGGAAAAATCTGGGAAAATGGTAAATCCTTTAGAAATTGGAAATCTTTGGAAACGCTCACAGCACCAGGGAACGTTTCGGGCTGCCGGACTTCCTGCTGTTGTTTGGTGCAGATCGGATTTGGATGGCCACACAGAACTAGGTTAAAAGAGCTCTAATTTAGATTTTGCATATCACTCAAATTACAGAACCGTATACTGTTTTCCCAAACTTCACCAAACCTTCTTTCATTTTTTTCATTTTGTAGCATCCGTTTTACTTTTGTCCCCCTCCCAGCAGTTTTGTTTTTCTCATCATTATCTCATCGTTTCCCTTTCTCAAATCTGCACAGTAAAATTAGCCGTTAGCCCTTGAGTCTGTCTCAGCGAGAGTATGAGAAGGAAGGAGGGGGCTTGGCAAAGCTTGAAAGCGAGGCTTCACCCGCTCAGCACCGCTGTGGTTTCCCAGCAGCCTTAGCGCGATGGGATCAAGTGTCAGAGCGCGTTTGGTCGGCAGGCGTAGACGAGCGCATAGACCTCATTCCTGGACCCGCAGACAACTCACCTGGGGTTCCCAATGCTGGGATTAAAATCACACTCCCTCATCGTGACCCCTAACCCCTTCATCTCACCACACTCACACACACACATATATATATACACACATAATCCAGCCCCCCTCCTTTTTCAAAGGAGCCTTACGTGGTTTCAGAGAGGATGAAAGGCTGAGCTGAATGGCGCTCTTGGCCCATTGTTTGGCTCCCAGAGCTTCAGGAGGGAGAAGGGGGGGGGGGGGTTGTGAGAGCAACTCAGACCGCTTTGAAAATTAGTTGCACGACTGAATGGTTGGTGGGGGCATGTATGGCTTCCCCCTGAAGAGAGAAAGAGAGAAGGCTACTTTCATTCACTCCAACATTGCTGTGGTTTTTAAAGAACTTCAGTTTATCGAGAGGACTAGGCTATCCATATCGCTAATCCATCCATTTGTGTTGGTTTGCACACTTTTAAAAAAAGTACATCCAAACTGCTAACACATCTAACTCCAGCTGAGCGCTAGTAACCACTAATTAGCATGATGTCATTTGCATAATGCAAATTGTTGGCTACTGGTATTCATCCTTGAGAAATGCGCTCCATTGAAGGAATTCTCCCAGAAATGCTAACGTGGCTAACAGCCACACATGTATCAGGTAGCATGATCTCGGCTAGCTGATTAGCTTTCGTTTATTGTTTCCAATCCTGCTGGGTTGAACCACTAAGCGTTTTCTTTCAAAACTTTCCAGTCAGTCTATATTTGGAGTATGGATGAATGTCATACACTGAAGTATTACAAACTAACGATAAAACTGTTGAAGCTCAAGGGTCCTGCCGAGTTCTTCACAGACGGTTGGAGTTTAGCAATCTCTTTGGCCCTTTCATGAAATAAGCCTCACATTTTTTATCTATCGCATGAACAATGTGATATCTACGACAGTTTAAAAGGCACAGTACAAATATGAATCGCCGTTTGAGATAGACATAAAGCCAGGGTTAGAGGTGATTTCAGCCCTGTTCTTTTTTTTTTTCTTCACTTATATCTTATTTATGGATTTACTTGGACTCTAGGGAATGCGGCAGTGCCAACTTCAAACATTACCTTATCTTACAAACTGAGCTTTTGATGTTGCTGAGATCAGAGGAACCGCGAGATGCTATTGCCAAATGAAGATGGCAGGGAGCGCATATGCGCATGAGTGTGAGATTTCAAAGCGAGAGAGAGAGAGAGAGAGAGAGAGAGAGTAGTGTTCAGGATAGGTCATGCTCCATAGACTTCAGATGTAAATACTGAAACAGCAGTTGACAAAAATACATTCGGACACGAACAAATCACAACGGAAACGGGTCGATTAGCGCATTTCAACTCGAATACAGGAAAATGTCAGGCTTTCGCTCACTCACTGGTCCTGAATGTTTAATGTTGTTCACGTCTTATCAATGTTCACATGGTTAAAAGGATCCCTCCGTGCAGAGTAGAGCTTCACTTCCGAATGCATCGTTATTAAGTCTCTCTGCGTGTTTTTAGGATTAGCAATCAGAAAGTGACCCCCCCGCCGAGCGGCTCTGTGTTTGCTAACGGACTGCTCCAGCCTTTGATGGCTCTCTCATGCCCTCGGTAGGGGAGAGAGAGCTCATGTTGACATTAGGCAGTAAACGGTGGCCCCCGGGGTCCCATCTACAATCATTAAGGAGAGGTGTGTTGTGTTGCTAATGCCCTTAATGTTGTAGAAACTGAAATGGGGGGAGTGCTGTAAAGCCAAGGGTTACTAGATGTCCTGTCAAGGGAGAAGGCTGTGGTATGTGGCCTTGAAAGCAAGAAATTCTCCAATAATAAAACATAATGGGTCAGCGGGTCATTTCCAAACCAAACGAGCCTTTCTTTTGTACTTCGTAGAATTGAAACCTAATACAGTGTTTAGTCTGAAGATTGTTGTTTGTGGTCTTATTATTGGATTTTGTTTTTTTTTCGGGAACAGGGACGGGATCCCGCCGTACAAGCTGGGCACGAAGAAACAGCTACAGCGGGAGATGCACCGGAGCGTCAAGATCAACGGACAAGTTTCACTCCCCCACTTTCCCGTAAGATTCTTTCTCTCTATCCCTCTTTCCTCTGAGATCAGTGATTCGCGCCGATGCCAGCTGGGTCCTCTCTCCCAAGTGGGAGCCCTGTTTTTATTTCTCCAAGCTCGTGTTTTGACAGAATATTATATTCTTCTGCTCATTTTCATATAAAAGGCTACAAATGAAAGCCTGCATTAGCATATGCATTTTTTTCCCTCCTCCCCTCTTTCAGCCCCCCTCGAGTATCTCCATAGAAATAACGCTCTCGCATCCCTGCTGCTGTTTGAAGATAAAGATAAAGGTTCCGTTCGGATGTTAGATTTGAATTCCCGTCCTAAGAAGATATGATGCAACCGAAGGACAGGAAGAGGAGGAAGGGCGGGGCACAGGGGTCAAGTGGTCAGGATCTGGAAGTGAGAGCAGGAGTCGATTCTCAGCACCCTTTGATCAGAGGCTGAATGCAGGCAGGCGGCTTGTGTGGCTTCTTTGGTGACAACCTCCAGCTGAGAACCAAACCCCAAACCACCCCTCTTCTACTCCTTGTACGCTGTGTGTTTTTGTCGCAGTAAACCTCCCCCTCTTTCCACCCCTCCACCACCCCTCTCCTCTCTCTGATCTCCCCATGGTGTAGGGCTCAGTAGGGTATGTTTGGGAGCAGGAGGTGTTGGAGGGGGGTTGTTTCAGAGACTTGAGTTTGGGGTTGAGTGTTCACTAAGGTCGGAGGTTACAGTGGCAACTCTTAAAACAAAATTTCCGTGATTTTAGACAGTGATGCGCTGCACCCCCACGTAGGAGGCACGCCGGAAACTTCTACGCTCTTTCTTCTTCGCACATAAAAAAAAAACAGGAAATGGGGCAAAACTATTTAAAAATCCTCTCCGAGTCTGGGACAACTGTCCTGACGTGGCTTATTCACGGTCAGGAAATAGATTAGTTCTTCTCTCTCTGATCTCCTACAACCCCCACTGTCCATCCTCATCCCTCACTCCATCTCTCTCTCAGCCCTCTTCCTCCCTTTTTTCTCCTCTTCTTTTAATTTTGTCCCCCTGCTCTTTTTTCTGTCTATCTGGCTTTTATTCTGGGATTTAAAAGCCTGTGTCGCCCCCCACACCCCCTTCGCCCCCTCTCCTTGCGTGTGTTTGATGTTTGACAAGGGTTCTTTGAAGCTGGCTGACTTCAGAGCCTCCATGCTGATGGCATGGGTGGTGGGTGTGTGTGTGTGTGTGTGTGTGTGTGTGTGTGTGTGTGCGTGTGTGCGAGCATGTGTGTGCGAGCGTGTGTGTGTGTGTGTGCATGCATGTGTGTGTGTGTGCGTGTGTGTGTGCGAGTCTGTGTGTGTGTGTGTGTGTGTGTGTGCGAGCGTGCATGTGTGTGTGTGTGTGTGTGTGTTGGTCTAGCTCTCTTGCCCAAGGCTGGCAGTACTTTTGGCAGTTGGCATTACAGGAAGAAGAGGAGAAGTGAGAGATGAAGGGTATTTGAGGATTCAGGGTCAGGTCAATAACTTGAGATGGCAATATAAAGAAACACAAACTCTACTATACTGTACACACACACCTGACACGCCGTCTTGGTTAAGTTTAAGATCATACAGTAGAGAGTAATCCTTTTTCTGCACAAAAAAGTAAACCATAGTAACTGTTCTGAGGAAAAAAGGCTCCAAGTGTGCAGCTAGAGGTCTTGTAGGAAGCTTTGTACAGCTGGTCAGTCTGGTTACAAAGATTAAAACAGATGTAAAAGTTGATTTTCAGTCCATTTGATTTCTCAATTTGTTGTTACTGCATCGTACATGGTGATGGTGAGCAGCTCAAATCTAACTCGTTGTTTCTCGCCTCGCCTGTAGAGGACGCAGCGATTGCCGAGAGAGATGGCTCCGGTGAAGCCGTCTGCATTTGCAGCAGAGCTGATCGCCCGTCTGGAGAAACTGAAGCGTGAGCAAGATACGCTCAACTCTCTGGAGGAAAGGTTGCAGCAGATACAGGAGGTTAGTAACAACCAGGATTTGGCAGTATGGCTGGCAAATGCACAGTTAAGCTGGAAAAACAGTCACAACACAACACCCTGATGTTTGCTAGATAAATCTCTCCATGCCCAATCCTTCGTCCAGAACACACACCCGCACCTCATCACACTCAATTATTGCTAGATGAAACGCCTCTTTTGAGGCAGGACCTCAGGGCAGCTCTTCTCCTAAGTGCCTAACCCTTTCAACCTCTTAAACCATGTGACCTCTGATCTTTGAACTATGTGGCCTTTTGGCACCGTATTGGCCTTATTAGTTGTGCCTGTGGTACAGACCAAAAGTGTGTGCTTTATATTTTTAGAAGATCCGACTTGCCTGATTGTCTCTGACCGACACTGCAAGTCTGGCAATTCATTAAATGAATACTTCAGGAAACTGTTCAGGAACTCTCAGTCTCTTGAGACTGAGTGTCACTCTTTCAAAAATTCAAATGTTTTCTTTATCCTTTGAAAATAGTGAGACTTGCCTGACCTCTTTTGTGCACAGGCTGGATGGATAGTTTATTGTTTTAATTTCTAACAACCAGCAAGAATGTCAGCTAACTCACTTCCTGTGTGTGTGTGTGTGTGTGTGTGTGTGTGTGTGTGTGTGTGTAGGAAGAAGAACGGGATGACAGTGAATTACCTGTAGTTGTCCCCCAGCAGCCTCCCACCCCTCTC
Source organism: Gogo arcuatus (assembly GCA_028570945.1). Lineage (NCBI taxonomy): Eukaryota > Metazoa > Chordata > Actinopteri > Siluriformes > Anchariidae > Gogo > Gogo arcuatus. The sequence continues at coordinate 3,139,486 of JAOTRR010000013.1, read as the reverse complement.
AACCTCCTCTCCTCTGGATTATGTGATGAAGACCCTCAGGCCATCCTGGACGAGCACCTTTCCAGGGTCCTAAAGACCCCAGGGTGCCAGTCCCCTGGCATACCAGGATACTCTCCTCGTTCCCGTTCCCCAGACCATCACCATCAGCCAAGCTCCGCCCCCAATCTCTTACCTAGCATGCACTGTTCTGTACCATCCACGACGCCTGTGATGGCTCCCCAGCCCTCCACCAAGCATATTCATCACCACTACATCCACCACCACCATTCTGCTTCACCCAAGAGCAGGGAGGAGATGGAGGCCGAGGCGGCGCACCGAGTGGCGCAGTGTCTAGGCTCATCCGGGTCAGATTACTGCTACCAGAGGTGCCACAATTCAGCTGATCTTCAACAAGGGTGAGTTCTGGAGGTTTAATACATCGAACGGAACTTATACATGAAAACAGAACCAAATACAACTATGCCTGTTGGGGATCTCTTGGGCCTGATTTCCTTTTGCTCTTGCTCTTGTCTAGGCGTACCAACACATTGTCTAAGCGTCCCAGTAATATTAGTGATGGAATGAGTGGTTGCAAGTCAAGTGAAGAGGAAAGCAACTCCCCTCTGCTCCCCAGAGATGGTATGGTCCGATCTCATAACGTGTGGCAGTGGATCCTGGAAAGTGAGAGGCAGAACAGGCACAAACCTCACAGGTGAGACACATGAGCACACTTTATAGCCATATTATAGAGTATCCACTCACTGAGTAAATCAATAACAGACATGGGTCAGAATATTGGTAACAGACAACAGTGCATATTAAAAGTGCATGAAACAAGGCTTGGATTTTCACACTTACATACGACACATAGTAAAAGGACAGAATACATCTGCTATAGAACATAAAACACAGATGTTGGCCAAAGAATTGAATACAATATGCAAAATCAACAAACGAATCTCCTCTACAGTTCTCAAGGCCTGAAGAAGACGCACCCAAGTGACTCGTCCTCTAAGATGTCCTTATGGGGTGGTGGAGGAGTAGGTGGTCATGTTCGAGCACACCATCCGGGTCACCCGTTTGTCCAGGATCCCACTATGCCACCTCTATCCCCACCAAATACCCTCACCCAGCTCGAAGAAGCCTGCCGAAGACTGGAAGAAGCCTCCAAGCCCAATAAACAAAGGTATAGATTTTATAGATATTCAATATTAACATGCATCTTAAAAGAAGATTCATTTCACAATATGATTTGCAAAGATAAAACTCAGGAAGTGGGTTTAGGGATGCACTGATCAGAAAATCAGAAAATACTCCGTATTGGATTGGTGCATCCGCAACAGAAAATCAACAAACGAATTTTGTTTGTTGTCTTTTTGTCTTTTCAGTTGGGTTAATGACCAAAACACTTCACAGTTTTGACTGCGTCTATGTGAAATGCAGCCGAACCAATGGAACATCAACACTTTCTTGCAAAGTCATGTAGGGTCCAGAAAGTGAAAAATGTCAGAATAGTTCCAGTTCGCTGAAAAAGTCTAGTCTGGTTCAGTGTTATTTGAAGCTCAGTTCTGTATTCTCGCCTAAAGCGTTACTCCATCTCTTAAACCCACAGACACTCAGCCTCCAGCCTGCAGAGAGAGAGAGTGCATCCGTCTCTTTTCTCCAACAGCAGCTCGCCTCTCATCAACCCTGCCTTGCAGATGGACGAGTACGTTTATTCATTTGATTTTATTTTTATTTAAGCATGCTTGCCTAAAAGACAAGGAATTAAGAGGAATCTGGGTGTTTCTAAATCCACATAAAGTTTTTTTTAGGTTTAACAATCCTTGAAATATTTTTGTCACCCGTCTCAGTGTTCTGTGGCAATGTTTGATGTCCAGCCACAGCCACCTGACAGCCAGCACACACACACACACACACACACACACGCACACCCCCCCACACACACACACACCCCCACACCCTCTTCTGAGCTTTAATTGGCTGACCTTTAGCCAGCCAGCTGTCTCAGGGCGAACCATCGCCATCTGAAGCGGCACTAACAAAGCCCTGGAAGTGAATGAAAAGCTTCACAGCTCTTTTGGGGGCTTGCCCTTTGGCCACCCCTGCAACACATGTTGGTCCAGGCCAGCCCTCTGAGCCTGCCACCGCACCACTGTGCACAGGTTGAGCTGGACCATCACGTTAGGATTGGGGAGGAGGAGGAGAAAGGCAGAATCGAAAGCCTGTCGGGGTCTCTTAGCAAGAGGTCAGATTAGTGAAAAGCCCAGACGCTGACACAAAGGCCCATCATCCATCAAACTCGGGAGGGCCCTCACAGAGCCGTCTCACGCTGCACAACATCTCCCGCTGCCTTCAGACCCAACCTAATCACATGTTATGTTCGAAAAAAGGCTCCTCGCAGCCTCTGCTGGCTTGGCTTTCCTCCTCAAGGGCACACTTTCATGAGAGAAAACCCAACTCAGCATGAAAGTCTATTAAAAAACAAGATCAGGTGAACCATTTGAGTGGGTTATATTTTCTCCGGCTTTCACCAATATCGTCCAGTATTACCTACAGAAAAACATAAAAATGTTTTTTCTGTTATTTAATATTACTGTACTTCTTTGGCATAATTGCGGATACCAGTGCCACCTTCGCAGCCTTAACCCATCTGTATTTCTTCTCCAAAGGTGGAAGGAGCAGCGGCGGCTGAGTGCCGGACACTCCAACGCCCACTCTGGCTCGGAGCTGGTGGTCACCTACTTTTTCTGTGGCGAAGAGATCCCTTACCGCAGACTCATGAAGACCCACAGCCTCACTCTTGGCCATTTCAAAGAGCAGCTCCGCAAGAAAGGCAACTACAGGTAAATTCGGTTTCCTTATTTCCATGGACGCCTGTTTGCTTGGCGTTCACAGTGCTGGAAAATAAAAGACCAAATCTCTGTGATTAAGATGAGATGTCTGAGATGAGAAGGACATCACAATCAAAAGCGTGGAGAGAAGTGGGGTGGAGGGGCAGATTGTGTTGTGCACATGGATCTGATCACGTCAGCCCCCCGATTCCCACGCTAAGGCATCCTTAATAAGTGTGGCTTAGCGGCGCAAACCCTATCATTTTCTGCCCACCGAGCTGCTGCATTTGACAGCCTCTCAGATTTCTCCCAGGATTACGTCAACGCAGGCCCTTCACAAACGCACATCTTCAGCATGGGCAGCGCTTTACAGGACTCAGAGTGCCTTTGAACTTGGACGTTAAACCTGAACGATCTCAAACAGGGGCTTAGGACATGTCTAGACCATGGCTGAAAATGCTTTACTTACATGCTTTTGTTTCTAAATGTCCTAACACAAGCAGCAATAATCAGTGAATCAGGAGGAATTATTTCCATATTTCCTGAACAAAAAGTTAGACGAATTTTCAATTCATCTAGTGATGCAACTTCATCAAAGCAAGATATATTATAATTGGTGCATTGAGCATTAACCTACATAAATTCTCCATATTTACATAAAAATATTGATGTGAATGAAATTACCTTGCAATAATAATAACTATTATCAGTTCTAAATACATAGAATTTTTATCATGTTTATAACCAAAAACAATACAGAAATTTTAGCCCAATCTGAACCTACTAATATTTTCTGGGCTATAAAACCAGGTTTTGCTTTATCAAGTGATACAACACACAGCGAATTAAGATCTCATCAAAGGGTTAAGTCATACTCAGTTTTATTCGTCAACGATACTGTCATTCACCAAAGCCATAAAATCATAGATCTATATTTCATGTATTTCATTTATTTCTCTAGCTCTGCAAAACCAGCTTGCCAGACAATATTGATACCAGATGTAACAACAAACACATTAAACAAGTTTCTTTTTTACTCTCCCCCTCGTTTTTTTTCTCCTTCTTGGCTCTTACTTTCTCACTTCATCCCCGTTCTGATTCGCTTTGCTCATTTAGCTTGGCAAGGTGTTTAATTCCATCTGAGAGGTAAGGATAGGAAGCAGAACAGTGTGGTGGAGATGTAGAGGAAGATGCTTATCTGCACCAAGGTTACACGAGCTTCAGCACATGTCTATGATGTTCCTACAGAATACAATAGAATACAATAGAAATCCAGACTACATCAGACTGAGCAAAGTGAGCGAAGTAGAAAAAAAGGGGGAGAAAACAAGTTTACGCACATGCTGTTTGTCAGCTTTCACCCATAAACCTAGGCAAGCTGCGGAATTCCAAAGCTGCCCCACACATGGTGCGAGTGAGGAATTTTTCCATTACAAAGCCAATCATTAAATCTTCCCCGCTGATCCCTGCTCCTTTTTAAAGAGACCTCAGATCATTAGGGGCTCAGCGTAGAATAGGGCTCCAACTGAACCTTCAGTGCTGTCTTTGTGCCAGGGTTATGTGACCTTTGACCTTTAGAACACCCTGGAGGTCACTGTGAAGCTCCCAGGGTTTACTGTCAAAAGGCCAAGGCTGCTATGCGCTTCCAGAAACATTCAGCATTTTTGTGTTTTTTTTTTAAATTTTGCCATATTACAATTCTAGTCGTGTTGTATTTAACTTGAGAGGTTTACACTTTACACGACCTGGAGAATGTGTGCGCGTCTCTAGGTATGTCTCATCAAACTCAGCCTTATTGACTTGTGATCAAAGGTATTAGGAACACCTTCGAACTAACCGAAAAACAAAACAGAAATGTATATTCACCAGGCGTCTTTTCTTCTTTTTTTGGTGCAGGTACTACTTTAAGAAGGCCAGCGATGAGTTCGAGTGCGGTGCTGTGTTCGAGGAGATCTGGGAGGACGGCACGGTGTTGCCTATGTACGAGGGGAAGATCCTGGGAAAGGTCGAGCGCATGGACTAAGCACATCCAGCCATCTGGCTAGCCAATTACTGTACACCTTTTAACAGTTACCAAGCGCTGGGATAACAAATGAACTTCCACTATCCAAACACACTGCCACCAGGAACTTCAGAAACGAGGCTAGCCGTCCATCAGACACCAGGCGAACAGACTCCTTTGGCACAAATGTGTGCCTTTTTAAAGCTACCTAGAGTTAATATATTTGAAAAAAAGACCAACTGGGATGTTATGAAGCGATTGAAGAAAATAATAACCAATGAAGATAAGCAGAAGACCTTTTTTTCCCCTAACCACTCCGCCTTAGAAAACAATTTTGAGCTGTTGCTCAAAACCATTGAAGGTGCAGATTAGTTCACTACGCTGCAGCAAGCGGACGGAGCCTATAGTGAATCATCTGCTTTATCTATTGAACTCTGAAACCTTTATACATGCATATATACATACACGCCTACGTGTATATATACATGTGTCCTTGGAAGATGTTTTTATGTCTTTTTTTTTTAAGTATTTATTGAACTATACTATCCCAATTTTTCTGACTCATACGTCCACAGAAAGGACACGCTGCTTGAAACCATTGTTTCAGTTCCTTTTTAATAGTAATGCAACACACACACACACACTCCTCCCATTCCTCTTAAAATATGTTTCTGATCAGAATTTGCTGCAGTGAAAGCTGCCTGTGCAGTAACTACTTCTTACGAATTTCATGACTAGACATTCCGAGGTTCTCATTGCCACTAAATTTCTAAAGATCAGCTAAAGTCACTGTTTCACTTTTAGTTGCTGAATTGTCCAGAACTCATAGTCCTGCCTCTACTGAACGCTCTAGTATTAGTCAGGCAAATTTACCAGGCTTATGACATGATACTGAAGATCTTATAAAGGTTTTATTACAATTCCATCGTTAAACGACCTTCATGAGTGAAATTATACACGTATGGCCATCAATTCCAGAAAGCTCTTCTTGTGGTGCCTTTGTTTGTTGGTGTGGAGGGTTTTATTTTGTCTGTCAAAAGGAATCATAAGTGTATTGGAAATTGTAATTGTATGCCTGTTTTGCAAGTGCAATCCTAATTTAGGTTTTTAGGGTTTTTTTTTATTATTTCCTTAATTAGAAATCACAGTTGATATACAAAATTCATGTTACATTTACATTTACAAATTGCTGGTTATGTTGCCTAAGCATACAACTACCACTCTGGGATTGTTAGTAATAGCAAGCTGAAGGTACCAAAAAATAATTCTTCAAATTACTGTATGTACAACACCCTTGTGGACCTGTGAAATAGCTAGTGTTGATGTTGATGGCGCTGCAGTTACTATACGGATCACGATATCTATACAACAGCTACACACTATGAGTGCAAACCGAACAATGTGAATAATAGTCTGTAAAAATGATATGAAAAGCATCTGAAATATGTCACAAGTTACAAATGCTCTGTAATTCATAAAATTGGGATTGTCCCTTTACATATGATTTACTTTTGGCAAGAAATGAACTCCATACATTGCAAAAATGTCTGCTACTTCATAGGTCACAATCACAGCTTACATTCATACCACATTTTAAAAGATAATCTCATAGGCGTATATTTCAGAATGATCCATTGTGAAGGGGGTGGGGGGCACTAAAGTTTATTTGATATCAGTGCAGCACCTGTGCCTACATGGACCATACCATGTGCTACCCTGTTTCAGGGTGTTATATTCCCTTGGTTTTTAGAAGGGCTTTATGTTTTGAAACACTTTGTAAGCTTTTAATAATATCATTTACTTTGTTTTGTTTACTTCATTTTATCAAATCTGTAAATTATACATTATACAAAGAGTTTTCAGTTAAAGATTTTACTTTGAGCTATAATTATTGTAATTATTAAAAGATGTAGCCTTTATTATTAAAGTTTTATATTTTTCAAATTAAAGAAAAAAAAAAACTTATCACGGTCTTCATTCATGTCTTCTAGAGACTTTGTATGTGATGCTGCTCCTGTCCTCATCTCAAAACTGTAACTGTTAAGGATCTTCAAACACTAGTTATATACTGTATATAAGTGTGGTTTTATGAACCGCCCGAGGATACCTTTTTGTGCACACATGCGACTTCCACCAAAGTCACACAGAACCTTGTTGCCACTGGTCCCAAGTGGCAAGGAACCCTGAGATTTATGCAGTGTTTATAGTAACACAGTTACCTATATAACTAGCATTCTTTTTCACCCCTCCTCTAACCACTAGGAGTGGTGAGAATAACCTGGGCAACATATGCCATAGTGTCATGAGGAAGATCTTAAAACTAACTGGAAAGATGCCAAGTGACAACCGCGGTTCTTTCACCACTGGAAATCTGGAGAAAGTGGATGGTGATGTCCAGGTAGCAGCGCCACCTGGTGTGGCATTCCTTTAATAGTGCTCATGTGAATGAGATCTTCCTCATATTCTGGCATGGCACAATAGTGGCTGGACGTCTAGCCCCTCTATAGGTCATGGTGATGATGTCCACCAACCAGTGGGCCAACTTCTGCTTAGACAGAGGAATCCTCTGTATCCTTTCTCAGCAACAGATTAACCATAGATGCCAATTTATGGAATTTATTTGGGGTGCATGTAACAGCCTACAAATCTGTGACATCATATAATTTCATAAGAGTCATATCCCAGCCCTAGTATAAAAAAAAGTATATATTTGCTGAGGCTTGGCCTTGTACTTCATATGTATTTCTGCAAGCTGCACTTTGGGTTTTATCATAAACAAGAACACTAACTGTTCACCATCACTGAAATCCTATTCAGTCAACAGCACTTAAAATACAGCTCAATTAAATGTAACAGCACTACATTTTGTTGGGCATTTTCCCATTTTTAAAATGTTAAACAAAGCAGGCTTGAATATAGTAACTGCTTTCGGAATTGCAATTCTATAACAAATCATATTCAACAAAACCACAACTAACGGTTCACATAAACTATCAGACTTCATGCCCAGTCTGTTAATGCTTCGTTTCCTAGCAGGGGTTACAGTGCAACAGACTTAAAAGCTCATTCCAGACTTTTCCTCATCCACAGATTCCAGATGTTCACAAGCCAACTGTGAGATGTAATCTCTCCAGAGGGTCATGGGTCTGCCCTGTGGTCTCTGTCCAATGGAACATGCCTTTTACAGCTCTAGTGGGAACCAACCAGGGGATATCCTTGTAAGGTTCCCAAACCTCTCAACTGGCTTCTCGCAATTTGGAGGAGCAGCAAGCTCCAGAGCACCCATAAATCTGGTGCCTATGAATTGGTCTGAGAATCAGGTGCCCAATATCTTGTCTAAACTTTAGCATAGGGTGCATACTGGGTACAGCAAGAAACCTGTTACAGGTTCATCATTGCAAGGTCAATCGACACAAAATTGGATGAAGTGATCTTGGCAAGAAATCCCAAATTCAACTACAAGATTACCCCAAAGCCATCTGGCTACTAAGGCATGTAAGGTGAGTTTATCACTACATGGTGCAATTCCCAAATTTGCTAGCAAAAAGACACTTTACAGAGATACACATTTCTGTCTGGTATGTTCAGTGAAATCATCACAGGAGGCCATTTCAGAAAGGCCATAATAAGGCCCCCAGCAAGATGCCATACATGATATGGTGTGTTGCAATGGTTGCCACATACTGCCACATACTGGATTGGAACTTGCCAATATCTAGCAGTCCCTGGAGAAGCATTCTTATTTTGGGTATCAGGCAGTGCACCAGATCCAGTTGATGAGGTGCATACTGGTCACAGAACTAGGCCCATGTGCTAGGCTTAGGGCTCTACCAAGTGTTTCCTGGACTGCAAGGTCAGAGGTCCTCAGTTAGCAATTAATTCAGAGGAGCAAGACCTACAGGCACAGGTGACATGGGTAAGGGTGCCAAATCTCTCCATCTACTTCGGACAACAAATGGTTCCAACCACTAGTGAAGCCATTAGTGGAAACCAAGGTCTTATCTGCAAACTTGGGGCCATACACAGCACTGTGCAGGCTAGTTTTTGAATACTGCGTGATGTGAAAAGAATCATTGGCATACGCTATAATAGATGGAAATGCCAGTCATAGACCAGCACATTCTGTCTTAGTGAGCTATCCAGCTTGCCTGGGAGAACCATAAATGGTAGTGTCACTTGGTATTGGCAAAAAAGGTCCACCTGTGCTTCACCAAACGCTTCCCAGATCTAGGCTACCACTTCTGGCTGCAGATGTCACTCCTCTGTGGCATTTCTATAGTGTATCTGCTGTACCCTTGTACAGCTTTGGGAGATGAGTTGCTCTCAGTGAGAACCATGGATGGGCCAACCTGAGAATATTCTGCACAAGGTGGAATACCAACTGCACTTCATGCTGCCCTGATGATTGCTGTATCTAACTATCTATATATTGTCTAAGCAAACTACTGTACGTGGCAGTGTCTCAGAAGCTGTAAGAAGAACTTGAGTGCTTTCTTTAAGAAGAGCTTAAAGGTATCCCCAAGAAACACAAAGTAGAAGGACAATTTCTATAGGGTGGGATGTGGTTCTTATGAAATTGTATGATGTCAAAAACTTGTAGGCTGTTGAGCACCCTGAAAAACATTTCATAAGCTTGAGTTTATGGGTGTGAGTATAGCTTACCTCATAACTATCTCTTTCATTTGACCTTGTGCAAAATTTAGTTTAGGTGAGCTTGTATTATTTATGCCCATCAATATGGAAAGAACTTGTCCATACTACAAGTATGTTATCATTATACGACTATGTTATCAGCTGACTAGCAAAGCTAATTAAGCTGATTTGAAAATAGCATTGGGCAGCTTCTGCTTTGTGCTAGACCACCAATCCCCCTCGATGAAGAGAGTGCGATGTTGAATAGCAGGGAGGAGAGAAGGAGATGGTGAGTGTTGAAACTCTGTTACAAGTAGAGAAAGGGAGAGATGGAAAGTTAACTTAGAAGAAGGTGGAGTTTCAGATGTGGTCTTTCTCCTAAACTTCAGTTATTTCATAACTCCACTGCAAACAAGCCAGCATCAGCTGCTTTCCGCAATGCATCTCTCTCTCTCTCTCTCTCTCTCTCTCGTGCTCTCTGTCACTCCTCAGGCTGCACACACCCTGGTTGGCACAATTTTGTGCTTGTACCTTTGTAGATTTTCTGGTCCATAAATCAGGCCTTTCATCCCTGCTGCTTTCCCCATTAGCATATTTAATTGCCAGGTAAAAATCATTTGTTTACAATCCGTGTAATTATTTGATTGTACAGTAACCGTGAGGAATCGGAAGAAGAGAGTGAGAGGAAGAGGGATGAAACGATGGAGTGCTGGAAAACGAGAAGAAAGAGGAGCTCAGCAGCCAAAACAACACATCAAAGCATGAGCCTTGATGCCGATTTCATATGGCATTAATGGTTCATGAAGGAAAGAGATTGCCTTTAGGAACAGCTCCCTTATAATCCCACCAACAATCTCAGTGCAGCATAAACATTAAAAAGAGAGAATGGGGGAATAAATTGAGCCCATCTCTCATAATCCTGTCAACAATCACCAGTGAATGCATAAACATGGGAAACTTCTGCCAAAGAAAGAAAAGTAGAGAAAAACAAAGAGACCAAGAAAGATGGAAAGTGGTTGGAGCTGTGCTTTAACAGATATAAAAAATATTTTCAGTACCAGTCAGAAGTTTGGACTCAGCTTCAATTTCAATGTTTTTTCTTTATTTTTATTAATTGAAAGACACTTCATGTCTTAAAGTAATGATGGATGTCGTTTCTCTTTACTTCGTTG
>JAOTRR010000013.1:2974301-2991330 GCA_028570945.1 Gogo arcuatus | reverse complement strand
CCAAATCAGGTTGGTAGGTTTTGTGCAGTCCTGCTTACAGACAGACAGACAGACAAACAAACAAACCAACCAACCACACCGAAAACATAACCTCCTTACCAGGGAGTCTGATGGCTTGCGCAGGCTTCCTTCGAGACAAGTCAGGCTAGAAAATTTCATCTTTTCAAACTGCTGCTCATTCTCATTTTACACCATAGAGCAGCGTAGAGGAAAGCACTATCCACCCCTTTCCACATGCATAAGCTTATGATTGGCTAGTGTCTCTGTGATTGACAGGGGAAAGAGTATGTCATCACAGCCACGTATGGAGCACGGCAATTTTACTCTCTTGGACTCCTGACATTGTCGGGATTTGAACTAGCGATTTCCCAACAATAGTGCTAATGCTTTTCTGTTGCTTCACTTAGGAGCGTCATTGGATTTTTAAAAAACTTTTCTTTTCTTTTTTTATTTTTATGTGGCTGCTCATACTGCCATACAGAGCATCAGAAGGTACATAGAGGATATGTCTAACTGCTGAAAGCCATTCCCTCCCACACAAAGCACAGGACGAGTCTCTCTCAGACTCTTGGCCATGGATAGCTGTAGCATCATTGGTCAACTCATGATTTTATGAGCCTGGAAATTTATTATTAAATTTATTATAGACAGAGAGGACCAAAATAACTGTGATAGCACTAGTGAGACCAGAAAATGGAACCTGGTAAACAATACAATATTGCCGAATCTGGAAATTACATTTATTTCCCTTGTATAGTATAGAGCTCTCTCTATCTCTCTCTCTCTCTCTCTCTCTCTCTCTCTCTCAAGACAGTACATGAATTCAAAACCAATTTTGAGCACTACTGTATTTTGTAGTGTTGATAAAGTCGATCAAATTTCCATTACCCCCTCTTTATCTCTAACTGCGATGCTGGAAGGCTAAACTGATCTAGATTAATGCTGTCATCTGCACAGAAGCCACTATTAGTCTTCTGGTGTTTCCTAGACCAATTTACACACACTTAAAGAGCAGTAAGCCGTTTTTGTACACAGAATGGAAATGCAGCACGAGCCTTCGTGAGAAAAGATGTTGATTTATTTTAACCTGACAGAAGCCATTTGAGACATCTCATGGCATCTCTTAGAGAACTGCAGTAACTAGTCTGAGAAGTTCAGGCGTGGCATTATGCCATGGTTTGGTTTAGACTAGATCAGTCACGATTTGTTGTCGGTTCTGTTTGGAGCTGTGTAGTTGTCCAGCAGGAATACAGTATCACACAGTCACCACGATTATCTTTGTGTCCTTATGTAGCTGTCTGTATTGGACAGCGTTTTCTTCAAGAGCACAGCACAGCCTAAAAATGTTGCCTACTTAAGAGGCAGCTCCTATCAAATGATCACTATATATAACTTTTAATTTGTGTCGTATCCATTGTTGTGGATTCTGATCATGGCTGCTCAAACCAAAATATATATTGACAGCACACTCTTCACTGGACAGTTTCTGAAGTCAGATATCTGATTTGTTTTTTCATTAATGCAGTTAGCATTGTTTCAGTTATAATGAACTACAACACGGCTTAAAAATCACATTATACTCTCATTTCCGTCGATTAAATTGGCTCTTCAAGTCAGCGTGAGCACTGAGGCACATCAACTTGCGTCTTCTAAAATGTCACATCATGTCATGGAAGTTTCCGTCAAGAACTACGCAGGCAACTGGGTATTAAAGACAGAGAAACCTTTGAAGTTGTGCTCCTTTTGTCGCTTATTATTACACACTGCAAAACTGCAGTCGCTTTCAGGGACCAAGCGAAGTCATTGCACCTCTTTACTGCTGACCACAATGGAAAAAGACCTGAGCAAGTGACAGGCGTAACAGCTCGTGTCGTGTGGTTTTGCAACAGCTTGTCCTCCTTTCTATTTCATGCATTCACTCTTCTCTCAATGTTCTGCTTTTAGGTGTGCAATACATCGCTAATTCAGAAGAAGTGTGTATAAGAGTCACTTTGCATGAAGGGGAAAAATTCCATTTGTCAGCTTGTTGTTGTTTTTTTTAATATATATACTGAATTATATTTATTCAGATCTTATGCAATCCACATCACCAAGAGCGCAGCATTAGGCACAATGACTATGCACTCGTTTGATTTTATTTCAAGACATTTGAAGAATACAGATGGTCCTGAATATCCTTAAATGGCCCTAACTTATGAACTAATTAGATTTTTTTAAATCTTGCATATATAGCCTACTTTTTGGGGGGTCATTTAGCAGGTATTGTCGTGCACAACAGTACAGCCTCAGTTCTTTGTAGCATGGAATCCATAAGATTGTTAGAAACATTCCTTTGAGATTATGGCCAGTGGTGACATGACTGCAGCATGTAATTGCTGCATATTTGTCAGTTGCACATTCATGTCAGGAATCCACGTCCCAAAGGTGCTGTATTGGATTCAGACTGGGAAGGCCAGTGAAGTACAATGGACTCACTGTCTTTTCCATGGAACCAGTTTGAAATGACTTGTGCTATGTGATATGGTGCATTATCATGCTGGAAGTAGCCATTAGAAGATGGGTAAATTGCGGTCATTAAAGGATGCACGTAATCGGCAACAGTACTCAGATAGGGTGTGGCATTCAAATGATGTTTGAGTGGTATTAAGGGGTCCAGATATTCAGACCAGTCAGTCTGGCACCAACCACCACGGCACAGTCAAAGTCAATGAGAGCGACTATTTCTTTTTCTGTTTTCTTTACTCCATAAAACACAGTAAAAAAAAAAAAAAATCAATAATTACAAGTGAAACCATGCTCAAAAATGGAAACTTCCATTCTCAGCATGACTGTGAGAAACGCGGTTCTGTAGTTGAAAATCTTTGACTATAAGTGAGGGTATGCTGTAGCTGCTCTATAAATAAAATATCTGCTTCATTAATAAGACTTGTACACGGAAGTTAACAAGCTTTAGAGATTTTAGAGCCACATTTTCTTCAGCAGATTATGGTTAATTTACGTAGCACACTAACAAATTTCTATTTTCAAGCATTTCAGTGTGCTTAGTTTCTGATACTTTCCAGCATAGAATAAGTAAATTATTCTTGGAGAAGGCTTTCATTTAGCAGTATTAGGATTATTTCCTAACCATGGTCCTATTATTTGGAATCGCATTGAGAGCTGGCTGTGAGCGTGTGCGAATGGTTTTGAATAGCGATTCTGTTCACCATCTGTACACCTCCACCATCTCACAGCTTGCAATGAAGTGGGTCTTTACATTCTCTTGAAAAGAAAAAAAAATTCTCATATGGTCTTTCCAAACAATCCCACTTGCACTGCAGCCTCACCTCAGACGCTAATGATGTCCCATTAACTAGTAAGTGCTCAGGGTCAAGGCTCAGAGGACGTGTATAAACTAGAACACAGGAATATTGGTTTGTGTGGTTATGCAAGAGCAGCGTGTAGCTCATTTCGGGAAGGTTTCAAGCGGAGTCAGGGATCTGTTTTGCCATTACTGTAGATTCCTTTATTTAAAGAAAAAAAAACTGACTTGCTGCCTGGTTCAGTTTCTCCCACTAACCTCGAGTAAAAGCTAGCAGTTGGCATGATGGTGCCTCATTTGCATTATCGGTACTTCACACGCTTAACATCATTCATTCACCCACCCAAACATTAAAGTCTAGTTAAAGTAGACATTTTGAAGTCTAGTTTACCCCCGGCTACAGACACTGAGAAAATCATATTTAAAGATTTCAGTCCAATGTTGAATTCAAATGAAAACAATGTTTAAAACCAATAAAACCTTAAATATATAATATATAAAATATAGAAATAATAAATAAGATCATTTACAATGGAAAATGAGATTCGGTTTGATCATTTATTTATTTTTTTTATCATTATCCAAATCAGTGTCTCTCTAGTTTCTTCTCCTGATGTAAATATCAGTTACAGCGTTAGACAGAACATGAGTCTCATCTTCGCTCTTGTGCTTTTTAATAATCTCTGGTTAATTCCAAGAGTTTTATCAGCATTCAGAAATGATTCATTCAGAAAGCTTGATTGAAACCTGACACTGCATAATGAAAACACACTGAGCTAACTATTAAAACATCTACTTCTGACCAGACTGACCGTTTTTACCACCACATTTGTTAAACTGGCTCCTTATTTGCTCAAAACCTGATTTTACACACGTCAGATCCTTTTTCATCCAACATCAATAAGTGTTACGGTCAGCAGTCGCTGTGCTGCTGTACTCGGCTTAGAGCAACTAAGATTTGATCTGCAGATATTTACATCATGGCATTTCATGGTGACACAGTTCATAATTTAGCCTTCCCCTTTCGTTTAGCATTATTGTCGTCATGCCCTAAACGCTCATTACCAACATCGACGGCAGAGAGGTTGAGCAAATACAGTCGGAGTTCTCGGTATCGTTGGGTAAAGATGGGTAAAAAGGTTATGAGAAAATGTCTTTGTGGTTAATTAACTTGATTTCTGGGTCATTATTGGATTTTCCAACAGCACAGTGACCCATAACATACATCCAAATCCACACAAAAGGGGTTCAATCAAGCTTTTGACATGTCTGTCTTAGTCCTGTTGAAAAACCTGTGGAGTGAGCCAAAGAAAAGACTCCACAAGAGAGAACCTATGACTCTGGATCTGCTCTTTCTTCCCCAAACTCATTATAGGAGAAGACTCAGTAAAGGGAGGAAGTATGAATTGCAGTGTGCCAGTAATTGTGACACAAGTGGTTTATGAATGTATATATAAAACCATCGGGAGGGGGGGTAGGAAAAACATCAGCTTTTTTGAGTTACTGTAGCCTTCCTGTCAGGTCGACCTAATCTGGCCAGTCTCCTCTGACCTCTTCATCAACCACTCACTGAATGTTTTTGATTTTTTTTCCCACCTTATGGACAGTGAGTGTATATATAATCGATAAGAATATTTGATAAGAATATCTATAACCTTTTTTTAATCCATCTTTATCAAGGGTGCCAATAATTCTGGCACTCACCGCACTGCACACACTTGAAAAACTGTCGAACTGCACTGTAGATGATCCAGTTACAGATGTGCACATGTAAATCGACGCTGCTGGGAATTGTATCATGCAAAGTGATGAAGCTTCCCAGTTTTTTGAGGCAGTGAGTCCCTGCTGTACCTATGGAGCCCAAACAAATGCCGTATATAGATGTGTAAACCTAATAACTGTCTAGAGTCTTCACTTGCAGGCAGACTATTTTTAGCCCCTGCTGTTCCACCCACCCACACGTCTGCACTTGGAGCTGCAAAACATATCGATTCTCAGTCGTTATCTCAGCATTGGCCTCTGCACTGATGAGATTGCAGAAGTATGAAATTGAGCACTCGAAACCACACATGTCCTGTGAGCATTGTGATCAATCTCCTGTAAGTTGTAGGTGTTTGGATAAATTACAATGCAGCACAGGTTCTGCATTTTTTTTTTCTTCAGTTTATTGCAAAGCATTTGTGTAGCATTAGAATGGAAATGGACTCTTGTTGTCTCTCTTTTTCGTGATAAAAGTGCAGCTCACATGCAGAGAAGTGAATATGGAGGCAGAAAATGATCATCAGATTGTAGGTAAACCCAGTGCCCTCTCATTTTTTTTTTTCTGTCTCAGTTTTACTTTCTTTGGCCATACCCTTGATTCCTGACCATTACACTGGGTTTGTACCTCATAGGAATCTTGTTTTTGAAATCCAGTCCAAAGTGAATTTTTCCTCTCACACACACACACACGTCCTGTAGTCATAGGAGACCCAGGCCAAGCTGAAAGCAGGATTGTGACGGAGGGACCCTTGGTGTAGCTTCCGCTCCACTTTTCATCAAAGTCACCCTAGTTTCAGTGTCCTCCAAAAATACCAGGTTTCCATAATCTCCTACGTAGACGACAGGCATCAGCACGGTAACGCAGCTGAAAAGAAGCAGACGGGGCGAAGTGCGAGTCAGGGTGTGATCCGAAAGGTTCTAGGCAAAAAAACAAAAAAAAACAAAAAACACCTCTCATGATCTGGAATATGATGATTAGGAGTGTGTGTTGCAGTATTGTTGCTGAAATTTGGTCTACAAATAGCGTGATGTCAGTGAGAGTGTCATATCCGCGTCTCATCGGCGTGAATCATGCTGCTCTCGGCCTTGTCATGGGGGTTTGGGAGCGAGGATTTATGCAAGATCTTATTTTAGGACGACAGCTAGAGACAGGGTACATCTAACGAATTGTGACATTGACGACAGCATCGCTGTCAGAGAGGGAGCAAGGGACAGCACTGTCCTAAAAATCATCTTCCTCAGTGAATGTACAGTAGATTTGTGCGTTATGATGGATTAATGAACTGATTAGGCTTAGGCATACAGATTCCGAGGAGACATAGGAGCACTTTATAGAGGAAAGGAGTGGACTGATTAGGATCATTTAAGCAGTGTGACGAATAAATAAATGCAACATTAGTCTACAATGAGAACTTTGCTACAGGGCATAGCTGTAGCAATTGAGTGTGAATTGATTCCCATGAAATGCTGTTTATATTAATTCACTCTGATATGGAAATGCCTGAACATTATCTCACTCTATCTAATCTGAGTAAAAGAGGGAACTTAATTACAAAACTAATCACATTTCACACGCATGATATGAAGATATGAAATGACTCTGTGTATCGATGTGCATCTCGTGTGTTAAACACTTAAAGCTCTAGTTAGCGATTTTTAGGAGAACGTGGAATTTAGTGAGATTTAATTTCAGTGAATGTTGAAGTGAAGGGGACTGGGTGGCACCTATGATAAAGCTGAACAGAGTTGAACGAGAAGTGTTGCACAACATGACTGATTTTTCAGACTAGAAAACTAGCCAGCTTTTTTGGTGGCGCCAGGGAAACCATGGCAACCAAAAGTAAACTCAAGCCAGAAATGCCTCCAGTTTGGGTGATGTGGGGGGGTGAATGGCTGCTGTATGAATAAGGATATACCGCAGTCCTTCTTTTTGTTTCCCTCAGCTCCAAACCATTACTAGTGTAATTTGAAAGTCTTTTTTTATGTTTTACTCTCATCAAGAAGACCTGATTATGTGCTATTTTGTATATGCAAATTTAAAATGCCCCCAGACACAACCCAACCATATAATGACTGTGTGGTGGATCTTAATGTGTGTTCACATGTAGACCTTTTTAAACGAACCAAACTCAGTCCTCTTAGAGTGGACCAAAAGGAAAGGGACTCAGTTCTTTTTGCATTCAAATTGTGAGTTCTCTTAGTTCTCTTTCTGGTCCACTTCAGTTCTGATGGGGCCTCAGTCCTCTTTCTGTTCACACTATATTTCCTCTGGAGCTCTCAGACCGTTACCTTTATTTTATTTTATTTTTTTCGAGCATCCCAATGCAATAGCATGTGATCTGTCTACGGCAAGACTAGAGGGCTAAAATACAATGGCAAAAGGTGAAGTGAACCTGGAGCGCTTTGTGTTCACAACGCACAGGTTAAGCAAACCACAGCATGGACTTGAAGCGAACCGAACTGAGTCCATCTCTGGGTTGGCCTTGTAAACCAAGTAAATACGTGAGAACCAGAATTCAGGGACCATGCTGGCAGTACTGCTGTTTCTACCTCTGGTGTTTCATGGGTTTTTTGGCTCATATTTAATAAACAAATCTTCCAGTTTAGGCCACACCCACTTTGGGTTTAAATACAAAATATTTGGAGCAGTAAACAGATACAGATAGTGGTATTGTGTTACAGATCAGTTCTGTTAAATGAGTTGGATCATAAACAGGTTTAAGTTTAGGGTTGGGTTTTTTTTTTGTTTGTTTGTTTTGCAACAATGCTTATGTAGATTTGTTCATGTTTGTTCTTGAGATCGTGTCCTTGGATTAATGTCACCTGAACCCTGAAGGGATTGGGAATAGACTTGGGCAATTGTTGCCATGGACCCCTCAATGTCCTCTCTCTCCCCCCCTCCCCTCAGAGCAGAATGCATCTGACATATTACAAGATTGAACATGAGAGGTCATTACTCCATTAGAAAACTCAGCAGATACAAACATGTAGCTCTAGCATGTACCTGTGCGCATACACAGAAATATGTACAGTGTATATATAGATGCAGTGCCAGTAACCAATCTTACGTGTCTAGTCTGATTTATTCTCCTAATTGCACAAAGACAATTCATCCACTGAAGCGTTCCTTTCCTCAGCATGTAAAGAACTGTACGGTGTTTCATATATATATTTTTAGATCTGCAACAAAACAGCAAAAATGGAAAGAGTATTGATTTCTTACAGCCTCCAGCCTCAGAATTTCATGGTTATGACTCCATCATTGATGAAATGCTGGAGATGTAGAAAACCGGGCGGGGACGCAGAGTCGAACTGATGAGCTCCGTATAAATACCTCTTCCAAACCAATACTATCATCATTATTATTTTTTTAATCCCTTACAGGCTGATCCTGATTTTAATCATTCATCCTCTTCTCTTCTCTTCTCTTCTGTTCTCTCTCTCTGTGTCCCTCTCTCACCACTCTTCTGCTGTTGTACACAAAGCGAAAGTAGGTGATAAATTATTTACGGGCTCTCAAGCCACTGGCTCGTGCGCCCGGTTTCTATTTTTAGAAGCATCTGGCAGTCTCCTGGGACTTCAGTGAGCACCGTGAGAGATCATGGTGCAACAGATTCAGTAATGGACACGGCTACTGTAGGATCTGCTGCTCACTGTGTGTGCTTCCATTCATGCTCATTCTAATATTAAAATAAAGGCACATCCCGATGACTGGGGATGCTCTGACCTTGTTTTTATCTTTTTTTTTTCTTTTATTAATTAATGTAATGTTTAAAATTACTTTGTTAGCAAAAACCACAAATGTTCTGTTACCTTTTTTCACCTTGCTGCTCTGAAACTGCACATTTCAGGCTAGAATTGATTGTCAGTGGGGTCGAGCATACCTCTTTTGTGCCTTTAGTTTGAGGACCCAATTAAAGTCCATAATTACACCTTAAGAACCAGTGTCGTAAATTGGCAATCACCCTCCGTGATTGTACGTTGTTGAACACAAAAATGTACCTACAAGAGTTTAATTTAGAGCTACAGCCAACCTCCAGAGCAAATCAGCAAATTATTTGCAGATTTGTTCCTGTTAAGATGATTGTCTTATAAATATACTGGACCCTGCATGAGGGTCATTTCAGGACAGAGGTCTGTTGACACTAAGCACAGATGTCGTCCACTTACACACACAGCTGTAAACCATTAAGCCAGAAATGTTAGATCTGAGGAAACAAAACTTTGGAATTGAGTTCACGTTTTTTTTTAAAAATTCATATTGCTATGATGTAGGGATGTGTGTGGTTATTTCAATACCTGGCTAATCATTTGCAGTGGTTGTTTGAATAGTGCCTATAAGCCTAGAACATCATCTCTGCAGTCTGTGTGTCTGTGTGTGTGAGAGACAGTAATATTTAACCAGTACTGAGCCTGAATAGTGCTGCTGTTTGTTGTTTACAACTTTTCTGCTGATGCACCTCGTCTTTCCCCTCGGTTTGGAACATGCAGAGATCAGAGCTCTCTAAAACTGCTGAGATCAGGAGAGAAGATGCAGAGGTCAACTCTTTGAAAATTCCATTCAGTTTACTTATGTACAACAGACTCCCAGCTAATCCCAGTTTATACCAACGTTTAGGAAAGAACAGCTTCACCTTCTAGATGCATAACATACTAATCTGACCCCTGTGTGTGTGTCTTTAGTACAGGATTGGGCAGCTGTACATGATCAGTAAGCACAGCCATGAGCAGAGTGAGCGAGGAGAGGGAGTGGAGGTGGTGCAGAATGAGCCCTTCGATGACCCCACGCATGGCCACGGCCAGTTCACCGAGAAACGTGTCTACCTCAACAGGTGAGGCATCTAACACACACACATATACATACATACACACATTTGTCTTATCATAGTTATTAATGCAGCTAATTAATAATAGGCCTACACCTAAATCTAATCCTAATCTTAACCTCAGTAAACAAAAGGAAACCAGTTTGCCAAATCGTGTGCTTCCAACTTTGTTCACCCAAAAGTTTGGGGGACGATCCACATATGGTCAGGTGTCCACATACTTTCAGCAATCTAGCATAGCTCTCCTACTTGTACACAGTGCAGTTACAGCAGCTAACTTCTCTCAAATCAATGAACAGTCAAGGATGCGACCCTCTCAGATAAGCATGCTTTTCAGTGTTTAAGAGGAGGAAAGATAATGAATTGACAACAAAATAAGAGGAAGAAAAAGAGCGATGGCAGAAAAGATTCAATAAGAATTAAGGGGCAAATGGAGACAAGGTTGAGAGACACATGTAAGAGGAAGGAAAAAAAGTTAAAAACTCCAGTGACAAAATAAGAACTAGACAAGTGCATTTCCTGAAGAAAATGCGAGTGTGATTGCTCTGCCGCAGCACAAAAAGAGATGAGTGCGGCTGAGCTATGAAATAAAGTTTGATGGCTGTTGGATGAATCATGACTGAGTGGAGGAGCTTGGCTTTTGATTGGTAGTGTATTTCTATGGGGCCAAAATTGCATTGCCGCCAATGGGAGGAAAAAGGATGGATGAAAAGCAAGAAAAAGGCGAATGCAGGTGATGGCTGATTTCATGTATTTGTTGGATGAGTTATTATTAAGTTTGGTGGCTCTCTGAAGAAGCATGACTGAGCAAGAAGACTTTGATTCCGAAACTCCATCCATTTGAATGGCCCAAAAAAAACACAACAGATAAAATGTGTCTTTCCAAAAGTTGTATACAAGCACACTGTTTGGGCACAGGACAGACGAGTTTGAATTGGTTTGTGGTCAGTATCTCGAAAACTGTGGGAGAAGGCCGGACAATAAAACAGGCGGAGTAATAATAATAATAATAATACTTAAGAAGAACAGTAGTGTGATTACGAAGCAATCTAATAATTGGTTAAAAGGAGAGAGTTGGACTGAAATAGGAACGTTGGGTTCTTCGATTAATTGAAGATGGAACAGCCGTGTCAGCATGGTATCTGCATTAAGCTTACACACCAGATTTTAGAGTTGGCTGCCCTTTAAAAAGAACGTGGATAGGATGAGGAGGGGAGTGGACGAGAGCAATGCTGAAGTATACACCTGCAAAGTGTATTTACCATATTTACTGGATCATAAGGCCTTTTGCCCATACTAATCTGAATCACAAATAAAAATGTGTGGGGGGTTTTTCTCCATTTTGGTCATCTCTCTCGCTCTCTCTCTCTGTTCAGTCTACTTCTACTCAGGCATGCTTTTTCTTTTAAATAGGTTGGAACGTGCTGCATAAAACATTTGGGGAATTTTGGTGCCTTTTGGTTCTTTGGCATGGAAAGTAAAGCTAGGCGATCCACACCAAGTGCCACAGATGCTTCTAGATCCTCATTAGCAGCAATGCTTAGGAGGGGCAGTTTTCCAGCAGATTCCTCAGCGTTCTTTACCACCAACTGGACACCAATCTGATCAGCTAGTCTGTTAGTGTTAGCCTGCAAGTTATGGGTAGATGATTAATGAAGTTGCGATTATGGGGGAGTTCTTCCCCCTGTGAGCATGTGAGAAAAGCTCAGCCAGTGCCAATAAAAGCGCTCTGGTGTGAAAAACCGTGGGTTTCAGAACCGTGCCGTTGCCCTCAGAAACCATCACGGTGTGCACTGCCAATTACATGAGGGCTGGTTTTTTATTTTTTTTTATTTTTTAAGAGGCTCAGCTCTCCGAGTGAGGCACAGTCGCCTTCAAAGGGTGTTGCGTTTAATTGCTTCTGATGTTGCCAGTTTTTTTGGGGTGAATTCAGCCTCAGCCCACGCACACACTCCTAAGAAACATGTACTGTTCCTGGCAAGCTTTAATAGTCATGCATCTGTTAAAGCAGGCAGGATTCACTGGACCCACAGGAACATGAAGATGTGGTGTGTCGTGACTCCATATGTCAGGGACAAGCTTCAGGCTATAAAGTCGCTCAGCAGCCTGGTTTGATTTTTATTCGTTTTATCTCTTTGTTTGAATTTGTAGTTTGGTTTTGTAAAATAGCAGTAAAAAGACGCTGTTGAAATTATACAAACCTAAAAGCATGGTCTTTTTTGCTCTTCAATTCCAATTGAGGCGTGGCCTCTGTCAGTGGCTCTCAATCAAACTTTTTGTTGTAAGTGTGAGTGGGTGTGAGTCCTGTCCCCTAATTTCCTGCACTATTGCCTGTGTTTCCATGCACGTGCCATTTGGTAGTGTGTGTGATTTAAGGATGACTAACTAACCAGCTGAAGAACTGAGCACAATGCAAGAGAGCTGTGGGGCTGTGTGTCCTGATCTGAAGGCTGCAATTCATTTGGGATTATGAACCCTATTGCTCAGGAAGCATGGCTCGTCCTTGAAGGGGGGGTTGGGAGCATATGGGAAAAACGAAAATGAGTGTGTGTGTGTAGGAGACTGCGAGTAAGAGAGAACATTCTGTGAAAGAGAAGACTGAGTGTGTATGTGCAAGGGAGAGAAATGTTATTGCACCCCAGGCACTGAGTCCCATTTGTACGAGAGATATAGCTCCTTTTGCTTTTGCATTACGCAGATAAAATCCATTACAGAAATAGGGCAACGCTTATGCCTTGCAGTCTCTCCATTTGTTGTGAAAGACTCCATTATGTCCAGTGGAACCTTATGAAGGCTTTAGCAAGTTACAAAGGTATTGTGGGCAGATATAAGACTAACATAATAGAAAAGAGCAATAGTAATATAGTTTTTTGTTCATGTTTATAGGACCTGGTGGGAACATTGGCAACCAAGCTACAAATTAGTCATGTTAAGACAGCTATCTCTCTTAACGCCCACCTAAAATCATCCTTTAATTTATATGTCTGGACATTTTGAACGTTTGCTAGTGACAAATTTATTGTTATTCCATAATCTTCCAGGTCTGACTCGTTTGGTCTGAAACCAATTCAATATTGATCAAACCAAAGTCCTGCCGGTTATTATGTTTCTCTTGGGAATAAGTCACGTTATGGAAGAAAATGCATTTTAATTACCACTTTATGTTCTTTATTTTAAAAAATGCCGTAGGTTGCATGGAAAATTAGTAAGTAAGGTCAGTTAGGCGTCTCAACCAATAAAGCTGGCACCGCCTGCCAGTTTTTTCCCCATTTTCACTCCACCTGCCAGTTCTCACCCATCACACGGTGCTTACCAACCAGGCAGGGTGATGGTTAACGTGTGCTTCCTCTAAGACAAGTGAAGCTACATCATCTTTTCGAACATGCTGCTCATGCTGCGCCACAGGACAGCGTAACACACTTGGAGAAAAGTGCTATATGCTCTCTTCCACATACACGAACACACAGGTGCCCATGACTAGCTAGTATCGCTGTGATTGACAGGGGAGAGAGTATAATATCCTTCCCACCAAGAAAGTATGGCCAGTTTTGCTCTCTTGGACTCCTGGCCATGGATAGCTTTAACATCAGGATTGGAATTCACGATCTCCAGACAACAGGGCAAACGCTTTTCTGCTGCGCCCCACATTTAAAGCGTAGCATTTTAATATTCTAAAAGCGGCGGCACGGTGGTGCAGTGGTTATCACTGTCGCCTCACAGCAAGAGGCGAACGGGGGTCACGGCCAACGGGGGCCTTTCTGTGTGGAGTTTGCATGTTCTCCCTGTGTCTGCGTGGGTTTCCTCCCACAGTTCAAAAACATGCAGATTAGGTAAAAATACCCAGTCACTGGGGTTGCACACTGTGCATACTTAGGGCTGGTCCCAAGCCTGGATAGATTGGGGAGGATTGCATCAGGAAGGGCATCCGGTGTAAAAAATCTATGCCAAATCAAATATGCAGATCATGATGATCCACTGTGGTGACCCCTAACGGGAGCAGCCGAAAGAAGAAGAAAATGATTTTAAAATTCTAAAAGCATCATAAACAAAATGGTATACATTATGGTTGATAAGTCACACATAAACCTAGAATAAAGCACCAATGTGGTATTTTATCCAATACGTAAACACTATTAATAGTTTTCTTTGTGGTGTTTTTTAAAAATCTTTAATAAAGTAATCCTCTTTCTGTTCACAGTAAACTGCCCAGTTGGGCAAGAGCAGTGGTGCCGAGAATCTTCTATGTGACTGAGAAGGCCTGGAACTATTATCCTTACACCATCACAGGTAATATAGTCAAACTATTTGAACAACTAACACACCCTATACCTGATGGTGGATTATATCAGAGGATACAGTACCAGTCAAAAGTTTGGACACACCTTCTAATTCAGTGGTTTTCTTTATTTTTATTAATTAAAAGACACTTCAGAGGAGGTACATGTTAGCCTTCACCTTCCTGGACTGGTGGCTGTAATGCAATAGTGGAGGACCCAGATAATGGGGTGGGAATTGGCGACAACTAAATTGGTGTTCTACTCCCCACCCTCAGACACAGTGTAATGTTCCAACACTTACTGGCCTTAGAAACCCTGCGCTATGATCACGTGTCCCTCAGCACTAATAAGAGTGGAGATGTTTTACAGAAGGGCGCCTCGATCGAAGTGATTATGCCTTTAAGTGTGAATGAATCTCCATTGCCTTATTACAAATAGGTTATGGCTATGAAGGTGTGTACTGAGGACATTTCCTGTAACACTCTGGCCATTCATTTCCTACAAAAGAAAGCAGTAGGATATGGAGAGACGCCATGAGAGAGTGCAGCATTGTGATCTGACACATCTATTAGGCCGTGTAGTGTGCGCACCAAATTGTTTTTTTTGTACATAGGGCTGTTACATTGCTTAGAGTATACTGTAGTAACTTTGCAATATAAACTCAAAATTGCAGATTGTATGTGTGAATACCTCACGTGAATGTGCTCATTTTGTTCACAGTGCACCTTTAGCATGTCCTTCATTTTATTACTGACTTCCAGTTGCTTCTAGTAAAGCAGATTAGCATGCTAGAGTAAGGCACAGCTAAAGGCACAGGTCAGTGTTTCCCCACAGGCGTTTCATACACTTCTGATACATGTGATTGTTCCAGATTACTTCAGTCAAAGATTTGTCTCAAATAAATAAGCATTTCCTCTGATTATATTTTTAATCAGGTTAATTAGCACCACTTAGAGCAGAGAAGAGGCAGAGCAGAGGAAGAGCTGCTGCATGGATGCGAGCTGAAATCATACAGGTCTCGACCATCATGTAGTCATGGTGAAATTATTACTACTGTACTCATTGTGTTGCAGTTTTAAAAACTGTGCAAGAGTAAAAACAACTTAAAACTAAACTGCAGGTTTTTCAGTGATACTTTTTACACCGATGCACTGGTTCTTCATTAATCTCTCAAGGTCTGTGAATTATAAACCGTCTGGTGTGGCTAGAGGAGTGCACCACTCCATATCCCTGACATGAAATAGTGATTTGAATTACCTTTATCTCTCAGTTGCCTTGAAAATGTCTTATTTCACTACATTCCACTGAGCAGGGTAATGGGTTTGTTCTAGTTTGACTGCAGCAGCACACACATGATTGGCTCTGATAAAAATCCCTGTGAAAGTTCAAAATGCCACAACAGGGTGAAAATCTCTTTGTGATCATATACATGTTGATGATAACCTGATGGTTATTATGGATATTAGTTCATTGTACATTTACTAAATTGGTGCAAATAGCACAGAAAAGAATGTTCCACTCAGTACACACTTAGTGTGTTTTACCTGCACCTGGTGTAATGAGAGGGTCTTTGAGTGATTGCAGCTTATTGCACACACTGTATTGATTCTATAATTTCTGCTGCATGGTTCTCTCCTTCACCGCCTCCCTTCTCATCTCCCACTCCAAATGCCCCCGAGCTTTATTCATGTCATCGCAAAATTAGAAACAAGTCATGTTTTTTTTCTCAGAACAGTGTAATCAGTAAAATGCCATTTTTAAATAGGACAAAATATACTTGGGTGGTTGTCAGTTTATTTAGGCGGGATGCCCAAGTATCATCATGTGTGGGAAATGCTGCCGTTATTTTGAGGTAGTTATATAAAGTCCACAGGAACTTTTTCAGGAACGTTCTCAGGTTCATTTTTGCCAGAAACTTTTCTCAAACTTTTTTTAGTTCCTGATTAATGAACATCACATCTTGAATCTCAGCATCCTCCATGTTCCTCGTGTCATGAGGTGACATAAAGTAACCTTGACACAATTTGCATGAATAAGGATGTTCCCAGCACACTACAAGAAACACAGCACAGGAACTCATCCAGAAACTGTACTGTTGATCAAACATGATGTTTATTTGAATTTGATAAGATGCTAAGTCTTTCCTCTGCTTTCTCCTTTGCTCTTATCTTCTCCCGGTCCTGAATGCCTGACTTCCCCTGGCTGCAGAATACACAGTAAGTTGACTTTCTGTCTCTACTGAACATAGCACAGTGTTGACAGGTGTTTTATCAACTCTGCAATGTAAAGTGATCTAATTCCAGATCACACTTTTCAGATGATACTTCAAGTGTGAAGAAATATTCATCACTAGCTTCATTTAAGCATTTCATCATGGCTAGCTATAATTCTGTTGATCAAGCTAGCTTTGTGATCCTCTACTTACAACATATGTTGATATACCTCGGTGCCTGTTGTCCATCAACACGTTGTTCTCATTGAAGTCGAGGTAATTTATGATGGATGCTTAACTGTTATTGTTAAAGCAGCCTTGAAGACTTCATGCACAAGGTCCCTCTCTGTTTAAAGAACACTCGTTAGTGAAATCAGGTCAGGCAGAAAACCTGTCCACACTGCAGATGTTAAGTACCAATGTGGTAACTGTATATAGTATAGAAATCAACCACTTGAATAGGAACACCTGTATGCCTGTTGTTTTTTATGCAATTATGCCATCAGTACAATCATTAAAATCATGCAGATACAGCTTAAGAGCTTCAGTTAATGTTCACATCAACAACATCAGAATGGGGGGGGGGGGGGGGGGGGCAGAAAATGACAGACAAGTGATAGAAAAACAGACAGAGAGAAAATAACAGGCAAAA
>JAOTRR010000013.1:2945200-2960204 GCA_028570945.1 Gogo arcuatus | reverse complement strand
TATTTTCCAATATCTTCACTCATGAGGATATCGATGAATTGTTTTGATTAACTTGTATATCTTTTTTATGGATGTGTCTATATCATAAAAAGAACATTACACGGTGGCGCGAAGATATCAAGTTTATTTTCTCGTGTTAAAAAATATATCACTCATTCACTCACTCGTGAATATATTCACCACTCAAAGATAAACTTCATATCTTCGCGCAACCGTGTAATAGCATATAAATATATATAGTTACACTTTAACAGATCCTTAGTTGCAAAATATTAATAAATGCCAATTTTGCAGCAGCAAACTGAATGAGCTAACACTGGCGGTGTTTCTCGAATACACAAACCATTTGCTCTTAAAATTCTTAGTGCAACTACTGAAATTATTGATACGGCATTAGCTGTGTGTGTACTAGAACAAACCATGGTGCACTCAACATACACCATAGTGTTATTGTGGAAATGATCACTGACGTGCTTTATTAGCAGTGAAATAAAGTCTATAAGATTCAAAAGGCAGTAAAGGAATCCAATAATTCTGTTCAACAGACGAGATGAGATTTGTAACAACATTTATCATCATACACACGTTTTCTATCAGCACATATCTGTTTCTGGTGTCCTCGGACTTGCGGCAGTTTCTAATCGGAGCTTTAAGAACATTTCCTGTGTATTTGTTTCTGTCAAATATATAGTTAAACCCCCTTAAACCTCAGCACAGTACTTTTACACCACGATGCCAGGAAATTATTTCTATCCAAACCCACCATTGTGCTTCTGCCTGAACTGGGTTTGTAAATATTATTTTGTACAGTATCAGCCTTTTTTTTTTTTTTTCTCGATGTGAACATGAGGTGAAAACTATTTGGAATAGATATTTTGTTTGCTTGTCAATTGAAGGTTGTTATTTTGAACTTTTCTTGCTTGAATTGTTTAAACTGCGAACTGTTTAACTACGCGAATGCCTGGATGGTCAACAAAAATGACCCAGATGGAAATTTGTATTTGCTAGCCTTGCTTTCTGTTGTGAAATTTCTTGTTTAGAAGAGTAGCATAACATAGAAGAAAAACTATTCAAAATTCTATTATTGTTTTTGGTTTTGTTATACTTGGAATTTTCGGTTTTTTGTACATTTTGATAAGTAGTGATATTTTGTCTTGATGTTTTGCGGTTTGCTCATTACTTCCTCTGTGGCCTGTTCTCTGTCAGTAGCAGTGAGATGAGTTAGTCGTCAAAACCTAATCAGCCCTCCTATAGATCTACCAGCTAAAGGCATTAGTACTTACTGAAAGTTTGCATCTAATTGTAATGAAACACACAATAATTGGAGCAATCGCAATGCCTGAAGTCTAACTATGACATTACAATGATGTGTATAAGGATATCCATATAATGTTTATAATTCCCTCATCTTTTATTTTGGTTTGTGGTGTTCTCACAAGAGTTTACAATATTTAGAGGGGGAAAAAAAAACTTACCTGTCTCACTGAGCACCATTTTAAACCAGATTTATGGGGGGGTCACATGATCAGTGTTCGATTACACGTGAAATGTAGAGCTGACAGTGTAGCTGCCATAGGCAGACATTTAAAGTTTGTTTAAATCCAAGTAAGTCGGACCCTCTGATGTGTGGCGCATAATAATAAAACAATACAAGATGTTGACTCTAGTCTAACTTCAGAGATGATTAGTTGGACGTTGGCTTAAACTTGATACACGTTCAAGAAGTTAGAATAAATGCTGCCTTCCTCAAGTAGACAGATTCACATTCAGTTCACCTCTGCAGCCGTTGTCTAAACAACAAGCAGAGAAGCGGTGATATTTTTTGAAGATGTCCATGAATATACTGTCTGTTGAATATTTTGGAAGCGATTATTCATCCAAATTACAATAGTGTTAAAAAACACAAAAGAAAAGAAAGAAAGAAACCTGAACTTTCCGCTCAGAAGTTTGCATTAAATCTGAAGCCATAACATGAGCCTATGTCCTAATGGAATTTTCAGTTCTGGATATTGTCCAAATTTACCGTTTTATCTTTTAAAAATTAGAATCAGCGTGCTGAATTCTAAAAGTCTTCGATTTTCCATTTAATTCCTCAAGTCTTGCTTTGCCGTCCAGGCCTAAAGGAGAGGACCAAGTGTTTTCATTTCATTTTAGCCATAAATTTCTGGTGATGTCATGTTGCCTACCAAGGCAGCCTCCTCTGTAACAGAGTCCTCATCCACGACCAAATGCCATCCTTTTTGGCCTCTTTAGGTTCCTGTATATTTTCTTCTTATTCGTTGTAATTATTGTTTTCCTAAATCTTGTAGCAAATAAAATCTGACTTGCTATCATGTAACTTGTGTTGCTCATGTCAGTGTGGAGAATGGAGGGAGGGGGGGGGGTGTGATTTCCTGCATGAACGTTTCTTACAAATTAATAAGTCTATCGGTAATCTTTATCATTGAACAGCATATTTAACTTATTGCATTTATTCATTTGGGAGACTTTACGGATAAAATTATGAGGTTAGAACGAAGTAGTACAGCACAGATAGCTAAGGAACTTAAACCAAAAGTCGATATTATCTGGGAAGATAATAGAGTATCAGATTCCTTGCATCTGCTATACACACCTTCATCCTTGGAGCAAAACGCGAAGTGAATTCTTTGTTGATGCCATTTACAGAGGATATAAAAAGTCTACACACCAATGTTAAAACTGCAGGGTTTTGTGATGTGAAAAAAAAAATAAAGCAAGATAAATCACATCAGATCTTTTTCCACCTTTCATGTGATACAGCAACCTACACAATTCAAGTGAAAATCAAAGCTTTAGGAGGCAAAAATACAGTAACCTAGTTGCATAAGTGTAGTGCATAAGTGTAGGGGGTTTTTTTGTTTGTTTTTTTTAAAGCACCTTTTGCTTTTAATACAACACTCAGTCTTTTTGGGTAAGAGTCTGCCAACATGGCACATCTTGATTTTGCCATTTTATTGATTGGTGGATCTCCTGTACACAGCCCTTTTCAAGTCATTCCACAGGTTTTCAATAGGATTTAGATCGGGGCTCTGACGGGGCCGTAGCAAAACAGTGATCATCGTCTGAAGCCATTCCTTTGTTGACTTGGTTTTGTGCTTTGGGTCCTTATCATGCTGGAAGGTGAAATCTTTCCTCATCTTCAGCTGTCTCACAGACACCTGCAGGTTTTGTGCAAGAATAGATTGGTATTTGGAGTTATCCATGATTCCTTCTACTGTATCTTGAATAGATCCCTAATCCCAGATGAAGAGAGGCAGCCACATTGCGGGATGCTGCCACCACCATGCTTCACCATGGGTATGGTGTTCTTTGGGTGATTAAGCTGTCTTGTTTTTGTGCCAAACATATCTTTTGGAGTTATGTCCAAAAAGTTCTACCTTGGTCTCATCAAACCATAACACATTTTGCAATATGGTTTGGGCAGGCTTTGGTTGATTTGATTTGATTTTTTTAAATTTATTTAGCGAGAAAGGGCTTCCATCTAGTAAATATGCACTGAATTGCTTATCACACTTATTTAGAAGTATTTGTATCAATAATTGAGTATTATTTTACAGAGATAAGTGGAAAAATAATTATAGAGTGAAAAATATCCACAAATCGGAAAGTTTACTGTGAACAATAGTGTGAAGTGTTTTAAATGTATCCTCCAAGACATTAGGTGGCAGTGTGATTACCGCTCAGTAAAAACTCAGCTCACAACGCCGTCGCGGATTGGCTCGTGTCATCTCGTCGTGCAATCTCGCGATGTTTTCTAAGTGTCGGGCAGAAACATGGCGGCGCTGTTTGAGGCATACACGCTGTGCGGGCTCGTGCCACCGCAGAACTCCGCAGACTCTGGGATTCAGGGGATCGAGCAGGATGGAGATGAGGATCGTGTGATTGTTACCGACTGCGCGCGATCTGTCACCGTGTACAAGGTAATAACCACACAGCGGAAACAATATG
This sequence comes from Gogo arcuatus, assembly GCA_028570945.1. Classification (NCBI taxonomy): domain Eukaryota; kingdom Metazoa; phylum Chordata; class Actinopteri; order Siluriformes; family Anchariidae; genus Gogo; species Gogo arcuatus. Next base: position 2,956,235 of record JAOTRR010000013.1, on the reverse strand, counting down.
GCAGCCGTGGGATAGAGACCCATCACGCGCTGCGAGCGAGCTCGGGGTGTAAACACAAGCACGACTGCGCAAAGTCGCGTGTTCAAGCTGTTGACTCTTTCCATAAACTCTTTACAGAGTAGGAAACGGGGTGAAGTACACTTCTTACACCGAGTCACTTAGTGTTAATTAAAGTTAGCGTTAATAGCTGCAGCTCGTGGGTTTAACAGCGTCGACGCTGTAACGTTAGCTTTACTAGTTAGCTAGCAAAGTGAAGTAACTTCGTTTAGCAAACAAGAAGGTAAGTTCTATGTCATTTGGCTGAATCCCAAATAACCCGTAGTTTCTATACAAGTTCCCTACGTCCTAATTAGTGCACTACACCACGGAGTAAAAACCTCAGTGTCGAGTGGTTATAGGAAAATAATCAACGACAGGGTGGCGTGATGCGGTCCCAGTCCAAATCTAATCAGAGTGACTCTTATTACAAAGTTGATTATTTTCCAATTACTGCAAGTCTTTTTTTTTTTTAATATTCCTTTTGTACCACAGTGATTTGACTTTTTTAATTAAAAGGTGACACACTGTGCTTTTTATCCGTTTATAGTTACATTTAATGATGTGGAACGTCTGCAAAACTGTTGTCACTGATTTTATAGCTGCTGTAACCATGGGCCTGTCTGTTTTTCTGTCTCTTGAGGATAATAAGACAAGAAAGTGCAGCTTGTCACGTAACTAAGAAACCGGCACTCCTTTGTCTGAAGACTTCCCCATGGTGGAAAACGTACTGATTGTTTACTGAAGACTCCTTCCTGAAATCTAAACAGAAAGCTTCAGCATGGCAGTGGAAATGTTGAACAGGTTATCACGTAGTCTGTTATAGAATTTAGCCAAGATTTTATTGGGATCATCTCGTACAGTGTGGCAAGTAGTAACTGCTGTCAAACAGCCCTAGTTCGTAGTGACATCACTGCATGTGGTTTAAGTGTGGTGTCAGATACAGTGATTGAAGCACGTTATATTTGTCTAGACTCGGACATGATCAGGAGATGGATAATATTCATATTCTTTGCTGCATTACTTCAGTGATTTCAGTGCTGTTTATGTACTAATGCTAATTACAGTATTGCTTACAGAGCTTTCAGTAGTAACAGGAATGTGTCATGGAGCACTTGAACACGGCATTAAGTCCACTCTGTGCTGACTGTTTGCAGGTTTCTGATCAGAAGCCACTGGGCAGCTGGGCAGTGAAACAGGGCCAGCGTTTGTCCTGTCCTGCTGTCTGTAACACACAGACGAATGAGTATGTCGTTGTCACAGATGAAAAGGTAAGTGAAGAGAGGCTAATAGAATATTTAAGGAATATTGGAACATTTAATGGGACATGTAAGGAATCTGTGTGTCATTTAGGTCATCAGAGTTTGGAAAGATGAAGACGTCAGTCTCGACAAAGCCTTCAAAGCAACAGTGAGTGTGTTTACTGCTCTAATATCAGTTAGTGAACCAGACACCAAACTGATGAACTCTGTTGCAAATTTGTTTAGTCTTTTGCCTGTTCTAAACAAGCCGTGTGTGTGTGTGTGTGTGTGTGTGTCAGGTGTCAGCTGAGATATACCGTGTGCACTCAGCTCCAGAGCAGGAGTCGATCGTGCTGTTTCAGCGCGGTGCTGTTCGACTCCTCGACTCGCTCCTCACTGCTCCTCAGCAGCCCATAGAGGAGGTTCTGTCACAGAAGGAGGTCATCAGGTGAGACGAGACACAGTGTGCACTGAACTGGCTGGTTAAAGTTAGTGAAGCTCAGTCTTGATTGATGTGTTTAACAGTCATGGCAACTGAAAATGGCCAAAAATAAGCCATTTTGTGCTTTCAACTCAAAGGTTAAAAAAAAATGCAGTTTTGATTGAAAATTAAAGGTCCTTAAAAGCTACCGTTTCTTCTCTTGCTACAGTACACTTGTTCTGTGTTGCCAGATTTGGCACGATCCCTTACAATAAAGTTATTTTTAAATTTTATCCAAAAAAAAAGCCTTGTAGTTGAAGTAATATTAAGAAATAAATGGTTTTATAATTTATTTTCCATTTCGGATTCATTCATATGTATAGTGGAAAAGCTGACTCATTTTTAAAACAATCATTAAAAAGTGAATAATTTATGCAACGAAACTAAAATGAATTTTTTTAAAAAGTCAAAAGAGAAAAGTCACAGTCTGATTGTCTAGCAGGATTTTTTTATGTGAAATGGAGAACTGGACAAAACTGTAATCGCAGTTTTTAATCAGTGCTATGTAGTGTCATGCTGTGTAAATAACGGTTTAGGCTCGGCTTATTTATCTGTGCTTTGCTATTACGCCTATGAATGAAAATCAAAGCTGAAAAATGAATTGAAGAATTTTATACAAGTGAATTGTGCAGAATTGTCCGTGTTCTCTGGGCGGCTGAGATGGCATATGCTCGTTCCCCTGTCAATCACAGCGACACTAGCCAATCGTGGCCATCTTTGAGTTCATGTATGCGGAAGAGGGCAGATAGAGCTTTCTTCAGAGTGTGTTACGATGCTCTGTGACAGCAAATGTTCTCCAGTCTCCCCTGTTGCTAGTTGATAGGAGGTAGTGTGATGGGAAAGAGCTGGGGGGTGGGTGGGAATTGGCAGGTGATCAAATTGGGGAGAAGGGGGAAAAAAAAAGGTAGCATGGATGGGGGAGGGGAGCATCTGCTAAACATAATGACAGGATAGTAAACAGGATATTTTCTTGGGTATTAGATCTTGCATATGTAAAATGTATATGCTTTTCTTCATGAGTGATACAGATACATGGTGTAATCACCACCACCACGATGCCATTTTTTATAGCTCATGTGAAACACGCTGTTTGATTCGTACGCAGGTGGAGCACAGTGGTGCGGGCGGAGCAGCGGCTCATCCTTCTTTTCAGCACAGAACAGGTACAACACACTCAACTATGTTTATTAGACCACTGATTAACTACTGTATTACTTTCCCCACTTACCCCAAAATGAGTCATGTACTGCTGATTAGCATGGCTCTTCTATTAGCTCTCTTTAATGTTTGCCTTGGATCACGGTGACTGATAACCAGCAGAACTGAGCTTCTCCAGGATATAGAGAGAATGGTGGGGTGTTTTGTGTGTGTTTCAGAAAGGAGAAAACTTCATGTATGTCCAAAGGTTCAGTCCTAACACTCTATCGAAGCACAGGTTGGAGACGGAGCCCGGCGAGTCAGCGCCCCTCAGCTACGCCGCCACCTTCAGAGACGGAAGCGTTCATCTGCTGTACCTGTGTAAGCTTCCGTCTGTCGTCTTTCATTTATCGTCACGTCATCGCTTCTTGTTAGATGTACTCTGTCCTCCTTCGGTCTCGTTTCTATTCATCTTCACTGTTATTCGTTCCAGCTGTAGCATGATCCATAGGCTTGTATTAGAAGGAGCACATTAATATATTATTGTTTCTATAGTAACAGCTCATGCTGTTAGAGGAAAATAATCAGCAACTGTGTATCACACCACCATGTTGATTATTTTGCTATGACAGCATGAGCTGATGTGTTTTATTTCTAAATCGGCTCGGGCTGCATACTTAAAAGCCTCAGTGATTGCACTCGGATATTTATGAGCAGTAGTGCTACAGTCACAAACATTTAGAAAAGTATTGTAATAATTTTTGATAATTTGATTTTACCTTTTTTGTGGGATCTGGAATTAAAAACACACCACAGTTGGCTGTTCACCTAACAGTTAGTCTAAATCCAAAATGGCTTCCCGTTCCCTTATACGCTCGCTACGTAGGGCGTAACGTAATAGGAGTGTAATGCACTCGGTGTCTGACAGATTGTTGTTTGAGATTCAAGAGTGAATGCCTGGTGGAAAAATAATAATGAATTTGCATGTAGTTGTTTTTCATTTGAAAGGTGGGCACAATATTTTTAAACAATGTTGGAAAGTGTGCTGTAAATGTGCATTTATTCAGGCCGTTGATTTTAGGGTCATATGGTTAAAGCTTCCATGGACTGACTTTTTGAGTCATTAGAAGTGGTCTCAATCCCAAATAAAAAAATTTGTTTTTTTTTTTAAGTTCTTTTTTTTCTAAATAAAATATTAGTTTATAATTATAATGCAGAAATGCTTCTTAATTCTTACTTTGTACTGACTGATCCTCTTTTCTCAGTACGCAGCGGTGGCGTGTATGAGAGCATTCTGGTGCCTCGACCTGCAGTTTCTGCACCAGCTGAAGAAATTCAGGCTCTGCCACGCTCTCTGCTCTTACAGCTACCCGCAGGAGACGGAGAGCTGAGCTGTGCCTCGCTCCTGCCTCTCGACCAGGCTCACGTGGCTGTGGTGGGAGTCCCGCATCCCTCAGCCGGAACTGGGAAAGGTACCAGACTCGCACTCTCACCCCCTGTTAGACAGATTACTCGGTGTTATTCTGAGAGTTGTTTCATCTAATCTAGACTGTGTTCAAGATGATTATAGACATCTTGTCATTTTGAACTGGTTGTTTCTTGTAGATTTCCTGTGTCTGTGGAACACACACTTTCAGACTCTGCAGGCTGCCAGAGAGCTTCCAGGCAGGATATATGGCCAGGTCAGACACACCTGTAGTGTATACACACACACACACACACACACACACACACACACACAGAGTGTATGCTATCATTATAATTGTTATGATTGGTTATGTTTGTCACATACAATGACCACATTAATGGATCAGGGATTACTTTTAAAGTACAGTAAATGGTATATAATGCATAATGTATAAAATCTCACTTTTTGCCAGCTCATTTAATCAGCTTGTAGGATTGTGCACTGGTTGATCTTCAGTGTTGTTCTAATGTGTAACAGCATCTAGTGTAGTCAGAAAGGTTTTCCAGTACAGAAGGCATCTGCCTATAAACTCCAGGCAGACTTAACAGGCTGTATTTAGGAGTTGCCTTGTACTCTAGTGTGATACAGCGCACACAGAGAGGCCCTTAACTACAGTCAGGCTGGTGTATAGAATAATCAGTTGAATCGGCTGAAGATCTGAATTCTGATGTGTTGTACTTGCAGGAAAATAACGATTACTGATGTGTGTTTCCTGTCTTGTCCGTGCAGATGTGGTGTTACTCCAGCAAGCTGTTTGTGTGTCATGGGAAAACGCTCTCTGTGATTCCCTTCGAGTGTCAGAAGTCATCTCTGGCCAATGCCATGGGGAAGCTGAAACAGACCAACGCTAACGGTATCACGCTTTAATAATACTGTAATTCCTACTTATTGCACTAACCATCTACATTCATGGTTTCATACAGTAACATAGCAGGAGAAAATTAAAATGTACAAGTCAGATTAGTTCCAAAATACATTTCTGCTGTCGTAGTTTGGACAACTGCTACATGAAACTGAAGAGTACATTCACAATATACTTTAATTTTTTTAATGTGTGATTACAGCTCCTTTTTGTTTTCTTAAATTTAGAGAGCAAGGGTCCAGCGATCGTGCCGTCCTGGAATGATCTCCTTCACGACAACATGACACAAACGCACACACAGCGGACGAGCCGGAGCATGTCCACAAGGAGGACTGTAAGATATAGTGTGGAAATCTTTCCTGGACACATGTAGTAGCTGTCATATCATTGCGCAGAGTTATTTAGATTAATTGCTGATTCTCTGCTTCCTCTGTAGAAGACGAGCTCAAAGAACCAGTCGTGCCTGACAGTCGAGCAGCTGACGGAGGGCATCAAGGTAATCAGTCATGTCCATCTGATACAGTAGCTAATTAATGAAAGCTAAATCCATGATACTTTCTGAATCACGGTATAAACAGTACATGAGTTTTCAGATCTGGACTTAAGCCTAGTGCTGCAGTCGATAGCATCCATATAGAGCGTATACTTGACTTGTTGTTCTGTTCGCCTGGCTGCGTGTGGGTGTGTGATATGTCCGTGTCCTCTAGGTGAGCACTGTACAGGAGGTGGAGAGACAGGTGCAGGAGTTTCTTAGGGAAGCGGCGCAGGAAGCGTTACACCTTTCAGCCGGGAGACTGGCGTGTGAACTAGTGGCACGGTGTCAAGCAGAACCAGGGTTCTACCCTCACGCCACCCTGCTGCAGCTGGTCGACACGCACTACCTGTGCCACAGGTGAGAGAGCAGTAGACACACCCCCAGACACTTTCAATTCATCAGGCACTTTGTGGCTCGTTTTGCTCAATACAGTATGGGCCGTGTTTTTATTTTTGTCTAGCGTGTGTCCTGACCTGCTGATGCTAGCTTTAGAGAAAAGCGACTTCCGCCTTTGCCAGTTCTGCCTCCAACTCTTCCCTGATATTCCTGAAGCTGTTACCTGTGCCTGTCTCAAAACTATCCTCAGGTGAGTCTCCGTCCATGTTTTTCCACCATCCAGATCATTTCTGTAATCCTTTACTGCATGTGAGGTGATTTGTAGTCGCCTTAAAAGCATCAATTAAGCTGCTCTTTTTGAAATTTTTATATTAATTATGCATTGCTTATAACAGCAACTGAGAAATGGGTGCTGAGGGGATCTGTTTCACTTATTTCTGGGTCAGAAAAATTAAACAGATGTTAGACAGATTCATTATATGACAGTGTTGTGAATGCCTGAAAACCAACACTGTTCATCACCCTGAGAACATGTTTCTCGCAATGAAGCATGGTGGTGGTAGCATCGCGTTGAGCGTTACCCTCAACCTCTTTGCAGCGCTTTTTTTGTATTACCGCTGACTTTTGGTAGACCGTCTACTCCACTATTTTGAGTTCATTTGACACTGTTAAAACATCATTGCTGCCTGCGGGATGTATTTTGAACTGCAGTAACGAACATACTTAAACGTATGGTTAATTATTCATTCGTTCATTTTCATTCCGCTTTTCCTGTGAGATATAATCTCTCCAGCAGGTCCTGGGTCTGCCCTGAGGTTTCTGTTCAGTGGGACGTGCCTGATGCACATCTAGTGGAAGCTGATCCACTTTTAAAATCTGTTTTTCTCCCCCCCAGTGTTCCAGACACAGAATTGGAGCGCATGGATCTGGAGACAGACAGTCTGCTCTTCATGAAGGCTCTCACTCAGAGCCCTGGCTCAGACGTAGACCAGCACAACGGATTCTGTCCTCCTCCTCCCGCGGATGAGGAAAGCTGTGACGTTCCCTCAGAAACCCCGGCTCTCGACCCCAAACCCCCCAGAGACCCGTTAGCTCTGGATATGAGGTGTCCTGTGGGACTACACAAAGGAGCACTACTGTATCCTGAAAACTGTGTCTCAGCAGCAGCAGCTTTATTTCCCTTCATTCGGGTCATGGTTGCAGGGGACAATTTGGAGCCTTTTTTTTTTTTTTTTTTTTTTTTTTTTTTTTTTTCAGTGATTGGATTTAAAATGTGCATTTAATTAGACATTCTTATGTGTACGTGATATTCAAAACAAAGAAAATGTCTAGTAACATCTAGTGTGTTACGAGAATCTTAGAGCTTGCACTCATTTCAAAATGAAATGGAGCAAAACGTAACAACTTAGTAGACTTAAAATTGTCCATGTGCGAAGTCTTTCCTTAACCTGTTTATTAGTAATGAGATTCTGCAGACAGCATGCAGCGACAGTCTTCTCCTTCCTCATCTAAAGGACCTCAGCGTCTCCCAGGTTATAGTAAGTACACAAACCTGAGTGTGCTTTTATATGCAGTGTTTAGTCTGTTTAAATCAAACCGTGGGGCATTTTCCTTCGTGGTGTGGAACAAAACAACTGGTGTGAGATTTGAGCTGCTAAACTGAGCCATTGGACAGAGCTGTAGTGCTCTAGATGTGCCATGTGTTCGGGATATTTGGACCTAGGGACATTTATTGAGCTTTTTTCTGACACCAAATAGCAAATGAACTAAAAATATCAGTTTTGCAAACAGAAGATTAGGTGTGAAAGCACTCCAAAACAATTCCTGTGTCGGGTGGGTTTTTGTTTGTTTTTTGGCGCTGTGTTAATTTGTCTCTCTGTGTTCAGCTCTTCCTGCAGTACCTGAGGTTTCTGTACCTGAAATATTCTCAAGATACCCACACACAGATCCGTACCTTACGAATGCCAGCCATAAATCAGGTCTGATCTACTTTTCCATGAACGGGTTAACTTAAACTTGGTCAAACTGTTGATCATTTTTTTTAAATCTTATAAATGAGGGAGTAATTCCTTAGTCTTGTCAGCTGGAGATGTAAAGTCTTGGCAATTGATCTTTTTTTGTTTGTTTGTTTGTTTGGCCAACACACACACCCCCTGCATTCCTCTTCATATACCATATCCCATATTTATAAATATTTATTATACTGTATATGTTAACTATTTCACTGAGACTTCCTCTGTACTTTATTCCTCATATAGTCCATACTTTTTCTGCCGTTTCTTTTATATCCTTCATATTGTATTTTCTATTTTTCTTTTTCTACTTCTATGCTATTCAATTCTCTTTAATGTAAATTTTGTTTTCATTTCACTGCATTTCATACTGTTTATTACAACTGTGGATTAGGACCATTGTGGGTATTAAAAAATAAATAAATTACGGCGCTGAGGGAGGAGGTAATATTCCAAGGAAAAAAACCTCAATTTCCGAGGTTAAAGTCGTAAATTTACAAGAAAAAAAACTTGGAAAAAATAGCGTGGTGTTTTGTTTTGGTTTGTTTGTTTTTCCCCCAATCAAGGAACCACATCAGTTCATTTTGCAAGCTTGGATCAGCATCATCGCATCACAGATGCTGACGCTTGCCATGCATTATGGACAACATTATACTTTTCACTCGGATTTAGCAGTAAGGAAATGCGTGTGAATCATCGTAAACATCCGGACTTTGAAGAAACATTGACTTAATTCCTTTCTGATGTGTTTTGTGACAAGGCAACCAAGGTTATCTAGCTAGTGTAGGACTCGTGAGCTGGTTATCTTGACACGTTATTCATTAAATGAATCTTAACTTACCAGCTTCATTAATTTCAACATAGGACCGTAATTTATACCTAATACGCCACCATAGTTTGTGTGTGACCAATACAGTTTGAAGTACTGCATTCATTAAACCATGATCATGTTCCATTTACTAATTAAAGGGAACATTCTAACTTAACACAAGATTTATAAAATAGCCAGCACAAAAGATTTCTTATAAATCTTATATTAAAAATTACAAGTCCGTCTCAGTAGTTCTGTGTGGAGAATTTATTTATTCATCAATTTGAACTCGGCGTAAGTGCAGAATATGAAGCGTATAGCTGCCTGTTAAGGAGTTTAATATTAATGTGTGTAACATTATTATTGTTATTATTATTATTATTGTAGGTTTTGGATTGGGTTTGCTTGTTGCTCGATGCTCACTTCACAGTCCTGGTTTTGACTCCTGAAGCTAAGAGCTTGCTCTCTGGCTTTCACAAGTTTGTTAGATCACAGGTAAGTTGTCCGTTTCCCAGTAGGTCCAACCTTTTTAAAGGAATAAATTTGTTTTGAATTTTACTGACAAAGTTTGCATCCGGCTTAATGTTATCTTTTCTATAGGAACAATTTGCAGAGACTTGTATGGTGGACACACGACATAAGTTTAAAAATTGTGTGTAATTGTTGATATGGTTTTGGAAATGTTCCACAAATGGATAAAATGCGCAGTGTCGTTCTTTAATAAACATCACACCACCCAGTTGTTGATTATTTTCTTATAACAGCACACCCTGTTGTGTTTCGTTCCTCATAAAGGCATTGCATGGCGCACTCTTATCTTTAACAAATAGACCTAAAAATCATAGCTGTAGTTCGAGCCACACCTCATCATCTGAATCTGATGCTTGCTCTCAGAATAAACACCAAAGTTTACAAAATGCTATAAACGTCCTGACACTTCCCTCAGCCCTGTAGCTCTATACTTCCAGTTTCAGACATTAAACATGTCATGGCTTATTGACCAAAGAAATTTTATCTTTTACTTTCCCTTTAACCTGCCAATGACATGTGACCTAATAATTCTAAATATTCAGTGTTTGCATTCAAATCATCTTTTTTCCATCTTTAGGTGAAGCTGTACTCTGAACTGGGGAAGATCGAAGGGAGCCTGGAAGCACTCAAACAGTCCAAGCAGTCCCAAGAGATGGGCCAGTATTCTATAGAGGTGCTCGAGCTCTTTTAGTCAACCTGTACAGATGCTTTTTTAATAAAACCCTGATAATGATCTACAATAAGTGTCTGTTAGTTGATTTTTTTTTTTTTAGATAAAATTATTATACTTGGGTTAGTGCTATGCAAAATATTAAAGGTTGTTTTGAAATATAACTGTATAGACAACCAGGCTAATATGATATAATATTGAGATTTATAAACTGTCTGTGTATTTTGATGTTTCTTTTTTGATAGCAGTCAGAACTTTGTTCATAAGTTAGATTAGTAAGTCATGTAATCAATGTATTTTAAGTTCTGTTGTATTTTTTAATATGTTGAGAATGAAGTATTTTATAAAGAATTGTAATTTTGTTGTCAAAAGCATTTTCTTGTCAGACTGAGGAGTACTGTAACAAATTTGTGAGCATAAAGGCAGCAGGTTTGGTTGGTTTTGGTTTGGGGGTTTTTTTTTTAGTGTGGGGGTTTTTTTTGTTTGTTTTGTTTGTTTGTTTTTAATGCCACCATCCCCCTCTCCAATAAGGACTATTGTACTGTCAAAACCCCCAAAAAGGAGAGAAGAGGGGGGGAAATCTAAAGTAAAAGATTGAAAGGAACAATTCATAAAAGCGGAAGAAAAATGAAAATGTTTGCTTGTTTATTTATTAATTTCATTTTTTGCACCATTTATTTCTATCCAGAGTTGTATTAATTTTTCACCGAGATCTTGTATTTATGACTGGAGAGTCGAACCTCTGCGTAAAGTCTTCTCCAGCATCCCAAAGACTTTCAGGGGGGTTAAGGTCGGGACTCTGTGGTGGCAAATTCATGTGTGAAAATGATGCCTCATGCTTCCTGAACCACTCTTTGACGATCTGAGCCCTAATTTTATGCCCGTGCCATCAGGGAAGAAAAAATCCATTGATGT
>JAOTRR010000013.1:2847374-2864926 GCA_028570945.1 Gogo arcuatus | reverse complement strand
TAGTATTATCCTAGGTTCAAGTGATTTGATTTTGATGCTGATAATATGTGGCTTGCCTCTACTCAGTGCCCTTCTAGTTATAAATGAGTTTGGAGCACACAGCTTTTTGGTTCTTTCCTAAAGGGAAACGTGTCGGAATTCCTCTCAGGGTAATCTCACATGCTTACAGATGCTGTAAATAGAGTAAATAGAGAATAGATTTTAAAAAAAACATGCAGAATTTCTTTACCCTGCATGTATTCATTAACATTGCTGCACTGGCCATTTTGCTGTGTAATACTGAATACTTTGAATTTCCCTAAAGCATCGCAGCGCAAAGATGATAATTAAGTGTTAGAGAGAGGATTACTCTGAATGCTGTCTCTACCGGTTAGGATTATTTTTTAGCATTGTGGTGTTTCTGGGAAACTGGGCCCAAATATTTTTCTGATTAACATCATTGTATTATAATCCAAATGAAATCTTTATGACTTTTGTTTTAATGTAGTACAGTTTGCGGGGGTGGGGCACAAACATTCAGTTATAATTGTTAGGTACATTTGATTCAAGTGCACAATAAAATAAACAAACAAATAAACAAACAAATGAACAACAATAACAAAAAAACACCCAAGTGTCTGATACCAAACATGTCTTGGACAATTGACTACTTTTTGAGTAAAGATGAAACCTAAACTGTGAAGCGTCTGTGATATTTTTGAATAATAATAATAATAATAATAATAATAATAATAATAATAATGACACTCGACTAAATTAAGGTAATCACTGTCTGCATCATAGACTCTTGGAAATATGGTCAAATAGAGAACGTTCATCGTGTAAACCTGGAAAGTTTCTAGATGCCTACAACAGAGAGTTTCTATGTGAGAAATGTTTCCATGTAGAACAATTAAGGACTATTCAAAAAAAAAAACTAGAATGACTGTTTTTATCTAAGAATAATTAATAAACATTTTCCCAAACCTGTCTTACATTCAGGGAAAAAAATCACACTGTTTTGTCCAGTTTAATTTCATTTTAGTTTTAGAGGTTTCTAAACAAATATTAGAACATCCTTCACACATAACGTCTCTTAGTTCTACTTATTTATTATCATTTGTTTTCATATATAACCCATTAATAAGACATTACCACGATTTAGATTTGTCATCATGGATTATCTGTTTCTGGTGCTTCACGATTCAAGCTAAAACGTCTATTTCTGGTAGAAAGGTCTATACGAGGAGACAAGCTTCTCTTTCCATACAAATTGACCACATTGTGTACATCATTTCTTGGGCACTTAGATTCAGGTGTAAAATGAAAAAAAAAGAGGAAGAAGTTAGGCAATAATAAAATATATGTTTACTAGTCTTACCATTAACAGCATGCTCTTCAGCATCAGAGAAGGCGAGAGCCACAGAGAGGAGAAGCAAAATGCCGGACATGTTATTAATGAACATGAGCAGCTTCCTTATAGAGAGAAAGTCTTATTGAGATGCTGCAGCTCAGCGTGGTGGCGGGTTTTTATCCTCACTGTGAATTCTTAGAGTAAAGGGGCGGGATGGAGGGACGATCAGCTGACCAGTGTGGGTTTACCCTATCAACTCAGAGAGAGAGAGAAAGAGAAAGAGAGAAAGAGAGAGAGACTCTTTAGCTGAAAATTACTACAGTTATTACCCTTGCTATTATTGCAATTATAATAGTTATTATTGTTCTTGTTCTTATTGCTCTTATTATTATTATTATTATTATTATTATTATTATTATTATGCTACCTATTGATGTTATTGTTATTACTGCAATTTTATAATTACTATTTTTTCTTTTCCTCCTTCTTTCATCATCCTTTTTCTATTTTTGTGTTGAATAATATAAAAAATAAATTATTATTATTATTGTTGTTGCTGTTGTTGTTGTTGTTGTTGTTGTTGATAATGATGATGATTTGCTAATTTGAATTTGATGATGATTTTGTTATTATTATTAATATTTTATTATGGTGATGATGATGATGATGATGATATTTAAGATGTTATTATTACCATAATTTCCTTTTCCAAATTGTATTTCCAAAGCTTGAAAATATTGTAGCTCATGATAGTTTATTTATGATGTTACTCATAGTAAATTAAATTAGTTTAAAAAGATATTAAGTCTTGGTATGACATACTGTATTTTATTATTTTATTATTGAGTATCAGTAGAATGTGAGGAGTAAATGATCTAGCCGTGTGGATTCACTGCTCCCTACTGGACCCTGGAGAGATTTTCTTTACTGCCCTCTAACCTGTAATGATTTACATTTAGGTTTTATATCAGATCCTTAGGTGGGAAAAAGATAGATCTAAGGAATTTTTTTTTAATGTTAATATCCTGAACACGCCATGGGGGAAGTATTTTTTTGCTTAATTTGGACATTAAAGCTAACCTATGAAAATATATTGTCATTTCTTTAGAAATGCATCACAGTTTCCAACAGCATACAGTATATACATACACGAGACTGGTGAGATAGCACGAATTGTTTTCATGTGTTATCCTGTGTTATCAGGGTTTGTTATCAATAATAATTAATATGCACATTAATATCATTCCACGCTTATGTTCCTGTCTCAAAAGTTTTTTGAAGAAAGAAATACATATAAAATATGATTTAATAGTCAGCAGGACAGTCCACAACACTTATCAATGAATAAACAAATAAGTCAAAATAAAACTACAAATTAAACTTGGCAGCATAGTTTTACAAAAAAACATGTTTTTATGTTTTCTTTTTATTATTTAACTTTTTTTTTATGTTGACCCCACATTCATATGGGGCAGTTGTGGTTCAGCGGTTAAGGCTCTGGGTTCAAGCCCCAGCACCACTAAGCTGCCACTGTTGGGCCCTTAAACAAGGCCCTTAACCCTCTGCTTCAGGGACGCTGTATCATGGATGACCCTGTGCTCTGACTCCAACTTCCTAACAAGCTGTGAAGAAAAAAATTTCACTGCGCTGTATTGTATATTTGATTAATAAAGGCTTCTTCTTCTTTTTCTTCTAATACAATTTGCATAATCAGACCACACCATAGTCACATTTTAAGACTCATTGTAGCTAGTGATGTTAGAAATACTGTAGATTAATGTTACTTTTTAGAATTAAATATGATCTATTTTGTCTTATACAGTACTTATCTGCAATCAGCAATAGCTTTATCTAATGGGTTTCATGTGTATTTTGTTAATATAATCACTTTGATCTGAATTTCAATCCATTAAAAGCGGTAATCATGTACAATTAGTATTTTTAAAGCGTTTATGCATTTAAATGGTCTTAATGTTAATAGTTTTGTCTGAGTTTGCGAGCTTAAGACGTTATTAAACTTTATTTCTCGCGGTAGTTGGATGCCTTGAAATTTTCGCAGTGCTTTTTCTCCTTTTAGAGCTCAAAACTATGTGTGATATTTCCGACCCAGATGGGACTCGAACCCACAATCCCCAGCTCCGGAGGCTGATGCCTTATCCATTAGGCCACTGGGTCATCACACTCCGAATTGAAGAAACAAACCTTTTTAAACAATACATATATCAAATAGTCAGGGTAATATTTTAGAGGATATCTATTGCAAAACAAATAACCAAAAGTATCGTTTTGTATTTCTACAAAATCGAAGCACGAAATTCTCCCAACTATTGTTTCGATTGTCACTTTACGCATATCGTATTAGATTACGTAAAGTCTCGCGACAACACGTTGTTCCCACGATAGCACGCCTTGCTTTTTTTTAGATAATCAAGAAGAGCCAATGAGTGTCTTGCGTATTCCAGACTGGCCAATCAGCTTTAGGGGTCGACCTGCATAGTCCCGCCTGTCTAGTGACGTCACTGTCATCCGGAACAAGGAGGAAACCGGGCGCGAGAAAAGCCGCTGTACGGAATAACTATATTTATTTTTATTATTATTTATTTTTTTATTTAACACAACACCTGAAGGGTACGACAACCGTCTGAAAAAGTGTAACAACAGTGTGGAGTTGGAGTTTTAGCAATTTTATGGTGTTTTAATGACTTTGAAGTTAATTAATTGTATTTTTAATAAGACCGCATGCTAGCAGAGAGCAACTTAAATTTGTCCGGAAATATGAAATATGACTGATGTTCTTTATGGTAACCAAGACGACATATTAGCTCATAACTCACTGTATAGCGCGTTTAAGTAATTATTTTATACCCTAAACAGTGTACGTGTATAATAGGCTCCATTCACATTACAGTATTATAACATCTCAGTAACATAATATTTGTTTTGTATCTTGTACAGGAGAGAAAATGTCCGCGTGCGCCAGTGACAACGTCTCCCGTTTAAACCAGTTCAAAAATAAAGGAAAGGATGCAAACGTAGGTGAAGTGTTTTATTCAGTTATCTTCAGGCAACACTGTTTGTATTCGAGCTGAGTGTTGACAGCGTTTCTTTAACACTCTCAGGAGTTGAGGAGAAGGAGGATGGAAGTCAGTGTGGAGCTCCGAAAGGCGAAGAAAGATGAGCAGATTTTAAAAAGGAGAAATGTAAATCCCTGTTTACCGGATTCACAGGATCAGGATCCAAACCACAACTCACAGGTAACATTTTACCAAGTCTTCTTAAGGGAAAGTTCCTAGTACATACTCAACAAGTCCCCAGGTGACTCCATAAACTCATTTGCATACACATTTCATCGTCATGAGTACTGTATTTGCATCCCAGAAGGAAGATTTTCTCAAGGCACTTAGAATAGAAAAGAGTTTTAGGAGAATAGTAAATAATAGTATATAACTTATTTCTTATGGAAACAACTAGAGCCCGACCGATATACTGTAGGATTTTTAAGACCGATACCAATTTCGATATATGAGGATTTTAAAATCCGATAATGATATATCGGCGGATATTTTTTTTGTTCAGAAACGTATAATATTAACAAAAATTTCCCCTAACATTTGTTACGTGTAGTTATTACACGGCTCATTTGAATGCTCGATTCTGACTGGTCAGTTACGGCATTCTACATATTACTGTACTATGGACCACGTCGTTAGTGGAAGCAATAAAATATTTTTTACAATATTTTGTATCAGATTGTTGATTTCTTTAGTACGTAGCTGTGTAGTAAGCAGGATGATGTACATCGACCCATTCGTTATTGCCCATTACCCATTCATCCACTTCATGCCAGGGTCCTGCATCACCCTGTCGGAGTCTATTTCACAATAATAACCGGCTCGCTGTACATTATCCCTTAATTATTTAAGAGTCCTCACCAAGATAACATGACATAATGCCGTTTTAAAATAAACTTGTTTTATTGTCATAAATAATACTTTAAACAAAAGTACAACAACATATATTAAAGTTTTGATAGATAAGAGTCAGATGTATAAAAATATGTATAATTTATATGTATCCATTATAAACTACAGAGTACTACTACTAATAATGAACATTAAAGGAAATGGTGTGTTGTGTGGGCCTGCCTTATGAACATCAAAGTGTAGAACTATAAAAAAAAAAAATTGTGGGCTGCTCTGCTTGACTCTACTTGGGTCAGCTGATTGTTGTGATTTTTGGTGTTCCAAACACCTATGTTGCCAACAGTAGAGTTGCAGTGTGGCTTCTGGTGGACAAACTATGCAACGACAACACTCATAACATGGTTGAAGGATCCATCTCTCTGTTTCTTTTTAATTGTCAATTATCAGCTATTATAAACGCTGATATTGGTTTATCTGTAATTAGCTTATATCAGCTGATAATATCAGCATGCTGATTTGTCGGTCAGGCTCTAGAAAGAAGTTTGCTTTAGTCATGGTGTTACAACTGTGTAAAGAAATTACTGTCAATTTGAGCAACAGGGTTTCTAGTAAAGTACTGTAAATTTTACAGTAAACAACTACTAAACTAAAATATAGTTACTGTAAAGTACTATAATAACGTGCATAGTATAAAAACACACGATCCAGTACATTTGCTCATTTGGCTGATTATATCAACCTGCAGTTGATATAACTGAGCAGAGGGGCTTCAAGGACTCAACCATGGCAGTTTGGTGGTGCCAGGATTTGAAACTATGACCATCTGAGCTATAATACAGCATTTCTAACCTGTGAGTCACCACAAGTAGTACAACTGGTTTCCCTGGTTCAGTGCACTCTTTTAATGTGCGTTAATTGAGCGTGGAGGTGGGTGAATCAATGGTAGCTGGTTGTGCTAGTTGTGGTGACTCAGTGGTTGTATTTTCGAATCCCAGCACCACCAAACTGAGTCTGTGAACAAGACCCATAACCTTCAGCAGTTGGATCCTAAATGAACTGCAAGTTGCAAAACAACACTATTGCCAGTAAATTACTCTAAAATTTACAGAAGCTAACTATTTACAAAATACTCGATTATGATGTCTACCAAGAAGGCAACCAAAGTGGTAGTGATAAGTCATAATATTAGGCACAAAGAAAACAGTTACAGGTGGAATAACTCACTTTTATTGATAAAAACATACTAAAAACTTAGTAGGTGTACATTCAACACACACATTGCAACATTCAGGTCAGGAAACGTACACATAATCCTTAACAATTCTTACATTCGTAACATATTCTTACAGTCTCAACGTAACAGAAATTCACGGGTCTTTATTTATAAAACAGAATGCAAAGTTAGACATCCTTCAAGTCATTGAAAACATAGGATCATCTAAGATATCTGTTGGACATAAAAAGAGCAAAACGTCTTTCCAGTACCAGGTCCAATACCAATACGCCAAATTGGATTGGTGCAACTCTACTAAATATTCAAGCAGTGTGACAAAAACATTATTGTTAACAGCGCTAAAATAAGATGACATACCATTTCATACACCACCTCTTTATCACTGAAGGCTGGGACAATGATACAATGCATACAGGAGGACTTACATTATTTCTTTTACACTCTGCAGTCGTTCCAGCATTGGAGTGTGGAGGAGATCATCAGTGGTGTAAACAGTCAGTGTCTGGATCATGAGTTGCAGGCCACACAGGCAGCCAGGTAAGAGACACTGCATCTTTCATACTTCATTTGGGCCGCCAAGGTCTCATTTACACAGTTTTTAGGCCACTTTCTTTTATGTAAGATGTCATGGGTTTGGTTTGTGCACACGATCTCATGAGCACCACATCTTTCATTTTGAAACTTCCTCTTGTGGTTGTGAATATCACATGGTTGAGTAAGGCAGCTGGATTCCTGGTTCCTTTTTTTCACGGTTGTCAAAACTCAATGTTTCTCTTTCTTTTATCACGTCTTTTGCATTGCTAAATAAATGAACACTGCATCCAACTTCTCTCTTAGCTGCATTTGTGCTTCTTTCATCACCATCACTCCTGTTTTTTTTTTTTTATTTGCACTGTTTAAAGAGTCACCAAGTTTGTATTATACAACCATCTTCCAGCATGACTGTTGCAGTTAGATGGATTGTAATATTTTAAAATGTCATCATTGTAACACGGGAGGATTAAATATTTGCAGTTTCCATACTGTTTTACCCCACCAGGAAGTTGCTGTCCAGAGAAAAACACCCTCCTATTGATTCTATCATGGAAGCAGGTCTGATCACTACATTAGTGAGCTTCCTCTCGTACTCTCACTGTCCTCCCATCCAGTTTGAGGCTGCCTGGGCTCTCACTAACATCGCCTCGGGCACCTCAGACCAAACAAGGGCTGTGGTGGAGGCAGGAGCCATTCCAGCCTTCGTCAGCCTCGTCTCTTCTCCTCATCCTCACATCAGCGAGCAGGCTATCTGGGCCCTCGGCAATATCGCTGGTGAGAAGATATAGCAGGAAACATTTACAGATACGGGTTCTGGTTGAGTCTAACTTTGTTTTCCTTTTAAGGTGATGGTTCGACGTACAGGGACAAAGTCATCAAACACGGCGCCATCGAGCCCCTGCTCACACTGCTGTCTGTTCCCAACCTGTCTATGTTTACTGTAAGTACGTCTGTCACTCAGGATGTACTACGGATATGTGTAGAGCTATACTGGGCAGCAGTAGCTCAGGAATGGGTTGGATAAAAATCTAATTTACACTTTTTCAGTGTTCCTTTTTCCAAGTGTAGTCAATTAGACTACCAAGGCATGTTTGGTATCTGAAATTTGCATCAGTAGTTTTGCACTGGAGCTACAAGACCAATGTAGCTAGCAAGTAATGAACGTCTGTCTCACTCAAACATTTTCTATAAGCAATTGTATATGATAAATACATTTTATACCGCAGCACTGTTGAATTCTCAAATCTGATTGGACAGGATGTCTGTGTTATTATTGAAGCTTGAGAATATGTGCAGACATTGTTTTTTGTTATTAATGTTAATAGTGAAGCTTCTAAGCCTTTTCAAATTGCTAAGGCTCTGATCCTGTTAAACGTGAAACACGGCCCATATAATAGTTTCAGACCCCCAGTCATTACTAAACTCTTTCTTCCTCCCTGGTTGTAGACGAGCTACCTGAGGAACGTGGCGTGGACTCTGTCTAATCTATGCCGGAATAAAAATCCAGCTCCTCCCGTGACTGCGGTGAAGCAGATGCTGCCGGCTCTGCTGCGCCTCCTCAAACACGACGACTCTGAAGTGCTGGCTGACACATGCTGGGCCGTGTCCTACCTCACCGATGGCCCGAACGAGCGCATCGAGGTGGTGCTGCAGGCTGGCCTCGTGCCCCAAATTGTACAGCTGCTCGCCTGCTCAGACATCAACATCATGGTGAGAAACTCAAGCCTCGTTCACACGTGCAATTGAATACCAGAAAGGATTAAATGTGAATGAGATGAGACAAGAGGCAAGAGGGCTCATGTGTGAACAATAACTGATACATTACTGTGAAATGCCTGACAATACCTTCTGAGGTGACTGATTTAAAAAGAAAATTAGCAAAGTGAAACAACAACAGGAGGAAAAGTCTAAAGCCAATAAAAAGGATAACAGGAACAAAATAAGAGAAACATCTAGAAATTAAAGCAGTTTATGTATTGAGCATGATGAAGAAACATCATAAAATGCTTTTTTAGAGTCTTGCTATTAATAGCTCTTGGTATTAGCTTGTTTTGTTTATCGTAACTGTACTCGTTTAATTGTGTTTTCTTATCTTTTATCTTTTAGAATGTCGTGAAAGATTGTGGTTAAGGTTTAGAAACGTGCTATACTAATAAAGATTACTTACATACTTGTAGTACTGTTGGCCTTCATACCAAGGGTGACATTTCTTCACCACACCAGCAGAATGAAGATGTAGATGAGAAACAAACAAAAATCTCAGTCTCAGTCTGACATTTGAACAGCATTTTGTTTAAGTATTCACAGAATCACATTACGGATTTGATATTACTATAAGTGTACTAATACTTCTAACGAGAGATGTGTTCACGTGTACTTTGTACCATAATTAAGTCTTCATAATGCTAATGCTCTTGTGTTGGTTAATTTTACAGACTCCATCGTTGCGTGCAGTTGGAAACATCGTGACAGGAACAGATGAGCAGACTCAGAGGGTTCTGAACTCCGGGGCGTTGGCTGTGTTCCCCAATCTGCTCCGCCACCCAAAGAACAACATCCAGAAGGAGGCGGCGTGGACGCTGTCCAACATCACAGCCGGGAAAGACTCACAAATCCAGGAGGTGCTTGACGCCGGTCTTGTGCCGCTGCTGGTGGAGGTCCTGCAGCAGGTGAGACACACTCACTGGAGCTTCCTTTACTTGTTAGCCTAATAGCTCTAGTGCCAAAATAAAGAAGCAAACATTGGGACACCAGACATGTCTCAGCTCAGTGACAACATTTAGAAAAAACTGTCTGTATTGCTTTTTTTAAACAGATTATTGCTTGAATTGCATACAGCTCCCTTACAGTGAACATGTAAGAAATAAAACATAGCATAGCAAGGCATGTTGTTAGAGGAAAATAATCCACGATGGTGTGGTGTGATACAGTTACCACTCTGAAGTGGATTGTTTTCCTATAACAGCATGTCCCCGAAGTGTTTTATTCCTTTTATACAGCAGCATTTTTGCAATGATTGCAATTTTGAATTTATTAATAAACAATAGATAATGCTTTTTTTTTTTTTTTAGTTACATATAATGTTGTGGAACGTCTACAAGACAAGTTCCCGTTATTACTTATGTTGTAGCAGCTACAAACAGTCATTCCCTCATGAGCTTCTTTTTTTTAACTCTCTATTGAAGTTAATAAGACAAATGAAATGCAGTTAGTCACACTGGAAAGCCTGAACTCCTGTGTGACTCACGTACTGGAAGCTTACTGATCGTTACAAAGCACTGAGTCCTTTCATAGATGATAAATAAACAGCTCCTCCCAGAAAACATCACCATATCAATTTTTTTAATTAAATAAGATTTTTTTTTTTTTAATCCATTTATTATTACACTTGGATTATTAGATGTGGAACATTCACTCTACAAGTCCATGTGAATGAGTTGTCATTATAAAAATGATAACGTATTAGAACATGTGCATTAATGTAAACCATCATTTGAATTAGAGAAAAGTAATCGACACCTTCTGACTGATCAGATGTGAGAATTTAACTGTGCTTTAAAGGTAGCGCCATTGTTTCATTGTTTGTCAAAGGTATTGACAAATTGGTTGTCGATTTTGAGGTTTGAGCATTTTTCTTTTGTCACAGGGAGATTTTAAGACCCAGAAAGAGGCTGTGTGGGCCATCACCAACTACACCAGTGGGGGGACGTTGCAGCAGGTCGCGTACTTGGTTCAGTCTGGAGTGCTTAAACCTCTCCTGAACCTCCTGTCAGCCAAGGACAGCAAGACCATCTTAGTCATCCTGGATGCCATCTTGAATATTTTCATGGTAAACATGAGCAGAATCTGGAAGCCATGTTAAATAGAGCAGAAGCACTAGACGCAGGAATCTGGTGCATTCTGGTTTCTATTGCAGTCACTTGGACACATTGGATCAAATTGGCTACATGCATGCAGAACTTCTACATTTGGATACGGCAACATAATTCTAGATAGAACACTGATGAACGTGAATAGGAATGATTCAAAATCGTGAATTCTGTCAAAACTGAGTGGCACAACAAGAAAGATTCACAAATTCGAATCCCGATGATGCCACAGAGAGCAAAACTGGCTGTGCTTTCAGGGAGAGAGGGGTGGAATACTCTCTCTCCCCTATGAATAACAGCGACACTAGCCAATCACGGGCATCTGTGAGCTCATGCATGCAGAAGTGGACGGATAGCGCTCCCTTCCGAGTGTGTTACGCCTGCATGAGCAGCAACAGTGTAGTTGGCTGGCTCAGAGGAAGCATGTGATAGCTTTCCCCCTCCCTGGTTGGTTACTGATGTGTGATAGGAGAGAGCTGCCTGATGAGTGGGAATTGGCCATGACTAAATTAGGGAGAAAATTGGGGAGAAATCAAAATAAAAATTAAAAAAACAACCTGGCATAAAACAGGCATGAGGCATGAACCTATAAAAACAGATCAAAACCTCAAGTTGAAATTATTTTATTTTGTTACAATGGTGGAAATTCTTCTTCTGCCATTTGCAAAATTGGTAGGCCTCATTTATCGATCTTGATACGAACAAATGTATTATTATTGTCATTTTCAGGGGCATTTACACAAGAAATATTGTATTCATTACAATCCAGCTAGTTCCTAACTGTCAGGCTCTTGGTTTTGTGTAACTTTACATATGAGACTCATTAATGTGAACCTCGACTGATCAGCTTCAAACTGTATAATTGGCAGGAGTTATTGGGATTTTATATACGGATTACGTCATCAGTTCTGTGGGTTCTGCGGGTGTGTTAGTAATAGATTCTGCTGTGCTGACGTCCAGGCTGCAGATAAGATGGGTGAGACGGAGAAGCTGTGTCTGATGATTGAGGAATGTGGAGGACTGGACAGGATCGAGTCACTGCAGACCCATGAGAATGAAATGGTCTACAAAGCTGCACTCAATCTCATAGGGAAATACTTCTCAGAGGAAGTAAGTGTGCAATGAAACACTGAACATCTGTCTGTTCTCAGTATGCATACCATCAGTATTTAGAAATCATTTTTCTGCCTAAAACTGATGATTTAGAATCACTGGTTTAAGTCTAATCACATACTAAGTCACATCAATTAGACTGTAATCTGAAGGCATCTTGAAATTTAAGGTGATGGTTCTTGGGATCACTGTACATAGGTGTATATCCACGTATTTGTGTGTAATATTTTTATAACTGGATTTCTAAAACTATGTATATGTAATGCTAAAGCCAGTGAGAAAAAGGATGGCCTGATATCTTAAGCAATCCTGTATTTAAAGGAACAGTTGGCTGCCTGCAAGGTCAATTGCAGTTGCATAGAAAACTTCACAGTGGACACGCTATTAATGGTTCATTAATAATCGGATTTTTTTAATCAGGAAGAAGAGGATGAATCCATCGCTCCTGAAGCAACCACTGATGGCTTTGCCTTCCAGATTGCTGATAACCAAAGCACTTTTAATTTCTGAAAAACTCCTCCACCACCCTCTACTCCATTCTAAATGACTTTAATATATATATAAAATCTTTTTTATTTAGTTATGTATATAAAGGCTCTTTTTAGTTTTACACTAAGTCTTGTAAATAAATTTTTAACATGTAAGATTACATGTGGTTCACTGATGTATGAATGGGTAAAGAATTTTACTGAATTTTATTTTAAATCAAATACAGTTGTCCCAGGAGTCAGGTTCGAGCGTTGTAGTAAACCCAAGTGCCTTACATTCTTACTATTTTGACCTTCACTGAGATATGAGATATATTTTGGGGTGGCACAATGGGTCACCTCCCCAAAACATGCTGGTAGGTCGATTGGATATGCTAAAATTCACAACCCTAGTATGTGAACGTGTGTTTACATGATGCCCAGCGTCCCATTTAGGGTGTATTCCCAGCAGATAGGCTCTGGATCCACTGCGACCCTGCCAAGGAAAAAGCAGGTACTGAAGATGAATAGGTAAATGAACATAGAGTTAATGAATCCTGCACACCAACCTCTCATTCTTTCATTTATTCATCTTCTACACTGCTTGTCCATTGCGGGTCTTGGGTGGTCTGGAGCCAATCCTAGATGACATTGAGTGAGAGGCGGGGTACACCCTGGACAGGTCGCCAGATTATCACGGGGCTAACACAGAGAGACAGACAGCCAGCCATCCACGCTCACATTCACACCTGTGGGCAATTTAGAGTAGCCAGATGAAGTTGATCTAATCCACGTCTTTGGACTGTGAGAGGAAACCGGAGCATCCGGAGGAAACCCACGCAGGCATGAGGAAAACATGCAAAATTTGTAAATTTTGTTACTTTTTTTTTTTTTTTAACAAAATCATCGTATAAAAACGTTGTCAGAAGTAGTAGTAACATAATCTTGCTTGATTCCTGTGTAAGTGAATTTCTGACTTAATTTAAAAAATGTACAACTGTATGTAGCTGTTGTTTCTCAGTTTGTCCATGCGATGTCGCTGTCGGGCATTTTGTCGACAGAAACGGGGTGTAGCCTAAATCTCTCAGTACTTCCTACACGCGCGCACTTGTCTTAAGGTACGAAATGAAGCGTTCGACTTCACACGTAGTGCCCTACACGCCTATTTGGAAACCCGCCCCGGGTTAAATAGATTTTGGCTGCCCACAACTTTCACTCCGAACGAAAATAAACTGGTTTGTCCAAGAACAGCGGTGATTTCCCATGGAGCGGGATTAAATAACACTTCTGCAAGGTTTAGGGTTTCCAGGCGGGTCTTTTTTTTTTTTAGAGCACGTACATGTTATGATGTGAAACGTGAATTTTGCGAAAAATTGCTGGAAAGTTTGATGTGAATGTTGAAGCGCTTGTGTTAAAACCCATCCGGAGACAGTAATGCTGCGTCTTCAGTTGTTGTTATTGGAGTGTAAACGCTGAAAAAAAGCAAGCTTTTAGGAAAAAGCTCTCTTGTTTTCCATAGTCAGGTAAATAATTTAGTTTAAAAAAGAAGAAGAAGCTAGAAATAAACGTCAAGCTGGAATATAAAGGGAATGTCTAATCAAGGGGCGAGGAGAAATGGTCCAGTGAAGCTGCGGCTCACAGGTAAGTTCATCAAATGTTTACAATTTTACGCTTTATATCATCATATGTATATTTATATTTATACTTATACATGCACTTTATTTCCAAAAACTTCACTCTGGACGCTGAACAGTACGAATTTAGCCCTAAATATCCTTGAAGCAGTCTTCCATGTTGATATAGTTGCTGAATAATGTTTTTTCTTCCATAAATAACACTTTTAGCGACATAAACAACTTTTTAAAGTTCCTTAAACCATTACGTCAACAGAAAATTGTGCTTGTTTTTGCTTTCTGCTACCAAATAAACCTTGTTGTCTACCGTGTTCATCCGGAGATGAGCATTACATCACTGTCCTCAGTTTAGCTGTTTAGGTGTTGTTACGGTGTGCTAAGTGATATCCAGGGGCGTGGCCACATGAGTGGCACTGTGGGGTGGCTGCTCGCACCCTGAAATAAATCCTGCCACCCTAATTGCCAACCCACTGCTTTATTACCTAGACTTAATGAATCATGATTTAACTTGTTATTGTTGTGTTATAAACCAAATCCTATTAGTATTAAGGACTATAGAGCAAATGTAATACAATAAGTCAACCTTGTTCTAGATCTACACTATAGGGCCAAAAGTTTGTGGACACCTGACCATCACACTCGTATGTGGGTCTTTCCTAAACTGTTGCCACAAAGTTGGAAGCACACAATTGTATAGTGTCTTTGTATGTTGTAGCATTATGCTGGGATCAGACTACACAAATTCAGCCAATTTGTCATGGCTGACAAATTTCAAGCATGAATATGAACATCTGTAATGATTAACGGGCCTTATAGTATGACATAAGCAAAGAACAGCGATGTGGCGGCTGGGACACCCCATGACACCCCAATGAAAAGTCTAGAATGTCAGAATTTTTGTATTTTCTCACCTAGTTTGACAACTCCTTTGACGTTCCGTCTGTAGCCATGATTAACGATTTCTTGACCTTCCTCCGTGACGACACGCAAGGACGTGAACAATGTTTGGTCAGGGTCAAACTTGTACTGTTACCAGTCTCCCAACCAAGACACAGCAAGAATTTATGGCACTATGATTGTCTAATCTGACATGATGACCATCGTGAAAGACAAAAGTATTGTGTAGCCTGACCCCAGCATTAAGATTTCCCTTCACTGGAATGAAAAGGCCCAAACATGTTCCAGCATGACAATGCTCCTGTGCACAAAGTGAAGTCCATGAAGACATGGTTTGCCAAGGTTGAAGTAGAAGAACTCAAATGACCTGCACAGAGCCTTGACCTCAACACCACTGAACACCTTTGGGATGAGTTTGAATGCCAACTGCACCTCAGGATTCCTCGCGTGATTCTTTACCCCCCCCTGATTTTTCTCCCTATTTTAGTCTTGGCCAATTCCTACTCTCCAGTCTAAAGCCAGTCAGCAGCATCTTTTCAAACTGCTGGTCAAGCAACGTCAGGGAGCTGCATAACACGTTTAGAGGAACGTGCTATCCGTCCACTTCCACATCTAGTCGAAAACCTTCCCAAAAAAGTGGAGCTTATTATACCAGCAAAGGGAGACTAAATCTGTAATGGGATGTTCAAAAAGTGCACATGGATGTGATGATCAGGTGTCCACAAACCTTTGACTATATAGTGTCAGTGCGTATTTGTGCTCTTGCCCCCTTTGCTACCCCATGTTTAGACTCAGATATCTGGCAGCTATGCTTCTCAAAACATTTTTGAAATACCAGTGTTTAGCATTAAGATGATAATAGATGGGTGGCGCATTGCCATCTCACAGCTCCAGGGTCCCTGGTTTGATATCCTGAGTTTCTGTGCATGTTCTCCCCATGTCCGTGTGGGATTTCCGGGTTCTCCAGTTTCTTCCCAAATCCCAAAAAACATGCTGGTAGGTGGATTGCCCTATTTAAATCGCCCCTAGGTGTGAATGAGTGAACTGAATCTTTGTGTGTGATGGATTGGTGTCTCATCCAGGCTGTCTTCCCACATCACACCCAGTGTTCCCAGGATAAGCTATAGACCCAGCGCCGTCATGACCAGGGTAAAGCAGTTACGGAAAATGAATGAATGTTTGCTTGAAACGGGTTGCGACATAAACCCCGAGATGTTTTTGACCAATCATACACTTCTGCCATTTTATAAAAGAGCGTGGTTCTTTTAATGAAGAACTATAAGTAAATATGTTTTACTTCTTAGTAATTTTCCACTCCATCATCTTCTTTCCTCTTACAGTTTTGTTGTGTCAGTCCTGAGATTTAAACTTAAAACTGTCTGGTCACTTGGCACTGAGTGACCACTAGAGGCATTAACATTGGTCTTTCATGTCTGATCCTTCTGTTTGTGGCATGCGTGATATTTGCCTGTCAGTGATGCAGCATTTTCTACTCCATTGTAACTGAGTTAATGAAAGGTGAGAGATAACACCATAAAACAGCACAGCAGCTGTGAGGTCTTCTTTACGCCATTCTCTGTCTGCTTCCTTTGGCACGGGTTGATCTCCCGACACAAACATTAATGAATCATTAACTATAAATGTGTGTGCTTTTCTGAATCAGCCTTCTGCTAAATTGGGGTTATTGGAGGCAACGATGAGAGCGGAAACTACCGGTCAAGTATTGTGCTTTTTTCCATCACCTTCAGCCAAATGCCACCAACTGTCTTATTTTTTTTTTTTTTTTTTGACATCTTGGCTAGAAACTATTTAACAGTAAGGATTTAAGTGTTTAAAAAAATCTCTCCTTTTTCCTTCCTTAAAATGTTCTTCTTTGCCAAGGCATGATGATTCATCAGGCTAAATCTATTGCTGTTTTTGCTCGGTTATTAACAGCAGGAACAGCTACAGCTGATTCGATCACAGCGTAACAGGAAGTGTTCTAGGAAGCAATTTCTGCTGACTGATATTACACATTATCTCTCCAGTCTGTCTATCAGAAAATGTACTGTATCTGTCTGATTATCTGTCTATATGTCTAATTGTATGTCTGTCATCCAAATGTCTATACACTATATATTTTAATACACTGCCTGGCCAAAAAAAGTCACACACACTAATATTTCCTTGGACCAACCTTAGCTTTGATTACAGCGCCTATTCGCCATGGCATTGTTTCAACAACTTTATGCAACATCACAACATTTATTTCCAACCAGAGTTACGTTAATTTTTCGCCAAAATCTTGTCTTGACGACGGGAGAGTCAAACCACTCCATGAAGTCTTCTCCATCACATCCTAAGGACTCTGTGGTGGCCAGTTCATGTGTGAAAATGATTCCTTATGCTCCATGTGTCACTCTTTCACAATTTGAGCTCGATGAATCCTGGCATTGTGGTCCTGGAATATGCATCGTGCTATCAGAGAAGAAAAAAAAATCAATGGGAGTACATTCAGCTGACTTCATTTTATTGCCCCATAACGTTGCTGAGCCTCAACCTGACCAAC
>JAOTRR010000013.1:2829193-2840685 GCA_028570945.1 Gogo arcuatus | reverse complement strand
CATGGGGAGCCTGAGGGAAACGGTATTTCAATGCACTGTATACTTGTATATGGATATATTGACCATAAAGCTTTCTTGAATCTTGAAAACAAACTCCTAGAGTTGCTCCAGTGCAAAGCTAAAGACCGAACTGCAGATACTAAACAGGTCTTGACTGATCAGCTGCATTTGAGGTCTTCAAAATGCTCTTCCATTTTGTGCATGCACCTGTGCTCAGGTATGACATGATAAAAGGATTGGAAGGATGCAAACTTAGCTTATGAAGTGCTGACATGAGTTCTGCTCAAGATTTACAAAGGTTTGCATGCGGGTGTGTTTTAACGAACACTGCCTGCCTTCTGCCCTCGTTCTTATTCACTCAGCGTGCTCACGTTATGTAAATTTTGTGTGCTCAGCCTAAGCAGTGATGACTGGAGTCATTCTAGTGACTTTAGTCATTAAATCGCTCTCATTTGTAATGAATCACAACAATGCAAATTCTGGGTTGGACCCTGGGTTCGCAAAGTGTAACAGGGTTGACTTGGATATTGCTGTTAATTCAACAATGACTATGAAAAGACGTTTACGTTTCCTGTTTATAAGCCCTATTTAAAATGTTAGTGCTTGATAATGAGTAGCAGGTCTGCAGGCATTGAATAAACATTTAGTCATGATGGTTAAGCTTTTGATATGTCACAGGTTAGGAAGTAATATACATACATACATACATACATACATACATACATATATATATATTATTGATTTTATTTAATCATTTTTAAATTATTTAGGCTTTTTGACCATTTAAAAGATGAATAATAATAATAATAATAATAATAATAATAATAATAATAATAAAGCATGTTTTTCTTTTGAGTGCCAATTTTCTCAAGTGCTTTACAATGATATAATTATATTATATTACACAATTATAATTGTTCACTATGTAATCTACAGTTATTAATGAAATAGCTGTGACAGTTATAAAAGGTTTCCGCAAAACAAAACAAAAGTCTCATCAACTACAAACAGGACAGACTAACAACAATTATTTTGTACTTTTATTAATTGTGCATTCTTGATGAGCATTACTCTACAGTTTAGAGGCACTATAATAAAAACCTCTTTCCCTGGCTGAGCTGGGAGAGATCCTCAGGATTAACAGCAGACTTCAGCTTGAAAAATAGCTTTTAATCATTTTATTTTGGATCGCAATATAATTTCCTAGAAGTCATTTTAATTCTGAGAAATAAAACGGCAACTCTTTATAT
Source organism: Gogo arcuatus (assembly GCA_028570945.1). Classification (NCBI taxonomy): domain Eukaryota; kingdom Metazoa; phylum Chordata; class Actinopteri; order Siluriformes; family Anchariidae; genus Gogo; species Gogo arcuatus. The sequence goes on along the minus strand of JAOTRR010000013.1, from coordinate 2,839,435 downwards.
CATGGACACTAATTTTGGGCATAACTTCAGGCAGTGACATAATAGTTCGGTGAAACATTGACTACATCTGGGGTAAGAAGAAAATGCAATCACAAGACACTGGATGACACTGATACCAGTAAAAATAGTGGATTGGTTATTGGAGGGAAAAAAAAGAATGAATTGGATCAGATTCTCTAAGAAATCTAGACAGAGTACTGCTTGTAGCACAACAACGTAAAGCAGGTCACGTGTTAACAACAGTAGCTACGTTGCGTAACAACAACAACCGGTGAGCTACTCAGCAGAGCGAGTGTGTAGGAGATGCTCTCACATCAGCTGTGTGGAAGTAGTTGATAATAACGGCCATGTGTTTTGGGAAAGGATTGGGAAATATTTACATGTAGAGACTTGTCTTTATATTTGCAACATAAGTGAGTATAAATGTCAAAGTAGTAAAATGATTGGTTTTGATATCGGCTGATACTCAAAATTCTAGTATCTATATCGGTATTGGAAAAGAAAAAGTGGTATCGTGCTGTTATTATTTTATTAGCAATATTAAGCTCATGGTCTTGGTGTAAAACTCATTCATTTATCTTCAGTACGCGCTTTGTCCTGGTTAGAGTCACGGTGGATCCAGAGCCTGTCCCAGGTACACTGGGGTTGAGACAGGAATACACCCTGGACAGGGTTACCAGTCCATCACAGGGCACCACACACTCTTTAACACGTAGGAGCAATGTAGCATAGCCAGTCCAACCACTGGTGTGTGTTTGGAAGTTGGGAGGAAACCTTAGAACCCAGAGGAAGCCCACATTGAGATCATGCCAAACTCCACACAGGACATAACCTGAGCTCAGGCTTGACGCAGGGACCCTGGAGTTGCAATACTACCCACCTCAGTGCAAAACTGCAGAAACAAATTTCGCACAAGTGTATTGGCTGATCGACTACATATTGTACATTTGTGCATTTATTTATTTTTACCAAACCATTCCTTCCAAACATTTTATACCCTGCACCCTGACTGGAAAAAAAAAAAAACTTAGAAAGCCACGATTGTTCAATTCTCAGTTCACATATTTTGGGTGTGTTTGAAAGTGTTCACCTTGTCAAGGTGTGAATAAATGATGCAATATTTTCAGACAGTGTTTACTCAGACATCCAGCACTCAGAAAGCTCTGAGCTGAGCCTTTAAGACTCGTCCTGAAGTGCTGAATAAATGCCTTATAGTCTCGCTGACATGCTGAAAACCTTTTAAACCTCTTAAACCTATTACAGCTGACTGTTTAGAGCAGGACTCGAGGAGTGATGACTCTGAGGAATTTAAGAGGACACAGTGCTGTCTGTCTGTCTGTCCCTGCTTGAACGCGCCGTCTTGCACGCACGCTTTCCGTGCCTGTGTTTGGCTGCGACCTGACCGCTCTCAGCAGGAGGTTTGTTGGTTTAACGTGTCGTGGTAATCTGAGCTTCCTGAGCTTCTCAGGCTGCGGGAAAAATCATGTTAGAGTGAGAGAGTTGTGGAAAGAGAAAGAGGGGACAGTGTGGGGGACTCGGAGAGAAAGAGAGACTGTCTGACAGCAGGTTAGATATGATTGGCTGCGGTTAAGTAAGAAAGAAAACACTACGGGATGTGCTGTTGTAGGAAAAGAATCAACAACGGGGTGGTTATGTGGCCCGATGTGAAGCTGTGTTAATGTTACTGGTTTTTAGTCTGGAAATAATTAAGACCAAAAAAAATCACAGCTTGTGAGATCCACGGGCGGGGGGGGCACGGAAAGTTCAAAGTCCTCTGCCCTGAAGGCTTTCCCATGATGGATAACTTACTGACTGTTATATAGCACTGACACTGGAGACTCCTTCCTTACATGTAAAATAAACACCACCCTATTGAAAGCTTCACCATATCACCAGTGAACGTTTTTTCTTTGTTAAATTACAATACATTTTTTAAAATCCATTTATTATTAGCGTGACATTATTTTGGCGCGTCTGCTGTACACGTCCATGCAAATAAGTTACGATAGAGATAATCTCACAATGAATAGTTTTCCTTTTAAACTTGAGTGAAGAATTTGAAGCTGAGTAGATGATCAGTACTTGAATAAAGAACAGGGGCACTTTTACCACCTCTGGCTTTTATGCTTTGCATGTGGTATGTTCTTGTTATGCTCATTTTGTCAGCATCCGAATGCTTTCAACTGCCAAATCCGGTGAAGTAAAGATTTTTTTTAGATTGGGGTATAAAGTTCATCCATGGTTTCTTTGACAGACAGCAGATCTGTTATGTGTGACTGTAGTAACGATATCCTGTCAGTTGGGGTCTGGTTGCAGTGGCAGCTCAGAGGTTAATATCCTAAAGTGACTTCCTTTTTTCTTTCTTTTGCATTCTTTATCTCCAAGTGTACGATCTGTACAAATATTGCCTCATGGACTATATTGTGCCCTTAGAGATAATACTTGAATTGTAGCTCTTTTTTTTTTTTTTTTTTAAATAAACTTTTCCCATAGCAGCTTTAAGTATTTAAGTATCCAGTCAAAAATGTACTAAAGTGAAAGTTTTTAAATGTACTTAAGTATCAAAACGTCAAGTAAATGCTTTTAATTAATGAAATTAAGTTAGTCATGTTTTTGCATGAAAAATAACTTTATTTCTTATCTACAACTGTTATAAGCAACGACAGATTTGCCTGAAAATATCATTCAGTCTCAAGTTTGCTCAAGTGATTAACACTACATAGTTTGCTAATGAATTAATCAGAAGTAAAATATCATCTAAATACCCACGGTTTACCATTCGCTAGAATTTGACTTGCTGCCTTGCTAATTTATGTAAGCTACTGGAATCAATGCTAGTCTAACCTGGCATTAGAAAAAACAAAGCAAAACAAAAAAAAAACAGTTAACATTGGCAAATTAGCAAAGTTTACCTAAGCATGCTTATCTAAACGTTTTTTTTTTAAACTAGCTGTATTTCATGGCTTTCAGAGAGGCAACGAACGTGCTTCATTTTATACGTGTCTTTTGTTCACTCTGAGATATTAAAATATTTTACTGAGGTAGAGCCAGGGGCGTGCATGCTCAAGTGCAGTCTGGTGGATCCTTCATATTCAAACGTGCACGTTGTGTAGCATTCGAAGGTCACAGCAGATGACAAATTGGCATGGGTCTTACTTGTATTTAGCCACTGATGGACTTGATCAGATGCTAAATTGAAATGTTTCGATGCTTCTCTGTACCCATTTAATTCATATACAGTGTACAGTCATTGGCTGGATGAGAGAAGAAGAGACCTAGATTTGTAACGCGTACTTTAAACGTCTAAATTAAAATGTAAGGAGTGAAAAATTGTTTTCATCCCATTCCAAGCTTTTATCCACACCTGTGCACAGCTGTGTTCAGCTCTCCTTCAGCCAGGCCATTTAATCCATCCAATACTATACTGTCTAGTTATTATGCACTGTCTTGTGCATTTATTGTCCTGTGTATTTACACATTGGTCCTGAAGAAATGCCATTTTGTTCCAATGTATGTGGAAGTTAGGGCTGTATGGAGGAATAGAATCCACTTGACTTGATTAGAAATTATTTTAAACAAGTAATAATCCAGTTTTTCTTTTCAATCTAATTTCCCCAGCATCAGTAGCGTATATAATTACCATAGCGTTTCAGAGTACTGAGTAAAAACGTAAAACCCATATATACAAAACACACTTGTAATGGAATTCTTGGGGCAGTTATTGATTTCTGAAACTTGTATTTTTTGCATAAAACGAATGAAATATTCACTCAAAGTATGAAAAGTGTCATCCTGCCAAAACTGTACTAAATGACTAAATGTGCATGGTGATATAATTTGTCTAAATTAATGATGCACCAAAATGAAAATGAAGCCAAATCTGATAACAGAAAACTTAAATCCTATTTCATTAACAGAGTAGAACATTAAAATGACCTACAAACTAATTTTAAAAAATGACATTTTATAATACATTAAAATTGTAATCATTGGCAAATTGCTGTGGTCTAAGAGGAATAAAACATTTGCTGTTATTTGGATGTGCTGTTATTGTGCATTCTCAATGAAATCACCATGTATGTTCACTCTGTGTGGCCTAATGCTTTATGAGATTACATTACATTACAGGCATTTAGCAGACGCTCTTATCCAGAGTGACGTACAATGAACACACACACATACCCAGCACCTGGGGAGCAATTGGGGGTTAGGTGCCTTGCTCAAGGGCACTTCAGCCATGGATTTTCCTGCCGGTCCAGGGAATCGAACCAGCGACCCTTTGGGCCCACGGCTCTAACCTTTAGGCCATGGCTGCCCCATGGCAGCCATGACACGTTGATGATGTCGTGTTCTCACATGGTGGGGGATTCCCGTGGCAGTGCTATCACTGTTTGAGCAAGTCATCAGTTACTGGAGCAGAAAAACAATAATAACAAATGGCGACAAATATTCAGATGATAGTCCTCATTTGTGCTTTTAGTCTTGACTAGTTCTGACTCTTTGGCGTTTCACATAAAATCTGGACAGTTGTAGACAGCTGTACTGTTTGTCTGATATACCGATTGCTTATGCGCAGGGTGAAGGCTACTCAGCATGTTTGGTGTTTAATTTGCAAGAATTAAGCGGCGGCTTTATATCTGAAACTCACCCATTTTCCGAGACAGGAAGCTGACAGGAAGTTTCACAGCTGTGACTCCTCTGTACAGGTGACGATGCCGACCAGAATGAAGGCTGGGTTTATTTTATTAGGGTGATTTCACAGTAGCTATATTTTCTTTGGAAAACGCACACAAGCCATAACAACCCTCTTACCAGCCCTAGCTAACCTAGCTTGCTGTCTAAATTAGAATTATTATTATTATTATTATCAGTAATTGCCTTTGAAGGCAGAAAATCAAGAGAATTTGAGTTAAGCTTTTGGAAATGCTCTGTCACAAACAAAAATATGGCAGCATATTCCAGACCTTATCCAAAATTGAGACACTTATTAGAACATGCTCATTCAAACATTTATTTGCAAATGCTGCCATAAAAAAGACACAGATGGCTTAGCTTTTTAAAACCAGTCACTTTCCACCTGCCTTGCGGCTGCTTCCCATAGGATTACATGTAAAGCATGTGCTGGCAGTTGAAGCAAAAAAAAAAAAAAAAAAAAAAAACCAAACCACACACCTCATGTGAAGTCAGCCTTAACAGTTAAATAGGAGGGTCCTACACACCATGTTAACCCTGCACACCTGCAGTCGTCTCATTTGTGTATGAACTGATTATCTTTTGATTGGGCGTTACTGTGTCAGACTGTCTGTCTCAGTCTATTAATGTATCACTCTTATTTTTAAACCTTTATCTCTCTCTCTGTCTGTTTCTTTTCCTCCCTCGTTCTCATTAATCTCTTTGTCCACCTCTCCGTCTTTGACTCCTTTTTATTTCAGTCTCTCATTTTCTCTCTCACCCGTTTCCCAAGCCCTCCACCCTCTTCCCCCTTTCCCTTGTTCCTGTCCTCCGTGTCTTGACGTTCCCGTCTTCCTGCATTCCTCCAGCTGATCCCAGGCCAAATGGGGGGATGATTCATCGTCTCCGTATGGGCTGTGATTGAAATTTCAGGCCGCTCGTGTTCCCAGCAGATGAGACGGCGCTTTAAGCCACACTGCTATTTGGGAATGTTGCAGTTCTGAGGAACTGTGATGTTCAGTCACTAAGGATGAGGAATCTTTCTTATGTCTGTGCTGTCTGTCTCATCTGACAGATAACATCGCCTTCAGATGTCTTTTATCAGCACAGTCTGTCTTTCTGACTGTCTCTCCTTCTGTCTAACTTTGTTTTACTGTCTAACTTGCATTCCTTACCACACACACACACACACACACACACAGAGAGCCAAATCAAGTCACAGAACAGAAGCAGATACAGATTCCTAAACACACACAGCCCAAACCTCACAGGTCATAACACACACGTTAATATCAGATCAGTATGTCTATGTTGTGACTGTGTTGGGTGTGTCGAAGTCCAGAGGGACAAAGAGCCCCACCAGTCCTCATTGAATGACATCATTAGCATGTGAAATATTTTTCGTCTGGAACGGCGTGTGTGAGCAGGGTGGAAGGAAAGCACGTTATGGTCAGTGACAGGAAGTTCAGTGCCGATAAGAGACGGCGTCAGACGATGACGGCCTCCTGACTCCATGCGTGTGTGAGAAGGAGAGAATATAGTGTGAGTTTTTGCACAAGTGTAGTGTGTGTGTGAGGGGGGGGGGGGGGGGACGAGAACAGAACAATGCTGTGAATGAGGCACTCCCGGAGTCTAAACAGAGAGAACAGCCACAGAGGTGAAGGGCTCATTTCCAGCTGTTATTACCCGGAAATGCAGTGCTGATCCTGTGTGTGTGTGTGTGTGTGTGTGTGTGTGTGTGTGTGTGTGTGTGTGAGACAGATTATCTGGCTTCAAACACAGTCTTAATACGTGATTTTGACAATATGGAGATATGGTAATTATATGGCTAATTAGGTTTGTGATATTCAACCTTCACCATATTGGACAAATCAAATTCGAAATATCACTAGTTCCATTCAAACGGTTGCAAAACGACAGCTTTCTGTCTTATTTTGGACAAAGTGTCCCGCACAACAAAAGTAGCCCAAAGTACGCCACATTAAGGTCAAACATAGCACCATATCCGCTCTACATCCGCTCCGGATCCGCATTGCAGATCCGGCCTGGTGTCTTTTTGCAGTATCCTAATACCGGGACTGATCCGTTTTATGTATCTGCACTAAAACAGAGTTTTGAACAAAGAACATCGTTAGATCTGGAGGTCCAAATGTTATTTTTAACATCAGGCCCAAAGGTGGCACGGATCTGGTTCGAAGTCAGAACTCGCCCCACAACCACGTCCTGCACATTTATTTACGAAACCAAACAAAACCTAAAAGAAATTATATAAGCGAAGGCTTAGGTTACTAGGCCCATGCTTTATAAAGTTAGCTAATTGTAAATGAAGAACTCTCACTACCTAGATTGTTTCTGAATTCCTCCTCGTCAGTGGCACATTATGGATGATCATCTGTAGATGATCGTTCTTGCCGAGCGCTTGCTGCAGCGTTGATTGCTGCAGTGTGCAGCTAGCAATGAATTCTTAAATGGAAGATGCTGTAGTTCCTTTGCTTGATATTTTGCTGAAGGACAGATTGTAGTCTCCTTTGCTTTGATTGCCATCATTAGGCTAATGGTGAAATACACCCCGATCTCTGTCGTTTGGTGTCATCTGTTCATCGGCACGACAACATCGACTAGGCTTGTGGCATGTAGTATTATATGGTATTGAAGCATTTTTACAAGTACGAGTAAACAAGCATGGTATCAGACTGATATCTGATCCCAGTATCAGTATCGATGCATCCCTACATGAAACCACATACACCCCCCAATAGAAGTTTATAATGTGGAATTATGTTTTCAGTGCAGCATTCAGAAGCAAATCATTTTTTAAGATTATATAATAACCCATGGTAAAAGGTTCAGCAATTATTAGATAGGTAAAGCCTAATGTAGATAGTATAAGAGTATGACTATAAGATTATTAAGCACCAGATTGTCTGCTCTTAACCACAAATGATCCGGCGTTAAAAATCCCTTGCGCACTTCAGATTTCCCTTAATCTCTTCTGCCGAGGGGGCTTGTTCCACAGATACCGAAACCCATTGTTGAATTAAACAGCTTCAGGTTACACAGCACCTTATGTAACACCTTAGCTTATAAAGGTTTTAATCTTAGAAGCGATCTTGCAAGGCACGCCTTTTTAAGAGTCACTTAGGCTATGTTCAGACATGAGTTAAATCTGGTTTTTAGCCTGAGTATTCACGTTGCAAATTACATTTGAACAAATCTGATACGACTGATCAGAACAGAGTCGAGTTCGCATGTTCACATTGGTTTCCATAGTAACAGTATCGGAATAACATAAAAATTGTGAACGGTATACTACTGAAAAAGTCAGATTTTGTGTGTGGTGTTGTAGCATTTGCAGTAACTTACCTTTGGTAACAAAAGTAAATGAAGTAGATTCATAATGAACATTTTTTTTCCTGACATACACTGACATCCACGTGTTATGGAAAAGAGTTAAGTTTTAGTACCTCCTTCCATCCTGTGTCTTTACTAAATGATTGATAAATGCGGTTCATTATTAGTTGTCCCCCCAGTTTTACAAGTTTCAGTAACGCTGAACAATTTTTCTTCATACTCCCATGTATATGTTGGTAAATTAACAAGCACATTTAAGGCACAGCTAATTTAAATTTTTCCACACCCACAAAACTCCATAAAAGGCAAAGCTCACAGAGCTGGGAAAAAAAAGACATCTAAACAGTGAGAGTGCATCCTCTAGGTCCTTGTTTGTCTTAATTTGTGGATTTGTTTTGGATTGCGTTTATTCAAGTCATTAATATGAAGTGATATGAGTTTTACAAAATGTTCGTGAAATTTGTGTGTGATTTTTCTGAACTGAATAGATTTTCATCAATACCACATTTCTTTTGTAAATGCTTCTGCAAACGGTTTTATGAATAAATTCGTTCATATCCAGCATGATACGAGGCCCAATTATTTATTTATTTTGAGCATTCTGTGTAAGCCTTATACATCTGGTTTATTTGTAGATTGAAATTCAGTAAAGAGAGTACAGAATTTTGTACAGAGAGTAGTATCAGTATCCCATCCTACCAATGAAAGGTTTGATTGTTAGCATTCCTTGGCTGGCTTGAATGGCCTGTTTAGAAATACATCACCCAAAAAAGGCTAATAAAAAAAGGAAAACCAGCTAGACATGATTTAGCGTGCCAACTGGTGTTTGCTCTTTTTTTTTTCTTCATTTTTTGTACAATGTTAGCATTTGAATTGTTTCCATCCATTAAAATATTAGTGTCACCTTTTCCCGGAAAGCTTCAGGTGCCAGGTCGTGTAAGAGATCAGCTCAGTTTCAGGTGTGTCAGTTGTTGTTTGCTCTCACGTACATGAAACATTTCTCTGTAAACAAACTCTTGGCCACTCTTAGCCGTGAGGATTTAACCTTCTGTTAACTACTGTCTCTATTTACATCCTGGTCTTTGATACCTTTGAGCTTCTGTCAAAAGACATGCTTCGTGAGGAGACGTGTGTTATGACATTTGTGAATGATTCCCCATTTTGTTTCTTTGTCTCTTTGAAAAGTCATTGTTTTTAGCTTTCACATCTCAAGGCAGGCCTAGCATGTTTTCCAGGTTACATCAGTGTCAACATGGTGGTATTTTACTTCATGTCGGCTGTCAAAGACAACTTTTTTCTTTCTTTTTATTAGCCAGATTGTGCCTTGGGTGTAGGGCAGGACAATGTGTAAGAAATAAAACAAGACAGGGTGTGCTGTTTGAGGAAAATAATCAACGCCAGGATGGTTTGATGCGATCCGTCATGAAGCAGAGTTACTCTTACTTACCACGTCAACGTTGATTATTTTATTCCTCTTATACCACAGCAATTTGTTTGATTACATTTTTTTCATTGTATTAAAGACACAACATTTAACATTTTATCCAGTATGTTTTTGATTAACACCTGACATAACAGTGCACAGTGCGCTCTTCATATACGTTTGATGCTGACTAGAAATGACAGAATGACCTGGGTATATATGCAAACATCCTTATCACAGTGTTAAATAGTGACAGGTTTTTGAGTAAAGTTCTTCAAAAGACATGTTGACTGAAGGTCATCTGTCACTCGTCATGCCAAGCATATTTCCAGTACACATTTTATAAGCATTCTTGGTTGAGTGAAACAGCAGTGTGAGAGAAAGGTAAGAAGTTCATCTGTCTATTAATTATTCACCTGGTGTGTGTTAAGGGAAGAAGAACAGTGTTAACACAGAGTGTAAGGGTGCCTGCTGCTTGCCTGCAGCGATGTAGCTGTAGCTTAGTGAAACTTGTGGGAAGATTTACAGTTCACTTCCTAAATGAAGTCTGACATTTGCTGAAATGACTTCAAGTTCGCATGCATGCGCTGTTCACACTTGGCCTGTTTAATTGTATTTTGCTGTACAATATGGACAAAATACTATACCATGTATAGGATAATAAAGGTTTTTGAAAAAAAAAAATTAAACTCTTGGCACTCTTTTAAGGCCTGTTTTTTTTTTTTTTTAAAGCTCATTTTTATAAAAAATGTGTTGCACTCAAATAACTTTGCACTGTTATCTGTTGCAGATGAAGT
>JAOTRR010000013.1:2817613-2828941 GCA_028570945.1 Gogo arcuatus | reverse complement strand
AGGAAACACAAAATGTGGTAATTTGAACGTAGTTTAATTTTTCACCCCTTTGTCACACTCAGTGAGCCTTTTTTTTTTTTTTTTTTAAATAGGCTTTAATTAAATTATCTTGGAATTTACCAAATCTATTGACTAGTTTAAAAAGATGTCTTGTATTTTGTTCAAATTATTTTGTGACACATTTTTCCAAATAATTTTTTTATTTTTGTTTCCCCCTTCCTTATCCATTAAGTAAGACGTGTAAGAAGTTGTTATTTAAAGTGTGTTATTCCTCCAATGTATCTTCTGGATCTTTCTGGATCTTATTTGCATACAAACCCAAATTTTCTCCAAACTCATCATTTATGGGTTCTGGCCAACAAACAAACAAACAAACAAACAAACTAACTAACTGCTGAAGCTAGTATAGTTTCATCATAGGAATTTTTAGGTTTCTGCATTTTGTCTCATGTAGCACTTTCCTGCAGTTACGTTCTGTGTCATTTTACCTATGTCCAAAATGAACACTGTTTGCATATAGTGATTGTGGGGTTTTGTAGTTTGGCTTCCTGCACGCTGATTGTTTATAGTGTAATAATTTGTTTCATTGCCTATGTAATGGCTCTGTAATTTGAAGTTGCTGTTCTGGGCTCCTGGATTTATGGGCACTGCTACCAGTATCATTTCTGTCTCTTTTTTTGGCATCTGCTGTTTTTCTCCCTGTCAAACACAGCCTATGTGTGGCATCTATTTTCAGCCTCTTTCTCAGTTAAAGGCTGCTGAATGTGTTTGTTTGGCCTCAAGTCAGCCGCAAACCCCAAGGCCAGTGTTGGAAGTAGGCACTGGGTTCCCAACAGTGCCTCTGCTGCCAGGAATTCAGGCCGCTTTAGGATTTTTAGAATGATCTAGGATTTCAAGTGGTCAAAATGTCATAGCTTGATCATGGGCTTCATGGCTCACCTCCTTGTTATACCTCTTGCCACAGCTCCATCACAAGCCCCATTGGGCTTTGCATGGATCCGTCATTTCATTCAGTGGTTCAGCTTTGCTTTGGGGCTCATGTTGCTGTTCTGTTGTATGCTTCATAGCCTAGCTCCTCATTATGTCTCTTTGTGGAGCTCCATTATGGGCCCTGTGGAGCCTCATATTGGTCTTTCATGGGTTCAGTGGTCCAGCTTTGATTTGGGCCTCCTAATACAGTTTGATTGTAGGCCTCAGGGCTTGTGCAGCTCAATCTTGGGCCCCTTTGGCCCAATTTTACCTTCATGGCCACAGTAGTGCAGCTTGGTATTATGGCTTTTGACATATCTCCATCATGGGCTCATTGGGCTATGCATTGCTCTATAATGGGTCTAGTGGTGTGGGTTGCATTGGGCCTCTTGGTGCAGCTCCATTGTAGTCTTCATGGACCATCTCTGCATTGGCTTTCTTGTTGCAGCTCCATTGTAGGCCTTATGGTCAATCTGTATATTAGGCTTCCTTGCACAGTCACGTTTTAGAAACAGTGGTCCAGCTTTGCATTGGGCCTCTTGGTACAGCTTCACTTTGAGCTTTATGACCATCTCTGCATTGGGCCTCCTGAAGCAGCTCTGTTGTAGGTCTCACAATCCAGCTCTGCAGCCTTGGGACTTCTACAGCAGCACCACTGTGGACTCATATATTGGGCTTCTTGATACAGTTACATTGTAAGGCTCAGGGCCCATCTCTGCACTGGGCCTCCTGACATAGCTACGGTCCAGTTCAGCATAAAGCCTTCTGATGCAACTCTGTTGTGGGCCTTGTGGTATTTGCTGTGGTTTCCAGTCTGCAGCTGTACTCCACTTGGCCTGGGTTTTTATGACCTGCCAGTAGCCGGCTTGATTTGTGGCCTTACTGCTCCTTTGTTAAGAGGCATATAATCCTGGCTATGAATGCTGTACAGCATAATTGAAGACAGTGTTCCGCCATTTGTTTAAAATGTTCCTGGTGTTTGTGTGTGTGTGTGTGTGTGTGTGTGTGTGTGTGCATCCCTTGGTTAAAGTCACAGTGATCACACTTTTTCCCCATTCTGATGTTTAATGCAAACATTAACTGAAGCTCTTGACCTGTATCTGCATGATGTTATGCATTGTGCTGCTGCCACATGATTGGCTGATTGGATAACTGAATGAGCAGGTGTACAGGTGTTCCTATTAAAGTGGACAATGAGTGCGCAGGTAGTTTGGGGCACAGGTAGAAAAGCACTCAAATTAATATACAAAAGAAAACCTGGTGGCTCTGTTATGCTGTGGGAGATATTTTGCTGGCATGGCTTGGGTCCACTTGTCCACTTAGAAGGATCACCTTCCATGGTGAAACATTTCTATCCTGACTGAAGTGGTATCTTCCAGGATGACCCCGCCTCCATCCACAGGGCATGAGGGCTCACTGAATGGTTTGACGAGTATGAAAATAATGTAAATTATATGCTATGGCTTCTCAGTCACCAGATCACAACCCAGCTGAACACCTACAGTAGATACTGCACCAATGTGGTCGACAGTGCTCTACACTACCATCATCAAAACAACAATTGAGGGAATATCATTTGGAAGAATGGTGTTCTCTGCTCCAGTACAGTTCCAGGACCTTGTGAAATCTGTACAGATGTGCACTGAAGCTGTTCTAGTGGCTTGTGGTGGCACAGCAATTTACTAAGACACTTTTCTTGTTGTTTTGCCCTGTAGTTTCTCACCTGTCTTTAGGTTCCGAAGATGAAGGCTTCCCCATATGACCTCAAGCATCCAATCATGAACACTCCTTGCTAGGAGTACATAGAGCATAAACAGTACTTGAATATTTCATATTTTATATTTGTAAAATATTGTTATATTGTGTGATAATGGTCATGCGTGTGTGTTTTCCATGATCTCTATCTCCCAACTGCTATAAATTCTAGGCCTTTCAAATGTACTGACACTCTATATTTGAGTGTCTACATAAAGCTGGTGGTTGGACCAATTTAATGAAGGCCTCAAGTCACACCTGACCTTTGTTGTTATTTTTATTTATTTTATTTATTTATTTATTTATTTATTTTGCTGGGGTGAAGCAAAAATCAAGGAATTTGGAAGGAACACAGTTGCTCCGAACAGCAAGCAGCTTTAAGAAAATAGTAAAGCAAAGGCTTTTTCCCAAATGCTTCACCATTAATATTTCTGTAATATCATGAACACTTGCTACTCATAAAACTTTGATGACGTCCAAGGGCAATTTGCACCATTTGAAGACTGGAATGCTGTGTATCTATAACCAGGGAGCCATTTTCAGACCAGCTCTGTGTCCTACATTAGACATTCTTGATGAAAAGGAGCAACTGCAGCCATCAACAGCCTCCCTTTGCTGGAATTTCTCACTATGTTAGTGCTGCTCCACTCCACATGAGACTCTTCCAGTGGTGGTGTTGGCTTTCTTGTCTTTTACCTCATGGCAAGTCTGGGTCACTGGGTCATGATGGCAGTTGAAACCTGTATATGAGGGGTTTTTTTTTCCCCTTTGGCCTTTGAAAGTCACAGGTTCCTGGCGAGCACCCAGGGGGGTTCTTTGCTTATCACTGTTCTCAGGCCTATAGTATCAGCGTTATGTTAGAGCAGCCATGTAATGGATATAGTAGTGGTAGGGGTGTGGCACAGTGTCATGGCAGTGGGACTGTGCAAATACTGGCGTCTGCTCCGAGCAGGGGCGTTGAGGTGTTCGCACTCAATGCTTTTGTCCTATCATTCCCATTTTGGAAGAGGTCACTGCTCCAGAAGGTTCATGTTACCATGTTTTGCCCCGACTCCACTATTCCACAGGTGCTGCAACCTCAGACGTATAAGTGACTTATATTATCTTTTCTGCATTATAGTATAATTAGCTTATTTACGGTTGGCCTGCTATTCCAGCTGGTACGGTAGTGGTGGATTTCAGCAAAACAAATCTGCTTTATGAAAAGAGATTTTTGTGAGACATGGACCGGAGCAAAGGTGTCATCTCAGAAAAGAATACAGGAAAAACCCTTAAACCAGACTATAGCAGTAGTAGTCTCGTGAAATAAATATGTCTTGTATGTTGACATGAAAGCACCATTCATTTTCTAAACAAAAATTAGAGTTGGTATAGTGACTGGAAATCTGGAAAATCTGTTTTTTAATACAAACATTTTGTCCCTAACTGCAAGCTTTTTTTTCTTCCCCCAGAACAGCATGCTTTTTAAAGCGATCGCAGTCTGACTTCAGGATTTCTCCTGAATCGAATGCTAAAGTTTCAGTTGAGTCCTTAAAAATGGATGTGTAATATTGCCAAGAGATAGAAATGTAGCTTTGTGCAAACAGCGTCGTGTTCACCTTGAATGGTTTACGCTGGTGGTATTTGTGACTTCTAAAGTCAAACTTTTCTGACAGCTCAGAGTTCATGGCAAAATTCATGGAAAGTTAGGTTTGCCACCTATGCTAAGTATAATTACAGTGTAGGTTTACTTATACAGAATATTTTCTTAGTAATTTAACAAATATTAACTTTCCTGGAGTTTCATCTTGTTTCTGCTGTCATTTTCCATAGCACAGACTTGACAGCTATCTGCTAGCTAGATAAATCATTAGCCAAAGTAATTAGCAAGCTTAAGCTCTGTGTTCATATTTTCCGGTTGACTAGCAACAATGTTGTTACAACGTGAACCACGTGAATGGTGGGTGTGTCCTGGGTTCACAAGATCCATTAGAATTCTGTTCAATTAAAATGGATTATAAATGGATAGCTCTGTAGGTTGTTGTTTTTTTTTTTTAAAGAGAACTTCTAAAATTTTCAAGAAATTAACAGCCAATCAGAGTTCTGGACGTATCAGATGATCGTCTTCCAGCTCTGCCCAAAATAATTCCTTTGTCCTATACTGGATAATCGTATACACTATGTATTTTCTGTAATCACTAGGACAATAACTATTGAGATGCCTTAAGAGATTTTACAAGTGCTCTGGATATTATAAACTGTGTTTGGAACATCAATAGGGTGTGGTTTTAGACATACATGAGACGTGTGCTTGTGGATCTAACGCTTAACCATTAGTCCTGTTGAGTTGATGGATTTGCAAAGAGACCTGGTGGCTGTTTTTAGGACAAACTTTCCTGTAAACAAGCCATCAACAGAGCAAACAGATATTCATAACATGAAACCTGGAGTAACATGGAGTTTTAAAAAAAAAGGAATATAAAAACCAGCTGGAGAACATTCGCACTAAGTGTTTTCATGTGCCATTTTGTAGTCATGTCCAAAAGCATAATGGAGAGTATCCAGCACACACACACACACACACACACACACACACACACACACTCACAAAATCCCACAGTGCACTGTAATAGGTCCAAATAATGCACCCTAGCAGGTTCAGAACACCCAGTACACACTGGCTGCTTGAATACTCCCCGTGTGACCTATATGGCTATGGCATTGTGGTGTTGTGAGCTCTATATTGTTTACCAGAGTTCTTTTCGTACTAATGAAATGTTAATGTGCTGTATTCCTTTGTGTCATAATTGTAGTCAAATATTGCAATAACTGATGTTAGCTTTTTTTCCCGTTTCAGTTCTCTGTGCAAAGAACTTGTCAAAGAAGGACTTCTTCAGTAAGTAACCAGTTTGAATGTTTTGCTATCACTCAGTGTCTAGTCATTAAGGAGTAGAATATTTCTTACAGCACGTTTTACAATAAATTGTCTCGGAGCAGTCTTACAGACATCATGATATACACTGTGCCCGAGAGATCTGATCTGATCTTTGTTTTTTTTGTTTTTTTAAATAATAGTATACATAAGGAATAAAACATGACTCAATGTGCTGTAATAGGAAAATAGAAAATAATAGGAAAGAATTACTGATACCACCCTGAAGATTAATTTCCAGTCACACCAGATCCTGACATGTTTTATTCCTCTTATACCAAAACAAGGAGAGCTGTCTCACCCAAACTGTTTTCTATAAGTACTTGCCCAAGTCTTTCTATCAGGGGTCTTCAGTCTTATCCACAATGGGCTGTTGTAGGTGCAGGCTTTCATTCCAACCAAGCAGGAGCCGCATTTCCTAGGAGCCTAGATTTCACTTGTTCAGTCAGTTCATCTTAGTCTACAAACAACTGTCAAGTGTGCCTCCAGTCTGGCTGCACTGAAACCCTTCGGATAAAGTTTGAAGACCCCTGCTTTATATACACTATATGACCAAAAGTATGTGGACACCTGAATATCACACCCATATGTGTTTTTGAACATCCAATTCCATATTTAGTCTCCTTTCTGCTGTTATACTAATTCTAGGAAGGCTTTCCACTAGATTTTGGGACGTAGCTGTGGGAATTTCTGTCCATTCAGTCACAAGAGCATTAGTCAGGCAGTGATGTTGGGTAAGGAGGCCTGGGGTGCAGTCAACATTTCATACAGTTCATCCGAAAGTTGTTCATTGGGGTTAAGGTCCGTGCTCTGTACAGGCCACTCGAGTTCTTCCGCTTCCAACCTTGACAAAACATGAGTCTAAATGGGACTCGCTTTGTGCACAGGGACATGGTTCCTGGTCCCTTCGTTCCAGTGAAGGAACACTGCAATGCTACTGCATACAGAGACATCCTATACAATTGTTTGCGTCCATCTTGCAGCAACAGTTTGGGGAAGAACTTTTAGTCATAGCGTATATGCTTCAAATTATACTGTAAAGATGCATCATATCACAAATCAGACATAGTCCATTTACATATTTAAGCTTCGAAAAGGAATTATGTTAACATCTACAATAATATCCAGCTTTCCAGTACAATTCTGGTCCAGGCTTGTGAATTCACCCTCTAATGGAATTCACTTGTGCGGAATTATGCCAAACTGCAAAAGAAAAAATGTCTGTCCTCAAAATGTTACAACTATATGGTGAAGCTTTGTTCATGTTTAAAGATTTATGGTGTACCACAAGTCTGTGTGACATGACTGAAGAACTGGAGTCAGTCTGAGACATTTTGTTAAGGCTCCACAGCTTGAGGTCAAAACTAAATAAGCACGTTTGTTTTGACTGTTTATTGATGTTTTGACTAATCGACTACATTTTGGGTAACAGGAACATTCTTCCCGAATGCTTTCTTTTTCCTGAAGTTCAGAACCGACTTCCTATTTTATAGAATCATTAGCAAATTCGGATGGATTTGGACTGCTTGATACTTGATTCATACCTTTTCATTGTACCTTCCCCCCCACATGGATAATTGTATAAACTCCACCATAGTGGGAAATCCCAGCATGGCGTACAGGTAAATGTGACTAAACAAGTTTGACCTGTACAGAGATACACATGCTTTTAGTGTCATAGCCTGAGGAAAACCTCTCTTACCATAAACATACACTGTAAAAGATATGCTCATTACTATTGCTCAGTGAGGGAGTCCTCACTTATGAGTCACAAAGAATCTGTATAATGTGGCCAGAGTTCTCAGTAATAGTTTTAACTACATGTCAGCTTCTATGTAATTATTTATTACCTACATTTACCTGCTTTTTATTACCTGCTTTTATAGCTAGGGCTAGTGTGACTATTTTAAAACTGTATTACCAGCTCTTAGCCCAAATGCAGTCGATGAGCAAATACATATTTGAAGCTTGTATAGTTTTACATTAGAGCTAAGAGAGCAGCGTCGGCTGTAATTCAAATCACATGTTTATCCAGTATAAATGCGCTCGTTCTAATACTTTATCATTTCTATAGTAACTACTTACACAGGTAATTGTAATAATAAATAGATTGTTATCTAACAAAGAAAATCATTGATATAGTAAGGCCTTTTGTAAGAAGACTTTTTTTAACACCATATATGGACGGTGTTTTTGTAAAGGTCATTTATTTTGTAAGGTTTTCTACCATTGGAGATGGTACGAATGAATGAATGAACGATGAAGGTTATCAGGACAGGACTTCCCATTTTTTCAGTAACCTCTTTTTTTGTCTTATTAACTTCAAGAAAAAGAGAGACTGGTGAGGGAAAGACTGTTTATAGCTGCTAGAATGTAAGTGTTTATAGGAAATAACTTATCTTATGAACATTCCATAATATTAATTGTAACTATAAATGGTTAAAAAGCATGAGGTGTTGTTTATTAATGAATTTAAAAAAATTACAGTCATTGGCAAATTGCTATGATTATAAGATGATTAAAACACTGAACATATTGGAACATATTCCATGTTGGGGTGGTAAGAGTAAATCCACTTCTTGTCAGGACACATCACAAAACCCTGTCATGTTTTATTCCTTAAATAAAAATCAAATAAAACAAGGCAATATAAAGCTTGAAATTAATAAAACTGTATAGAAATAGGCTTAATAGTCCTGTAGTTGTTTCTCATAATCAGATATAGTAAACATATTTAGCTTTATTCAAGGTATCGTTACTTTCTAAGGTATCATTATTTGCAGTATACCAATTACCCAAGACTAGCTTATATACAAACAGACAAATAAATATATCTTGACTTACAGATTAATGTAGGTAACAATTAATGCATATGGCGTTGCGGGATTGCGAGTGGCGAAAACCTGACTCACGGTAAGGTGAAAAATGTTCAACGTTATGCAGATAACAAGCGGCAGCCGTGTGGCTGAAGATTCTGTTGTCTGGCCACAAATTATAGTTCTGGATGTCCTCTCAAAGATTCATGCGCAAAGAGTTATTTACAGAAGCATCTGGGTTTTGTAATGTGTCCCTCTAATCTGCATGGTTGTAAAGATGAAAACAAAACTTACATCTGGCAGAGGGTTTCGCACACTGAAAGTACTCATGGAGCACTAAATGCAAGTAGCAGCTGATTAAATTGACACATCTGCTGTTTGTTAACCCTCCTAAGTAACAACTGAAATCAATTTATATTTGAAATGTGCACGTTTGTCATTAAAGTGTTCTCTTGTTGTATACACAAATGACAAAGTGGAATGCGATAGAGACAGTGTGCACATCAAGCAGCAAGATAAAGGCTCTGTGTTGTGTGCAAATACACTTCACCCTAAACTATGACCTCAGTGACACTTCTTGAATGGATTCAGACTCAGTTGCTTTTGATAAAATGGTCCAAAAAAAGGGTAAACAAATCTTAATATAACACACCTCCACATAAGTGTTCCACAAGGTTGCGTGCTACTATATTCACTCTTCACCCATCCACAGCATCATTAAATTAGCAGATAACACCACCATCGTCAGCTTAATCTCAGACTACAGCAAGCAAAGAAGTGCTGAACCTGACCAGGTGGCATGTAGAAAACACAGCAAGAAGACTGAGGAGGAACAGCTTCTTCCCCCGAGCTGTCTTCCTCACCTGTCATAACTACTCTAAAGTGTGAGTGTACATGACAATTTTGTGTGTATGTTTCTCTCTCTCTCTTTTTGTAATGCCATTAGGACTGCCAGACCCCTTTGCTAAAGTAGTGGTGGATGGTTCTGGTCAGTGCCACTCGACAGACACAGTCAGGAACACACTGGACCCGAAGTGGAACCAGCACTATGACCTGTAAGTTAGCCACATATCTGCTGTCTTCCTGTCTGAGGCATCTTGGCTTTCTTAGAGGCTTTAGAACTACACTGAGTCCATTGGGTACACCTTCAACCATTGGCCTTTTTATCAGGTCCATCTGCCATATAGATGCTAGGTATAGCATTGACTGTAGTCTATCTGTTATGTATAGGTTGTCAGACCCACTCTACATCAGAAAGGGACCATCATGGGACCACCACTATGCAGATATTACTAGGGAGGTGGACATTTCACATTAGAGAATCTGATATGGTAGTCCAGTGTATCAGGTCCTATAGTGTCCCTTTGCTGGTGCATAAGGGGGCTGAGGTGTTGTGCATAGGGACAAATGGTTGTTGTACCTGATAAAAATGCCATCTCAGGATGATGAAGGTTTTATGTATAACTGATTATACCACAGGGCTGTTGAATTCTATATTCTGATTGGTCAGGAGGTGTTTATTAATTTTCTATTACAGCCGCTCTGACATTAGTTTGGCTGCAAAACAAAGCACAGGTTTTATTAATGCATGCAATGTAATACATTATCATTTCTATAGTAACAGCTCATTCACAGGTACATGTATGGTGAACATGCCACACAATCTAAGGCTAAGAATAAACAGGTTATACAGCATTTATGGAAGGAGTCTCCAGTGTCGGCACTTGGAAACAGCAGGTTTTCTGCAAAAAAAGCAATTTATTATCAATATGTAGTTGCATGAATACTTTTTATTCCAGGAAATGCTTCCTTGATCAGCCTTGCTAATGTGTTGGCAGCGCATATATTTGTGGTTAAGAAACATTCCTTTATGAAGACGTATATAGCAGGAAATCAAACCGTAATGCAGAATTGAACAGTGAACGTTTCAGCAGCTGTTGCTGTTCAGAGCCCATGTTTATCGAGCGTGTCTTCTGAACACTCTTGAATTTCGGACTCAGATGTGTTTTTAGAGAATTCCTGGGAGGACCCAAAGGCCCTGCTGGCAGCAAAGTTCATTCCAGCAAGAGAAACTATGTGCTGGCTTTTTCTCTGTAACTCTCTGTTGGGAACATGTTGAGTGTTTTAGGTTGTGTGTTTTTAAACATAGAATTATCTCACCAGTTAGAACAAAGAAAACAGAAACAAATGTCTGTTCTGCCTACTACAGCATGAACACATGAATACAGCATGACTAACTATAACATGAATTTATCTTAGCATGATAGCATGCATGTTAAAAAAATGAATATATGAGCATGACACAATACAACAAAATAAATACATCATTACATGTTATATCATGAACACATAAATGACTTGCTACACATAAACTGATGCATCATGAACGGAGCTTGATGTGCTGCTGGTTGAATACATGAACATGGCTACAGAACATCACATGCTACAGAAAGAAGGTATGAACTTAGCATTACGTGCTACAGAAAAAGACCATGAAAACTCATGAAAGCAGCATGATGATTTACAGCTTGACTACAACTCGAAATACTACAATATACAATTTTGTAAATACATAAACACAGCATTACATACTACAGCATGAACGGACTGTTTCTTTATTAGGCATGTATCAATAAAAAGTCTCATGTCCTGATATTTTGTGTGAGTGTGAATCCGTGAATCCATGACGCAGAGCCTAGGGCACTCCATTCCTAATCCACCTACTGTCTCCAGTAATACACCACAATCCCCCACACCCTTGCACTGAGAACAGGTGGGTGCAGTACCCCAGAGAAAAAGGCAGTCTGCACCATTTAGTCCCATCTGTGTGTGTGTGTGTGCGTGTGTGTGTGTGTGTGTGTGTGTGTGTGTGTGTGT
>JAOTRR010000013.1:2785471-2798603 GCA_028570945.1 Gogo arcuatus | reverse complement strand
GTGTGTGTGTTCACTGCTCAGATGGGTTAAATGTAGAGGAGGAATTTCACTGTGCAAGAGTACATGTGACAAATAAAGGCTTTGTTCTTCTTCTTCTTGCAATGTTGGAGCTTCTATTTCAAGGGAGGAGAAGTTTCTCTTCTTGGCTGTATTATGCCTCTCCATATAAGAAGTCTAGGGGTGTGGCCTCTAAACCAAGAATATTTAGTGGTGCGATTATTTAAATGACGGTTTTCAGCTACCACATTTATCAACGCCCGATCATTCTTACGCTGTGAGTGGCAAGATAGAACGTTTCATGAATCACACGGGAACCATGTCATATGATGATTTCTACACTCGGACCTGTGCTGGTTTCTATGCTAGATTGAGAAATGAGGGCCACTGTCTCCACATACAGTTTGCCATTGTTTGCGGAAATATTTTCTATTTCATCCCTATAAAACAAGGTCTTGTCTGAGGCACAGAATATTTTTAAACTAGCCCAATTTGGCAACCCTGTCATTAACTGTCTTGCCTGCTACTCCTCCCCCAAGCATGGGGCAGCATGAATCTTGCCCCAGTGGGCCTTTGTTAGCACTTGCTGCAGTTTCCATAATAACTCCAAGGAGATAATTGGAGCAGTGAACACATCTAGAAAGGTGAGCAAATCAACACATCAGCTTATATCTGTCAAATAAAGTTGTTGGTCACTCAAAAGAGGAATTTAAAAAGTATGGAGTGGTGAGTGAGGACTTTATGAAGATTAACATTTGTTGAACGGCTGAAGTATATGGTTATTCTCTGCCCACCTGCCTGTATGTATGTACAAACTGCCACTGGTTTTCAGGCTATTAGTTGAGGCTGTAACATTTCAAAAATAAGAACATGCCATAGATTTTATGAGCCATCATGCATAAACATGTTAGTACCATAGCATGGCTTGAGAAGTGCCTTTGGGACAATCCCAGCCAAATTTAACCAAAGGAATGTCAAATGTATGTCCAATTATACCTTGCCTCTAAATGACCTTATTATTCTGCATGGGAGTCTCTTCCAACAGAGACCCTGTGTGTTTGTTTAAAGCTTTCCCCTTTTTCTCTCAGCAGTTTGTGGTCACTAACCTCAGGCGCTACCCACTTACTGGCTCGAGTGAGCTCTGACAGTGAGCCAGTGAAAGAGCAAGAACCTTTCTAAATTACACCTCCTCAGTATGTCCAGACATATGAGAAACATTTCTGGTCCAAATTGAGCAGACCAAACGCAGTGTTGTTGGGTATTTTTAAAATCTCAGTTTGAAAGGGTGGGCACTAGCACACGGTGCTCCGAATCGGAAAACCACACTCACAGAAGTGCTGATGTTTAGTCTCTGCGGTTGGTGCTTGGGCCCTGTAGACTGACTGTGGCCTTTTTGTGGATTACTGGGTTTCCATAATGGCACAATCTATAGCAAAAGACATGAAGAACCATCATTCTCACACACACACAAACATTCTCAGACATCCTGCAAACACAAACATCAACATCCTGCACCAAACATGGTTCTCCAACAAGCACATTCATCAATGTCTAACAACCACACACACCACACTTCTCCCAACAAGCACCATTCTCAAACATCTCCAGTGTCCAAGTAACATTCTTTCTCACATTTAGTGTTGTCCAACAGTGCTTTACATTGTTTGTGTTTACTGGGAGATTTTGTTAGTTGGACATTCTCAAACATAAGTGTTCTGGTACAGTCATCCAACAAACTTTCAGTGCTATTCAATTAAGTCTCAATATTCTCCTAAACCCATATCCTTCAAACAAACACTAACAGTCTCATATCATGACTATGCTACCATTATCGTTATTTAAATAATTAATGCTTTGTTCTCCATGTGTTCATGTGGGTCCTCCTAACTCTAGAAAATGCAAATAGGTGGCCTTGCTACACTAAATTCCCTGTAGGTGTGAATGAGTGTGTAAATGTGTGTGTGCATGCACGGTGCCATGCAACAGACTGACGTTCCATCCAGGGTGTATTTCTGCCTCACCCTGACCAGGAAAAAGTGGTTACTTAATATGAATGAATAAATGCTGTTCAACAAGCACTCAGCATTATCTAACTTTCCTAAACTATCATTCTCTCAGCTTTTCTTCAACAAGCATTGACATTCATTCATCTTCAGTAACCACTTTATCCTGGTCAGGGTCGCAGTGGATCTCAGGAACACTGGGCACAAAGTGGGAACACACCCTGAATGGGATGCCAGTCTATTGGAGATCCCTGAGGAAACCCAACAGACACAGGCAAAAGCTCCACACAGACAGGGACCTGAGGACAAGATTGGACCTTGAACCTTGGACCTGTGAGGCGGAAGTGCTTCTTCCTAAAATGTTTTGCACCAAGCACTGAACAATCAAGCTAACATTTATCTAACAAACACTTGTCCAACACTTTCCAATTAACTAGAATATTGAGAATAAACAGCAACAAAACAGCGTCCGCATTATTTGCTCCACTGGAGAATCAGGAGCCTTGTGTAGTACAGGGAATGGATTTTGCGATTCAGTTAATTGATTTAGTTCACTACATAGTTTGTTCATCTTTATGTAATGCAGGGGTGTCCAAAGTCTAGTCTCAAGGCGAAATGTGGCCCATGGCTTCTCTCTCAGAATGGTTGATAGGTGGCCCACCAGCCAACACATTGCAACTTTTCCTTTCATCTGATGGTGGCAGCAGACTGTGTTAAAGTGCAAGAGGCTTTTTTCCCCTCTGACTACACCTGCAAGTTAATTTACTGAATGATATTTAGTCATGGCTTCAAACAAAAAGTACAGAGATAAGAGTGAGGTGATTTCAAAAGAGCTGGAAACAAGAGAAATGCATGTGCTGAAAACTTGAGAAATGTGAGTCTCTTGTATAACAAGAAACTGTTGGAGTAGTTAATGAATTTTATATCATGAGACATTATGAAACAAATCATGGGCAATGCAGACAATATTCAGGGGATGAGAGGGCAGAGAAACTGAAGCAGCTGGAAGCTAGCTTGGCAGAAGCAACTTTTTATCACAGCAAATGAGGAGCAATTCTTGAAAAAATCCTTAAACTAAAAGGGCACTCAGAGCGCACGCTTCCGCCAAAGACAACAGTCGACAACAGATGATATGCCAATCTGCAACCACAACCGCTTTATATGTCTGGATATATTTCCAAATCTATTAGAATTATGTGCCTACATGTGTATCCCAGAAGATTACTGGTACCCATTAATGTGGATTGTGATGGAGTCATTGTGTTTCTACATTGGCTATGTTTTGTCACCACTGAACTTTACTGCCATCTACTGGATTTCAAGATGTATGGCATTGTTGATCACAGACATACACAAAAACCAATTGCCATATCTCGCAACGTTAGCGAAAGTGAAACTAAATTGGTGGATCCGCCTAGTAACTCGGATCTGCTCCAAAATGTAATGGGTTCTTCCTTGTCCCGTCCAAACCCTTCCACCAAGTTTAATGAAAATCAGGTTGGTAAGTTTTGTGCAATCCTGCTTGCAGACAGACAAACAAAAGATGAAAACCATTCCGAAAACATAACCTTCTTGGCGGAGGTAATAAATTGGATTTGCAGCCAAGTATTAAAAATGACAATTTAATTCATGATCTGTGTATGTCTTGTAAATATTTAGGGTGGGCTTCTTTTTTTTTTTTGCGCATAATTCAGAAATAATATTTTGGCCCTCAGGTCTGATCTGTCCCCCTTTGAAAAAAGTTTGGACATCCCTGATGTAATCTTCATACAGTGCATTGGTGGGTATCCTGAACTAGGATAAGTTTAGACACTACTTACAGCCGTGCATTGGTTATTCTTTTGTATTTTCTCAGACATGGCTTAAAATGAGCATGCTACCTAGTGATTATAATAAACATTTAAAGACTGGCCAAGAACCACATGTGGTTTATTTGGTTGGTTTGGCAGGTGTTTGTTTAAAAAAAAACCAAAAACAAAACACCACTATGTTGGTGTCCTCTGGACTTTCCCCTTGCACACTGCTGTACATTAGTTTGATGCTATATGAGGCATTTTGCTAGCATGGTGTGGTCCACCT
This sequence comes from Gogo arcuatus, assembly GCA_028570945.1. Classification (NCBI taxonomy): domain Eukaryota; kingdom Metazoa; phylum Chordata; class Actinopteri; order Siluriformes; family Anchariidae; genus Gogo; species Gogo arcuatus. The sequence continues at coordinate 2,794,524 of JAOTRR010000013.1, read as the reverse complement.
AGAGTGAAAGGAGTGGGAGTGGAAGTGGTCTTTTCCAGTATGACGGATGTAAATCATGTGATATGGCCTTCACACTCAACAGATCTCAGCACAACTGAACACCTATGGGAAATTTAGAGCAATGGGTTAAGTCTCTCCACCACCATCATCAAAATACCAAATTGAGAGAATATATTTTGCAAGAACAGGACAGTACAGTTCCAGAGTCTTGTATAATCTACAGTATGTGCATTAAAACTGTTCTGGAGACTCGTGGTGGCCCAACACCATTCCTCACTAAAGGCTCCAAGCACCCTAAATCCATGATTACTTTCTAATGAGGTTAATTTTTGGTCTTGTGAGTGTGCAATGTGAAGTATAACGTATGAACTGTTGGTGCCTTTCCAAGTATTTCTGCCCTTTTGGTGTAAAGCCCAACAGGTTTCATCAAAACTATGCACTCTTGTTTTAATGGACTCTGCATCTGCATTTTAGCCTGAGAATCCTGAGGAAAAGCTATTTTAGAACTGGGTAGGCTGGTATGTGTAGAGTTAAACAAAGCAAAGTCTTTCCATTTGTGAAAGACACATGACCTGTGTTCTTTTTCCCCTTTTAATAAAATATTAGTGTTTGGGATGAACTGAAGTGTTTGATTAGCAGGTACAAAGGACTTAAGTTAGATACTGGGACAGCAGTCATGTCTTCATTAGGACTGGCTTGACTGGATGTAATTTCTCTCTCTCTCTCTCTCTCTCTCTCTCTCTCTCTCTCTCCCTCTAGTCATGCTCCCCAGCTGAAGGAGCAGCCTGCGCTGTGTAATCTTCCTGAGGAGGCTGAAGAGTGTTTAACTGCTCCCAAGTATAAGCGGGATCTGGTGCACAAGCTGAAGGTGTTGAGGCAGGAGTTGTCTCAGCAGCAACCACAGGCTGGCCACTGTCGCATCGAGCTTTGTAGAGATGAGATCTTTGAGGTGAGTCCCAACACATTGGCTCCTTAATACACCAACATCTTCTGACCAAACAGATTCAAGAATTTAGCAAACTTTTGCACCTTATCACAGCTCATTAAATCCTCCAACCTTAAACATCAGCTATTCTGTTCCTTAACACAGATTTAGCTCTTCTCATGGCTTCCTAACACTTTCTTACATTTTCTGCTCTTTAACCTGCCTACCTCTAAACACATCTCAATTAATTAATCTCATTAAACCGTCTGCTTTTTAGTGCAGCTCATTTGACCTTTTGCTTCTTAAATCTTCTCCTCCTTAACACTGCTCCTTAAACCTTCAGCACCTTATCCAAACTCCATAAACTTTCTGCCTCTTAACACAGATTCAAAAACCATTGCATCTTTAAAATGTCAGGATCTTAATATGTCCCCTTAAACCATAAGCTGCTTAAACCTCTGTAACGCAACTCATTAAAGCTTGTGCTCTTCAGCATATCTTCTTAAACCTTCAATTCCTTAAGACAATTCCATAAGCACTCAATTCCTTAACACATCTGTGAACCCTCAAGCTCAAACTTTCTGCTCCTGAATGCAGCTTCTTACCCGTTTTGCACCACAAAGCATTGTTTCCTAATTTAATGTGGGTTAAACCACCTCCTCCTCATTAGCAACCTGCATCTTGTTAAACATTCAGCTCCTTAACCCTTCTGCTCTTTAAATGCAGTTCCTTAAAAGTGCAGTTTCTTCTTAAATGCATGAACATGGAAGCAGTTTGGAAGAATGATTTCCCCAGATACAAAACATATCCATATATAGTAAGTAAGGAATGAAACACTTCGGAGTGTACTGTTTTATAGGAAAATAAGTAACAGGGTAGTGTGATAGAGCCTGACAGTCAGAGTTACTATAACTAATCAACTTTGGGATATTTTCAATAAACAGCACTTCCTGAAGGTGTTTTATTCCTCTTATTCCAGAACTATATTTTTTCTATTTATCAAAGAATGACATGATTGGGGGGGGTGCAGCTTGTCATGTTACAGAGAAATCACAAACTCCTGAAGACTTTCCTGTGTTGGAAAACTGTGTCTGACAAAAGGAACAGCTTCCAAAACTGTTAAATAAATCTAAATATCTACATGTCACCATATCAACAATTACACACAGTTTTAAATTCATTTTTAAATTGTTTAAATTAAGTCCCTGTCTACGTTGTCACTACAGAAACAACGTGTTAGAATGAATGCATTAATATAAACTTGTGGTTTGCATTAAGTTTGTATCATAGTAATATTCTTTAACAGTAATCAGGCCATGAACATGGGTCAGGTGGATTATGGGGTAGTAGGGGCTGGTCTGCATATTTCCAGGCATGGTTGAAGGGAGGAATATGAATTTCTCAAAAGAGCAGCACAACCCCACTCTCCCTGGTTATGCGTGTTTCATGGAAGGCAGTCATTCCTGCTGTATGAGGTCAGTGAGAGAAAGAGAGAGAGATGTTGATAGGGAAGCTATAACTTTTTAACTCCTGGCAGGCAGCAATGAGAAATTACTTCATTGTTATTGTGATAAATTATGTCATTATGCGACCATTGATACTTCTAGGCATGTAACGATATATCGTGTGATGATAAATCACGATACAAATCTATGACTTCAAATCAATGAAATAAAACGAATCGTGATTATTATCAGGCTGTGTAATCTTAGCTTTTCCTAGCTGTAATTGTTGTTTAGACAGCAGAGGGTATAATAACATAATAGCGGGAATGCGCGTGACTTCACCATGGGCAGAAGTAACAGTTCTAATGCTGTGAAAACACAAAAAAACCCGGATCTAAAATGGGAAAGAGCTGTTGTGTGATTGACTGTACAAACAGATTTAACGAGAAAGCAGAGCTCTCTTTTTACAGACTGCTGAAAGATAAAGAAAAGAGAAGCAAATGCAGGCAGTACAAATGTTCATAAAAATTTATTTAGAAAAGACCCATTATTAACTTATCAATTTTAATAATATTAATTAGTCAATAGGCTATTATATTTGACTCCACCCTTTACAAATGTTGGTAAATAATTACTGTTGGTTATTAAGAAAATGAAAAGTTTATTTAACGAAAGGAATATTTAAGTTGATAAAGAATAGGAAAATATAAATATTTCATTCAATTTTCTTTTCAAAAATCATGGGAAAATCAAATCATAAACCCAATATGGTGAATCATTACATGCCTAGTTACTTCCGGCACAAATAGCTAACTGGACGTTAAAATCTTGAAACCAGTTGTTGAATATTCTTATCTTCCTTGTTATTTTTTTTAATAAACCATGTATTATAATAAGATTTCATTCTACTGTAGCATTTTTCATAACCTAATGCTGCATTCAAAAACATCACTTGGGGTGTTCAGCATGTTAACAAGATTCTAATGGCACACTTTTGGGTTGTTCACAAGTTTAGAAGTTGAAATGTTACAGTAGCACAGAAACATGATGTACTGTTGATGTTCATCAATATGGCAGAAGCCATGGAAGTTTGGTTTCCTGTTGATGCTAAGTGTAATTATTTTTTTCTCTTGGATGTGCTGGAAATTGTAAAGAAATGTTGATATTCTTGACGTTTCACCTTGTTTCTGCTCTCATTATACCGTTACACTGTCTGTACAAAAGACTTTACAGGTACTTCCTGGGTAGCTAAATTGTTAGATTAGTTATTACTTAGCATATGCACAGCATCTAGAGTTCAGTGTTGTCTAGTAAGACTAACTACTTGCATGGTGAGCACACAGTCTTCTTTGCTCTTTTTGTACCAAACGCACAAATTCATTTTAGCACATAAATATTGTGATACATGTTGAGGAAATGCAGCACTCTCCATGCTGGTGTGGCTCATCAGTGTATCGCCGTATATTCAGATGTTTCTCCCACCGCTCCTCTCTAGAATATCACACTGCTGGAGTGTTGAGTTTGCTTTGCAAAAAGCTTGGAAACAGTTAAGTGGTTACATAATTTTAACAAGTGCTATAAACTCATGCTCTTGCTCTCATTTTTGAACTTGTGCATTCTGTTCTTTCCCCTCTTTTCTCCACAGACATCTTTAGAGCTGCTTGGAGAGCCTGTAGTCAGATATTTACTGCTGTGGGGGGGAGTTTTCCACCATGTTTTGTTAGAGAGAATTGAGGTCGGAGTGTTTCATATTGTAGAATAACTTGTCTGGTAAATACAGATTAAACAGGGTGGAATAAAAGTACTTCATGAGGACATACATAAGCATTGAATACAAGAAGTCAGAACAAGGCTTATGAATGTATAACACACACTTTGTAAATACATACACAGTATATACTCATGCATTATTCTAGAAATGTTATTAAATGCTTTTGTATGTTATGAAGCTATTGTATAGTGAAGTAATGTGTTACCGACGTCACCAATACTGTTCCATCGACTAAAATCATCCACATGCTCACCAACATGTCTTAGAGTTTTACTTAATCTCTGTGTTGGTGTGCGCGCGTAGGAGTCGTATCGCCAGGTTATGAAGATGAGGCAGAAGGACTTATGGAAAAGGCTGATGGTGAAGTTCAGAGGAGAGGAGGGGCTTGATTATGGAGGCGTGGCCAGGTACAGTATGTCTATAGGCTTTCAGTCATCTGACTGTTTTTAATGTTTTTAAACATCAGTAAAAATGAAGGCAATATGATAATACTAAATAGTATCCAAAATGTTTCCTTACTTCTGTGAGGAGCTTCACAAGTTCTATATTTATGTTTTGTATTTGCCCTTGTGTGTTTGAATATTTGGAGATTGCCATCTGAGCTTCTCTGTTATCTTGGCATTAGAGAATGGCTGTACTTGTTATCTCACGAGATGCTCAACCCGTACTACGGCCTGTTCCAGTACTCGCGTGACGACATCTACACACTTCAGATCAACCCCGATTCTGCCGTCAACCCAGTGAGTCTCTCTCTCTCTCTCTCTCTCTCTCACACACACACACACACACGGTAATGTTGCAAATTAAAGATAGCAACTCTATATACTGTGCATGTGTGTAGGAGCACCTGTCCTATTTCCACTTTGTGGGCCGGATCATGGGCATGGCGGTGTTTCATGGCCATTACATCGACGGAGGCTTCACTCTGCCCTTCTATAAACAGTTATTGGGCAAATCCATCACACTCGATGACATGGAGGCCGTGGACCCGGACCTGCACAACAGCCTCGTCTGGATCCTGTGAGTCAGATCAGATAGAGCACACTCACATTTCACACGCTATAGTTAAATACAAGTCACTTTTTGCAGGCATCATAAATAAGCACTATTCACTATATATGTACAATATTAGGATAACAGTATAGACAATAGTGTGTAAAGTGAACTTCGCTGACAGTGAAATTAACAGTATTCGATCAGCTTTCCTAAACAAGTAATTTAATATTTTAAAAAAAACCCACACAATTAACATCTTGCATGTTAAACATGTATGCGTGTTGGACAGGGAAAATGACATCACAGGTGTACTGGACCACACATTCTGTGTGGAGCACAACGCTTACGGACAGATCATCCAGCACGAGCTTAAACCTAACGGCAAGAACATCCCTGTCACTGAGGAAACCAAGAAAGAGTACGTCAGGTAAGCCAGAGCAACCCTAACCAAATGAGCGCATTTAGTAAAGAGTGCATGTCACAGCACATGAACAACCCACATCCTATTTCTTCAAGTTAATGACTGGTTTTATTCAGCTGTGTCCTCATGCCCCTTTTCAGGTTGTACTTAACCACTACTGTGCTCTAATTATTCTCTATGAATGGTACTATACCTCTAGTATAACAATACTCCAACTCCACTATACTGGTCTCTTGTCTGTAGGCTGTATGTGAACTGGCGCTTTCTACACGGGATCGAAGCTCAGTTTCTAGCTCTGCAGAAAGGCTTCAACGAGGTCATACCACAGCACCTACTCAAGGCCTTCGACGAGAAGGAGCTGGAGGTATGCTGTAAACCACTAACAGACACAGATTCTGAAGGGGAGGAGGCGGTGAAGGGGATGTCTGGTCATTTCTGTGTGCTGAGGGTTGTGGTGCATTTTCTTTCCTGCAGCTGATCGTGTGTGGCCTGGGGAAGATCGACATCCAGGACTGGAGGGCAAACACGCGCCTGAAGCACTGCACAGCTGACAGCAGTGTGGTGAAGTGGTTCTGGAAAGCTGTGGAGTTGTTTGATGAGGAGCGCAGAGCCAGACTGCTGCAGTTTGTCACTGGCTCATCTCGAGTGCCTCTGCAAGGCTTCAAGGCCCTACAGGGTCAGAACATGAACCACACACACACACAATTTTTATAGGATACCATTGCAGATTGCATTTTAAAGCAAAGAGTAAATTTGAGAGAAAAAACAGCAGATGTATAAAAAGAGCGATTAAAAACGAAATCGGACGGAACTGATTCTGTAAAAATAAACATTCTTCCACGATCTCTTATTTCAAATCACTCCCTGTAGAAACTTCCTCAGGACAAATTTCTGAATTGAATAAGATCATTTCCAGATTTATTTATCGGGGGGACCAAAAACAAACAAACAAACAAACAAACAAAACCAGGGTTAAACTCGAAACTCTACAACTCCTAAGGGACGAATGAAGAATGGCAATACCCCATTTTCAGGATTTTTTATGCAGCCCAGATTAAACCCTTAATTAACATGTGAAACCCAACATTTCATGCCAGGTGGAAAGACTCTGAACTTTCCATTTTGAATGACCACCAATTCATTCAGTACTGGCTCACAAAAAATTTAGACAAAAATGTGCAAAATCCATGGATTAAAGCCCAATTAAAAATCTTATGATCCTGAGTTAAAGCCTATTAAAATATATCGTAGATTTAAATCCTGGATCTCAAAAAGGAAAAACACTTTACAGAAAAGGGACAATTAAATGCTGAGGAAAGAATATCGTCTTGAAAGATTTGATCTTTTATAGATATCATCCAGCTACACAATCATTTTGAACATAACATTAGAAATAACAGACTTGATATCCATTTGTAAAAAAGCACTCAAGATGTTGGTTACTTCCTGAACCCCCCCATTACAGGAGTGATTATAGATATAGTAAATGACATTTGTGTTATGGAAAAGATTACTTTTTCCTCTTTGTCTTCAGAAAAGTGTGCATTAAATTCTGGACCAAGTGGGTTCAATATGTAAGGCCATTACAGCCAGATTTACTGGTGGTACTGAATGAAAGACCCTGTAATAATGTTTTATTCTTGCAAGCCTCATTGATTTTTCTTTTCTTTTCTTTCAAGTCTCCCCTGATATACTCATTTCCATTACTCTTATGTACACACTTTACCAAATTGTACAAAAGTTCTTAAATTTAGCATATTACACATTTCTTATTATTTATTTTAATGATGTTTTGTAATTATTTAAAAAAAAAAAAATCCAGACAGCAGAAAAATGAAACTGTTTTGGTCTTGATTTCAGTTTTGTAATGTATACTGCTGTCCCAAAATAATAATGAAGTCCAAACAATACTTGTCTCAAAATAAGACACTAAAATGTCAGCCAAGTGCTCAGTGGAGAAACAACAGTTTCATAGATTTATACAGCAGCGAAAAACTTGCAAGCTAGAACACAGCCACAAATACAGGATCAAAATCCACTAAAAATACACAAACTCAGAGCCACCAGATGTTTAAGTCTTTTAAGACCTGTAATAATATCATTTCAAAGATATCGTACAAAAACTGATTTGAAAAGTATCGTTCAATGAAGGTCGGCAAATTTCTTCATTGTAGGCTTCTGTTTATATTTTTTTCTGGCCCAGAAATGAACTCTGCCCCCAGCTGGAACAGCATAACTCTGGCCCTTTTCTTTAAAAGCACAACTCACAAGGCATACACACTTAACAGAGGGAGTGGGGACAGTTGGAGGGGAAGACTTAGTGTTTTCAGGGTCCTACAAATGACAAACCGCTTCTTTAAACAAAGGCAGTATGTTTTTGTTTAGGATTATTTAAGTGTAATAAGTAACAATCTTTAAAGCAGCAGCTGCCCAACATCTGTCTCACCAGGGGATGAATTTTCTACATAATTAAGTGGTACCTATGATAATGCCAGAAACTGTACCAAGGAAGATGCTAGCCATTACTGACAGCAACTACAAAGTATGTGCTGTCATGAAGTGACGTCTCTTAATTTAACAAAGTGATGATGATGATGATGATGATGATGATGATGATGATGATAAATGTGCATGTTAATCATCCTGGTGTATTGCATAACTGATGTAGCCAAAATATTATGCCCATGTTACTAGCTACTAGTTACTACAAATCACACCTCAGCTTAGAGGTCATTAATCATATTTTTGATGATTTAATCACTTCTTAACTGCAGTTCACTTCTGCACCATTCAAGGAAGAATGTTTTGTGTGCATTTCATAAGTGGGTTTTTTTTATTGATTTTTAATCTGCTCTGATGTGTGTAGGTGCTGCAGGGCCCAGACAGTTCACCATCCAGCAAATCGATGCCAGCACCAACAACCTGCCTAAAGCCCACACATGGTAAATGCACACACACACTCTCTCTCTCTCTCTCTCTCTCTCTCTCTCTCTCTCTGTCAGGGTTTGCAATCATTGGGTCTCATTTATCAATCTTTTAGTAAAGTTGTGTGAAAATGTTTGTTATTCAAACTGAACAAAACGTTTCTGCCAGATTTACAAAATTTTTGGAAACTCTGATTTTCTTTGTACTCAAGTGTGTATGTGCATGGCCCAGTGCAGCTGCACTTGGTGACTTCCACAAAACTCCTGAAAAGGCAAAGCTCACAGAGCTGAAATTGTGACTGAACTGCAAAAAAAGTTATGCTCAGAGGTAGAAATGGAAGTTATTTTGACTCACGTCTATGCCAATTAAAAGATATACTGTATTATTGAACATCATAACAGCACCTGAAAAGGCCAAAATATGGAGCTAAATTACAGAAAAGTGAATTAGATGTGAATTAAATGAGGTGGGTATGCTTCCCGACCCACCGTGTAATTGCGTAGCAGTCTTGATCAATCCAGGCTGCGTACTATCTAGCCTGGTCATGATGACTTGGTGTTAGCCGTCAGG